>CM040428.1:145831327-146230628 GCA_022702705.1 Papilionanthe hookeriana x Papilionanthe teres
TTACCTCCTTGCAATTTACTTTATTACAAATGCACTTTACTTTTCTTGCATGATAAACAACCGTTGCATGAAAACCCACACCTTTAGGATAGTCCCTAAAACCGAAACCAAAACTAAATTAAAAGTCATTACAAGATAAAATTCACCGTCACAACATTTCAAAATATAAAACAACTCAAAATTTAATCACAAACAGAACACAAAACTACAATTACAACTAAATTAAAACGTCTTGTTGGATGATCGGGAATACCTCGGATGATGTAACCTACGTGTTGCTAACGGAATTTCCCACGGTCTAAATGAAAGTGTGGAACTCATTTAGTTGAGTTTAGCAAATTCATCTGGACTAAGTGAATCCGATAAAAATAACGATGCCGAAAAGATGGAACCGCGGATCTTAATCGATGTTGTTATAATCAACTTTAAGATTTGTTTTAATTAAAACACTAAAAAAAACACTTGGACTTTAAGATTTCTAAAACCAAACTCTTCTCTTCTCTTTTGATTACAATCTTCTAAAACTAAACCTCTGCAACAACAAAGAGCTCGGAGCATGGTGGGCAGCACGGCCATCGTCGTCAACAAAACCTGAGTCTACTTCAGCAAAACTTTCTTAGAATTAAACAATCAAACAATAGAACCTCGAGGTAGTCTGCCTAGTGCAACATAAATCCTCAACCTTTTGTTAGGCATTTGCGTTGCAAATTAAGCCCTAACCGAGTCTTAGGACTCCGAGGTAGTCGTTCGATACGACATAAACCCTCACATCTTCGAGGCTATTTGTATGATCATGTCATACGAACATAAGTCCTAATTAATTAAAGTTGGCAAGATCAAAACATTAAATAAACATTAGGACTTTCCTAAATTCAAGCCAAACAATGGGATAGTCGGGAAATTACCGAAGTTCGCTTCGAATCTGTAATTTCTCCTACCTTTCTTCCTTTGAATTCCTAAAACAAAATGTTCCAAACTTGATCCATTCCCTATTGAAATTCTAAAATTCAATCCCTTGAAAACTTAAACTTAAACAGTGAAGATACCTTTACCGGTAGGTTCCGTCATGATACTGAAGGGCAACGGAGTAGATATCGCTAAGCATTGCATACCAGGAGTACCAGTGAAGCGGATCTCGGTTACTTTCGTGGAGGATGGATGACGAGAAGACACCCTACCATTTCCAGCCCGATCCGGAGCTAGAGAGCCTCCGGCCTTACGGACGTAGAGTTACATGGAAAATATCACACCTCCGACGTACATCCATATGACATCCTTGCCAAGGATGGCTTGGAAGGTGATGTTATTGACCATGTACCTCACTATTCAGACATGGATTTTTGACAGATGCCTTTTTGGATGGATCGACAAAGATCATGCATAGTCCATTTTGAGTCTACATGGATTGTATGAGATGTATTCCAGATCAAGTTGTATGATGTATCTTCGACATGATTGGAATGAAAGTGACCATGTCACATTTTGGCCATCACCTCTTTTGTGCAAATTGATTGGGAAACGCAATTAAAGTTAAATGAACTTCGAACAAAGAACAGAAAAGAAACAAAAAGAATAAAAGAAAACTTTCCTTAAAAATCTAAAAAAAATGATGAACGCCAAATCCACATGAACATTATATGAATGATAAAGCAAATTTGAATCGTTAAAGGACAAAAAAAATGAACACAAATTTTAAATCAAATCTTAATCAAATTCAAACTCAACCTTCCAAATCTGAAATCCAATCCGTTCTACTCTCTCCCTTGTCTGGGATGGAAGCGGTCGATTCCATTGACACGGAGCCACGAGGTTTTCGATTCGGATCTGATGGCGAGGAATTGTATCCAATCCAAACCAGCAACTTTTGATCAACTCTTTTGAGTGGGATATGTAGCATCTACGAATTCCCTCCTAATCTGTTTCTTTCCACAAAAATCTTTTACAACTTTCATGAAATCCTCGAAACACCAAAATTCCACACTTTTTAAATCAACACTACAAATCTTTGCAAAATCAATTACATCAAAATCAAATTCTTGGGGTTGAGGATTTTATATCCGATACTGCATTGCTTTAGGCTCTTTCCCTATCGCAATGAAATACATCAAAATCAAACTTTTGGGGTTGAGGATTTTACATCTGATACTGTATTGCTTTAGGTTCTTTCCCTATCGCAATGAAATACATCAAAATCAAATTCTTGGGGTCGAGGATTTTACATCGGATACTGACATTGCTTTAGGTTCTTTTCCTATCGCAATGAAATATATCAAAATCAAATTCTTGGGGTCGAGGATTTTATATCCGATACTCGCATTGCTTTAGGTTCTTTCCCTATCGCAATGAAATACATCAAAATCAAATTTTTCGTTGTCGAGGATTTTACATCCGATACTGCATTGCTTTAGGTTCTTTCCCTATCACAATAAAATACATCAAAATCAAACTTTTGGGGTTGAGGATTTTACATCTGATACTGCATTGCTTTAGGTTCTTTCCCTATCGCAATGAAATACATCAAAATCAAATTCTTGGGGTTGAGGATTTTATATGTGATACTTCATTACTTTAGGTTCTTTCCCTATCGCAATGAAATACATCAAAATCAAATTCTTGGGGTTGAGGATTTTACATCCGATACTGCATTGCTTTAGGTTCTTTCCTATCGCAATGAAATACATCAAAATCAAATTCTTGGGGTTGAGGATTTTACTTCGATATCTTGCATTGCTTTAGGATTCTTCCCCTATCGCAATGAAATACATCAAAATCAAATTCTTGGGGTTGAGGATTTTACATCTGATACTGCATTGCTTTAGGTTCTTTCTCTATTGCAAAGAAATACATCAAAATCAAACTCTTGAGGTTAAGGATTTTACATCAATACCGCATTGCTCTGAGATCTCTCCTCATTATAATGGTTCAATCCAGTCAATTCAATTTTCTTTTGATGTTGAAGATGTTACATCTAAAACCACAAAATTCCAATTTTCATTTTAAGTTCAAATCCCTTCAAATTAATTTTAACAAACTTCAATCTAAATTGAAACTCAAATTAAAATCTGAGCTCACGCATCAAAACTTAAACTGAACCAAAATGAAATCTAAATCGAAATTCCCCCAGATTATGCGATTTGGGATTCACCTCCTTTTCTTTTCCCCAACAAGAGTTCAGGAATCTCCAGTCTCAGAGATATACTTGACACTCTGTTGGCATATTTTTTAGGTTGTGTGTTTTATTTTGAAAAGGGGGTCGCCTAACAGAAGTTGTCGGTGAATTTTTAATTTAATTTAAATAAATAATTTTGAAAAGTAGTATTTGATTTTGAAAATAATTTTAAATTTGAAGGTTTTAAGATATGAGATTAAACCGATCTCACATCCCAAATAGTTTATATAAACGAGCACCGCACCACAAACCGTGTATCTATCCCTAAGGATAGACACATCGCTGACTGTGGGGCTCGATTAAATAAACTGGAAGATTTGTGACATCCGTTTGGTACGCGAACCAATTTTATAAGCCGACAAATTCCTCGCTTAATATGAAAGCATTAAACGGGGTTTATATTACATGGGTTCTTTAAAATTCTCTATAAGGGCAAGCCCTTATAGTTAATTACATCTTAAGTGACGGGAATCACCTAAGAAAACTCTCGATAATAATCGATAATTCGCTCTCAAGAATTTCAAAGTTTAAGTTTTCAAGGATTGAATTTTGGAATTTCGATAGGGAATGGATCAAATTTGGAACATTTTATTTTGAGAATTCAAAGGAAGAAAAGTAGGAGAAATTACAGATTCGAAGCGAACTTCGGTAATCTCCCGACTATCCTATTGTTTGGCTTGGATTTAGGAAAGTCCTAATGTTTATTTAAATGTTTTGATCTTGCCAATTTTAATTAATTAGGTCTTATATTTGTATGATAAAATCAAACAAATAGCCTCGAAGATGTGAGGGTTTATTGTCGTACCGGACGACTACCTCGGAATCCTAAGACCGGTTAGGGCTTAATTTGCAATGCAAGTGCCTAACGAAGAGTTGAGGATTTATGTTGCACTAGGCAAACTACCTCGAAGTCTCGTGGCTTTGTTATTTAATTCTAGGAAAGTTTTGCTTGATGTAGATTCAAGTTTTGCTTGACTACGATGGCCGTGCTTTGCCCACCATGCTCCGAGCTCCTTGTTGTTGCAGAGGTTTAGTTTTAGAAGTCATAAATCGGGGATGAGAAAAGTGTTTTGGTTTAGAGAAGTCTTAATTTCCAAGTGTTTTTTATGTTTTAATTAAAACAAATCTTAAAGTTGATTATAACGACACTGGTTAAGATCCCACGGTTCCATCCTTCCGACATCATTATTTTTATCGGATTCACTTAGTCCAGATGAATTTGCTAAACTCAGCTGAATGAGTTCCACACTTTCATTTAGACCGTGGGAAATCCCGTTAGCAACATGTAGGTTACATCATCCGAGGTATTCCCGATCATCCAACGGACGTTATAATTTAATTGTAATTGTAGTTTTGTGTTACGTTTGTGATTAAATTTTGAGTTGTTTTATATTTTGAAATGTTGTGGCGGTGAATTTTATCTTGCAATGACTTTTAACTTAGTTTTGGTTTCAGTTTTAGGGACTATCCTAAAGGTGTGGGTTTTCATGCAACAGTTGTTTATCATGCAAGAAACGTAAGTGCGATGCGATTAAATAAATTGCAATGATGTAAATTGCAGGAAAGTAAATTGCAATAAAATAAAAGCGTACCTGAAGGGTCTTCCCGTCATTCCAAGCTGCACTTAAAACACAATTAGAATATTTAAGCAAGTTCCTAGGTAAAGCTAAGGTAAGGGTTATGGTTTTCTACGCAAATTCCTAATCCTATAGCTAGTCATTTCCTATGACGTCTAGGTTCTTTGTGTTTTTGTTTGAAGACGATTTTTTCATCAAAGAACAATTAAGTTCAATTGTTCTTATAAACATCCTATCATATCGAGGAAGTGCTTAAGACAAATCTTAAACATCTTTTCAATATTTCTAGGATTGTTTTAAGTCCAAATGAATTTAATTATATAAATGAATTAATCGTCCAGGGATTCAAGTTTTGTTAACTTGCTCAGTGAACTAGGACATTTGAATATCCTATGAGTGAGGTAACATTTCATTTAATGTTATGTTTAGGAGTTATGATAACTAAAGCTTTTGAGAGTAAATTGGTGTTGGGAATGTTGAATTGAAGTTTAGAACTGAATTGGACCAGAATTTGGGTCAATTGGGTAGGTTTGGTTTGACATTGGGTTCACTTGGGTTTAAAATGGGTTAAATTGGGGGTTTTGGTAAAAGTGGGGTAAATTGACAAAATCAGCCCATGGTGTAGTTGAACAAAATGAAATTGGGAATATTTGGGATTTTCTGAAATTTTCTGGGAATTTTCTGAATTTTTTGGATTTTTGGGTCAAGAGGGGTATTTTGGGTATTTGGAGGGTATTGGGAGGTATTTTTGGAATTTTTGGTATTTTTGGGTATGGATGATCAATTTGGGTGATGTGGAAATGTTTGGGAATGATTTTGGAGGATTTTGGGTAATTTGGAAATTTTGCAAAAATTTGGGTAATTTTAAGAGTTTTGGGTAGGCTAAGCGGGTGTAGGGTCCCGGGGGTCAAAAATTGAAAATTTGGGAAATTGAAAATTTGGGAAATTGAAGATTGGGTGGATGTAAGTGGAATGAAATCATTTTGGTTGAGCCATGAAGCCATATCAAGCCCATATGAGCCATGGAGGGACTCATTTGAGGCATTCACTATGTTGTTCCTAACCCTCTTAGCCAAGGGCTCGGGGGTTAAGGACCATCCATGTGAATCACCTACATGAGTCGAGGAGGTCAAGTCGGGTATGGGTGTGTTTTAGGAGGTGTGTGAAAGTGTAGTGTGTAGGTGTAGTGTATAAGTGTAGTGTGTGTAAGTCGGCCCCTTCACTGGACCGGGCCACCTGAGGCGGTCCTGAGGCCAAAGAGTCCTATAGGAACTCATCCTTTAAACTTCCACATTTGATTTCAACCCTCTAGGTGATTAGGGGTCTATAGTCAAGTTTGTGGAGTTTGCAGGGAGTTTAGAAGTAGTTTGAGTTTATAAAAGGTGGGTCCCAATCCTAGTCCTCTAAGATAGTCAAAGGAAAAGCCTAAGGCTAGATCCCAAGCACTAAAAAGAAGAAGAGAAGACCTCATCAAAAATGAGGTCAACACACTCCCCAGCGGAAATTCTTCTACTCTGTCCCAAGTTTGTCACCTGGACTTTTGTGTTAACTTTGTTGATTGCTTCGGTCAACGCCTGATACGCACGGTGTGCTTGGATAGCACACCACACCTATTGGGGTCCATTTGCTGACCTCATTTTTGATGAGGTCTTCTCTTCTCTTTAAGTACTTAGGATCTAGCCTTAGGCTTTTCCTTTGACTATCTTAGAGGACTAGAAGTGGAACCCACCCTTTAGAATTTCAAACCACTTCTTAAACTCTCTGCAAACTCCACAAACTTGATTGTAGATCCCTAATCACCTAGAGGGTTGAAATCAAATATGGAAGTTTAAAGGCTGAGTTTCTATAGGACTCTTTGGCCTTAGGACTGCCTTGGTAGCCTGGTCAAGTTAGGGCTGACTTACACACACACTACAATTATACACTACACTTTCACACACCTCCTAAAACCACACCCATACCCAACTTGACCTCCTGACTCATGAAGGTGATTCACATGGATGGTCCTTAACCCCTAAGCCCTTGGCTAAGAGGGTTAGGAACAAAATAGTGAATGCCTCAAATGAGTTCCTTCATGGCTCATTTGGGCTTGATATGTCTTCATGGCTCAACCAAAATTATTTCATTCCACTTACATTTAACCAATCTTCAATTTTCTAAATATTCAATTTTTGACCCCCGGGACCTCAGACCCACCAAACCTACCAAATGCCCTTGAAACTACCCAAAATTTACAAAATCACCTAAATTACCCAAAATTCCACAAAATCATTCCTAAACATTTCCCTCCACTCAAATTGATCATCCATAGCCAAAAATACCAAAAATTCCAAAAATACTCCCTAATACCCTCCAAATACCCAAAATGCCCCTCTTAGCCAAAAAATCCAAAAATTTCGAAAATTCCCAGAAAATTCCAAAAACTCCTAAATATTCCCAATTGCATTTTGTTCAACTACACCATGGGCCAATTTTATCAATTTACCCCACTTTTGTCAAAATCCCCAATTTGACCCATTTTAACCCAAAGTGAACCCAATGTCAAACCAAACCTACCCAATTGACCCAAATTCTGGTCCAATTCAATTCTAAACTTCAATTCAATATCCCCAACACCAATCTAGACCAAATCCAAGCATAATTTGAATGGCATTTGAATCCAATTTCACTTTTGACCTTAAAGCCCAATTTGGACCCATGACCCAAACTTAGCCCAAACTAACTCAATTCAACCCCAAATAACCCCAAATCTTTTCTAAACCTTCCCTAACATCCCTACAAAAAAAACACTAACATGATTTTCCCAAAATTTGAACCCAATTCAACCCCAAAATTTCTCTCATCATCCCTTTGATTTAAAACACTTCCTAAGTTATCAAATCTATCACCAAACAAATTCAAATCAAGCCTTATGACAATTCTCCTTAAATCCATCAAAAATTCCAACACTCTTCGTCATGAAAGTTGACTAAACTTTTCCCAAGCCAAAGATGAGCCATGAAGCCATGCATGAGCCACATGAGAGCCATGGGATCTACTTTCCACCTCACCATACCCAAGATGGCAAGAGGAGGAGGCCCTTTCCACATTCCCTTAAGGGGATTAGTCACTTCCATGACTCCACTAAACCTTGCTTGAACTTAATTGTACTTGGATGGTGACCCTTCCCCACTAATTATGCTAACCTAAACCACTTTATCTTCAGCCCAAACTAGCCATGGGAAGGTGCACCTAGCCCAATCCATGAATTTGACCAATTTGAGCCAAAATGCACCCTTACCCCATTCCACTTTGATTCAAACCCTTTACACATGGCAGCCCACCAATTGACTTCACAAACATCAAGCCCCGACCCACCCGAACCCGAGGGTGACCCATGCCCGGCCGGCCAGCCACTGTGCCGACGGAAACGCCATGGTCGAGACATTGGAAGGAGCCAAGCATTGAAATTCTCCCTTGCTGAGTTGCCCCATGCCCAGTGGCCATTGCAGCTGTTCTTCCCTTGCCAAGAGCAGCTGATCCCAATCCCTAACTCCCCCTGGGAGGCCCTCCAGCCTCTCGTATTTAAAGACTACCTCTCTCGGCCATGGAAGAGGTGCTGAACCAACCTTAAGGAAACTCTGCCAAAATCATTCCAGACTACTCCCCACACATAGAGAAATTGATCCCCACTGAAATCCCCTGCCATTTCCTCTCTGTGAGCTCAATTCTAGGACACTTTTCCACAGTGAGCAAATCCCCAAATTGATTGGTCCTACACCTTCACCAGACCAAGAGAAGAAGTTTACCAGCAAAAGCCCCTTCTCCAGGCCACCCATCCGTTCTTAGACTCCGAGCTTTGTAATCGGCCGTGGTCGAAATCATACTCGGACAATTCACCAGGCCAAGGGACTTCATCTGGAGCTTGCTTGGACCCAATCGAAGGTGACACAACTCTCAGATCGAAGCTTCACTTCTCTGAGCAAAGGTATGGACTCACTCTTCTTCCTGAGCTTACATAGATTATCCATTTAATTTGAATCAATTTTAATGCATGTTTACCGTATGGATGTGTTCGTCTCTTCAAGATGAATCCATAGAGCATAAGAACACAAAAATCTGTTGAGAATAGAGTGAGAAATTAGGGTTAGAAGGTTGACGGTCACGGGTGCACACCAGTCGTAGACGATGACTGGGAGCCGTCGGATCGAGCGTGTATCGAGCGGACGGTTTGGATCAAGTCGGATAGCGTGATGGTACGTGAACCGCGGGTCCCTGGAGCACTGAGTCGGATGGCGGCGCCGAATCAGGAGACGACGTGTGTGCGTTCGGAGCTGTCGAGGTTGAGCTGGCGCTGCGTCACTTAAGTAGGAAAATAGGATTTTTCTTATTTACTAAATACCCAGAACTTCAAAAATCCATAACTTTGTGTAGAAAAATGATAAAAATAAAATAAAAATACTCTCGTGCTCAGTGAAAAGAGAAGAATAATGTGGAAAAGAAATCATTTAATTTCATTGAATATTTGATTTTTAATGATTTATTTACTGTCTGCACATTTTAAATTCTCCATGCAAGTATACAATTCACCATGGCATGAGACCATAGGGCTTTTGATGCCTCAGAATTTGGGGACATTCCTTGAATTTTCCAAAGTCAGAGGCCATCCCTATGAAGAGTTATTGATTTCTCAATTCTAGGTCATTATTCTGAGTATTTTAATTCCAATAATTAGCATGTTGTGAAATAAATTCTAGAAAAATTTGGAGAGGTTTCTTATGTCCAGAGGACCCTAGGGAAAATAGGTTTTGAGTTAACTCACTTGGAATAATCCTAATTGGCTTAAACACCCAAAATGGAACTTTAATTAATTAGAGCTAATTATACATCAAATTGACTTGAAATCAATTCTCCACTGACCTTTAGAATTAGAGGAACCCACCATAAAAGTTTGAAGTCAATTGGACTTGGTTAGCCCTATCAAATGGGTTGATTAAGCCATTTAGCCAAACTTAAACTTCAAAAATTCATAATTTTCAAAATACTTTTCAAACATTCACCAAATTGGTTTTGGAGCCTCTCTAATATCAGGGGAATTTAAGAAAATTAAAATTACAATTTTCCAAAAAAGTTGATTTTTTGTATTATTTTAATATTTTAATAATTAAAAAATAATAAAATCAAAAAATTAATAAAATTCACCAAAATGTCACATTTTGAATTTTAATCATTTAGGAACAAACCCCATATTTTTCTTAAGTCTCTATGATGAGATATCAAATTTTAAAGTCCTAAAGTAATTTTAAAATAAAAAAATGTATTTTCTAGCATTTCCACTAAAATAATTATAATAAATCAAAGAAAAATCAGAAAATAATAAAAATCGGTTCTTTTGTTTCCTTGATATCAAAGAGATTTTTGAAAAATATAAAATTCATTTTTCAACCTTTATTTTATTTTTAAATTAATTAATACTCTAAAACTCAAAATAATTATAATAAAAATAATATAATTCAAAAAATTACCAAAAATTTTCCAAGTGGTCCTCTAGTCATTAGGAATGTTCCATAATTTTCTTAAGGACAGAAACTTTTCCTTGGTCATATTATTAAATTTTCCTTGAAAATCCCTATTTTCCACAAAAAATAATTACATAAATAAATTAAATACAGAAAAATCACATTTTCTCCTCTAATGTCTTGATTGATATATGAGTGAAGTCACATAAAAATTTCAAATTCAGTTAAGCTCAATTTAGTGAGTTATGAAATTAGTAAGTTTAAAGGGCAAAATGGTAATTAAAATTTTAACCTATAATTAAAAATTTTAGGTTTAATTAAAAGGGTGGGTAAAATATTTGATACTAAGTTGATTTTAGATGTTTGAAAGTGTGGAACTCATTTAGTTGAGTTTAGCAAAGTCATCTGGACTAAGTGAATCCGATAAAAATAACGATGCCGGAAGGATGGAACCGTGGGATCTTAACCGGTGTTGTTATAATCAACTTTAAGATTTGTTTTAATTAAAACACTAAGAAAAAAAACTGTTGGACTTTATGATTTCTAAAACCAAACTCTTCTCTTCTCTTTTGATTACAATCTACTAAAACTAAACATCTGTAACAACAAAGAGCTCGGTGCATGGTGGGGAGCACGGCCATCGTCGTCAGCAAAACCTGAGTCTACTTCAGCAAAACTTTCTTAGAATTAAATAACCAAACCATAGAACCTCGAGGTAGTCTGCCTAGTGCAACATAAATCCTCAACCTTTTGTTAGGCATTTGCGTTGCAAATTAAGCCCTAACCGGTCTTAGGACTCCGAGGTAGTCGTTCGATACGACATAAACCCTCACATCTTCGAGGCTATTTGTATGATCATATCATACGAACATAAGTCCTAATTAATTAAAGTTGGCAAGATCAAAACATTAAATAAACATTAGGACTTTCCTAAATTCAAGCCAAACAATGGGATAGTCGGGAAATTACCGAAGTTCGCTCGAATACGTAATTTCTCCTACCTTTCTTCCTTTGAATTCCCAAAACAAAATGTTCCAAACTTGATCCATTCCCTATTGAAATTCTAAAATTCAATCCCTTGAAAACTTAAACATTGAGATTCTTGAGAGCAGAATTATTGATTATTATCGAGAGTTTTCTTAAGAGATTCCCATCATTTAAGATGTGATTAACTATAGGGGCTTTCCCTTATAGGGAATTTTAAGAACCCAGGTAATATAAACCCTGCTTAATTTCTTTGTATTAAGCAGGGGAACTTGTCGGCTTATAAAATTGGTTCGCAGACCAAACGAATGTCACAAATCTTCTAGTTTATCTAATCGAGCCCCATCATCAAGTAGTGTGTCTATTCTTCGGGATAGATACACAGCTTGTGATGTGGCGCTCATTTATATAAACTATTCTGGGATGTGAGATCGGTTTGTTTTCATATCTTAAAATTTTAAAATTCAAAATTATTTTCAAAATCAAATGCTACTTTCTAAATTATATATATATATATATATATATATATATATATATATATATATATATATATATATATATATATTTAAACCAAATTTAAAACCTAAAAATATGCCGACAAAAGTATCATTTTATTGAGAAGTATTTTTAACCTTTAGTTTTCACCGCTCAAAAGCTTAGATATTACATGCTGATGCACTAAAAATATTTTTGATTCTCTTTTTATATTTCATACTCTTTTTTTGGTGATATGTTGACCTCATTTTTGATGAGGTCTTCTCTTCTTCTTTTTTAGTGCTTAGGATCTAGCCTTAGGCTTTTCCTTTGACTATCTTAGAGGACTAGAATTGGGACCCACCTTTTAGAGACTCAAACCACTTCTAAACTCCCTTCAAACTCCACAAACTTGACTATAGACCCCTAATCACCTAGAGGGTTGAAATCGAATGTGGAAGTTTAAAGGATGAGTTCCTATAGGACTCTTTGGCCTTAGGACCCTGCCACAGGTGGCATCAGTGTGGTGAAGGGGCTGACTTACACACACACTACACTTATACACTACACTTTCACACACTTCCTAAAAACACACCCATACCCAACTTGACCTCCTGACTCATGTAGGTGATTCACATGGATGGTCCTTAACCCCTAAGCCCTTGGCTAAGAGGGTTAGGAACAACATAGTGAATGCCTCAAATGAGTCCCTTCATGGCTCATGTGGGCTTGATATCCCTTCATGGCTCAACCAAAATGATTTCATTCCACTTACATCCACCCAATCTTCAATTTCCCAAATTTTCAATTTTTGACCCTCGGGACCCTACACCCGCTTAGCCTACCCAAGGCCCTTGAAATTACCAAAATTTTTCAAAATTTCCAAATTACCCAAAATTCTCCAAAATCTTTCCCAGACATTTCCACATCACTCAAGTTGATCATCCATACCCAAAAATACCAAAAGTTCCAAAAATACCTCCCAATACCCTCCAAATACCCAAAATACCCCTCTTGACCCAAAAATCCAAAAATTCAGAAAATTCCCAGAAAATTCCAGAAAATCCCAAATATTCCCAATTTCATTTTGTCAATTTACCCTACTTTTGTCAAAACCCCCGATTTGACCCATTTTAACCCTAAGTGAACCCAATGTCAAACCAAACCTACCCAATTGACCCAAATTCTGGTCCAATTTAGTTCTAAACTTCAATTCAACATTCCCAATACCAATCTAGACCAAATCTAAGTTCAATTTGATTGACATTTGGATCCAATTCCATTTTTGGCATTAAAGCCCAATTTGGACCTATGACCCAAACCTAACCCAAACTCACCCAATTCAACTCCAATTAACCCCAAATCTTTTCTAAATCTTCCTTAACATTCCCACAAACAAAACACTAACATGATTTGCCCAAAATTTAGACCCAAACCCCACTCAAATTTAACCCAAAGCTAAAAGGCCCATTTTTGACCTAAACCTAAACCTAACCCAAATGAGCCCAAACCCCAAAATCAAAGCCCAACCAAAGTCAAAACCTCTTTGAAACACTCCCATAAACATTTCTCAACATTAATTTTACATCAATTTCAACCCTAGCCCAACATTGGCCCAATATAGCCCAATTTGACCTACACATGCCCACTTACCAAATAAACCCAAATTCAAACCAATTCAACTCCAAATCACACCAAATTGACTCCAAGCCCTTCATAGAACATCCCTAAACCAATTATGACATTTATTTGATAAAGTCCTTCACAAAATCTTTACCCAAATGCCCATCCTCAAATCAAAAAGCCCATTTCCAATAAACTTTCCTAAAAGCCCACTTCCTTCAAATTCAAAAGCCCAAATTCATCCAAAGCCCACATGGCACTTCCCCTCATCATCCATTTAATCAAAATTGTCCCTAAGTTCCAAAGTCATCAATTAAACAATTCCAAATCAAGCCCCATACAAATTCCCATCAAAATATCAAAATTTTCTTAAATCCTTTTTTATGAAATTGACCCAAGCTTTTCCCAAGCCAAATGGAGCCAAGGATGAGCCATTCACAAGCCATATGAAGCCATGAAAGTTTGGCATGTGACCATGCCATTTATGGCAAAAGGAGGAGGTCCTTTAACCATCTCCTAAAAGTCATTAGCCTTAAGCATGTTTCCCCTTAACCAAGATTTTATCCAAATATTCTTGGATAAGGACATCACCACCTCTTGACCAGCTAGCCTAACTGATCTTCTCAGCCCAAGACCAGCCATGGGGAGGTGAACCCAACCCAAACCAATGGGTTGACCAATTTCAAGCCAAAGTGGCCTCTCCCCCATTTCATTTTAATCCAAATACTTTACACATGTCCAAGCCCAATTGACTTCACCATTGCCAAGCCCTGACCTCCTTGGTCAAGATGGTGACCCATGCCTACCGGCCAGCCGCCTGGATCGCCGGAGAACACCACACCCGAGAGCTCACATGTGAGCCAACTTTGGAATTCCACCTTGCTGAGCTGCCCTATGCCCAATGACCACCATGGCTGTCCTTCCCATGACCAGAGCAGCTGATCCCAACCCTTGGCCATCCCTGGGAGGCTCTCCAGCCACCTCTATTTAAACCCGACCCCCTCACGGCCATGAGAGGAGAGTTGGACAAACCTTGCCGAAACTCTGCCAAAATTGTTTCAAACCCTTCTCCACCCTCAGAGCAGTTAATCCCCAGTGTCAATTTGCCCTAATCCCCACTGATAAAACTCAATTTCCCAACTGAAATTCCACCCAAAACCAGGACACTTCTCCACAGTGAGCCAATCCCCAAATTGATTGGTTCTACACCTTCACCAGACCAAGGGAAGGTGTCCACCAGCAAAAGCCCCATCTCCGGGTCACCCGGTTGCTCCGGCCTCCAAGCTTTGTGATCGGGCGTGGTCGATATCTAACCTAGACAATTCACTGAGACCGGGAGACTTCATGCGGAGCTTGCTTAGGATCCAATCGAAGGTGCAACAACTCTCGGATCGAAGCCACACTTCTGCGAGCAAAGGTATGAGCTAATTCTTCATCCCGAGCTTCTGGAGATTCTCCATTTCAAATGCTTTAATTTCAATGCATGATAACCGCATAGATGTGTTTGTCTCTTCAAGACAAATCCATAGAGCATAAGAACATGAAAATCCATTAAGTATCGAGTGAGATCTTAGGGATTAAGTGTGGACGGCTCTCGGGTGAGGACGCTCGGGGACGATGAACGGATGCCGTCCATTTAATACACGCGCGGACAGACAGCTCAGATCGCGTCGGATCAGAAGACGGAGCGATACGGCGGGCCCCGGGAGCGCCGGCTCCGATGGCGGCGTCGAATGGGAGTGCGCCACGCGGCGTTTCGGAGCTGCCGAAGTTGACGCGGCGCCGCGTGGATAAATAGAAAATTAGGGTATTTTCCTATTTATTTAATTCCCTAAACTTCAAAAATTCAAACTTTGTGTAAAAAAATCAGAAAAATAAAATATAAATACCCTCTTGCTCAGTGAACAGAGGAGAATAATGTGGAAAAGAAATTATTTAATTTCATCAAGTATTTTATTTTTTATAATTTATTTACTCTCGTGCATACATTTAATTCTCCATACATGTATACAATTCACCATGGCATGAGACCATAGGGCTTTTGAAGCCTACTGAATTTGGGAACATTCCCTGAATTTTCCAAAGTTAGAGCCATCCTATGAAGAATTATTGATTTTTCAAATTCATGTTGTTGTTTTGAGTATTTTAATTCCAATAAATAGCATGTTGTGAAATAAATTCTAGGAAAATTTGGTGATGTTCCTTATAACCGAGAGAACCACTAGGAAAAATAGGTTTTGAGTTAGTTCATTTAAAACAACCCTAATTGGCTTAAACACTCAAAATAGGTCTCTAATTAATTAGAGCTAACCATACATTAAATTGACTTCAAATCAATTCTCCATTGACCTTTAGGATCAGAGGAACCTACCATAAAAATTTGAGGTCAATTGGACTTGGTTAGCCCTATTAATTGGGTTGATTAAGCCAATTAGTCATTTTAAACTTTAAAAATTCATAACTTGCAAAATATCTTTCAAAAATTCACCAAATTGGTTTTGGAGCCTCTCTGATATTAGGGGAATTTAAGAAAATTAAAATTTCAATTTTCTAAAAAAATTGATTTTTTAATATTATTTTAATATTTTAATAATTAAAAAATAATAAAAATCACAAAAATAATAAAATTCACCAAAATGTCACATTTTGAATTTTAATCACTTAGGAACAAACCCCATATTTTTCTTCGGTCTATTTAGTGAGATATTAAATTTTAAAGCTCTAGGGTAATTTTAAAATTAAAAAAATGTATTTTCTAGCATTTTCACTAAAATAATTATAATAAATCATAAAAAAATCAGAAAATTGTAAAATTTGCTTCTCTGATTTCCTTGATATCAGAGAGATTTTTGAAAAATATAAAATTCATTTTTCAACATTTATTTTATTTTTAAATTAATTAACACTCCAAAACTTAAAATAATTATAATAAAAATAATATAATTCAAAAAATCACCAAAATTGGTCCAAGTGGTCCTCTGGTCATTAGGAATGCCCCCTAATTTTCTTAAGGATAGAAACTTTCCCTTGGTCATGTTATTAAATTTTCCTTGGAAATATCTATTTTCTACCAAAAATAATTATATAAATAAATTAAATACAGAAAAATCACATTTTCTCCTCTCATGTCTTTATTGACATATGAGTGAAGTCACATAAAAATTTCAAGTTCATTTAAGCTCAATTTAGTGAGTTATGAAATTATTAAGCTTAAAGGGTAAAGTGGTAATTAAAATTTTAATCCTTAATTAAAACTTTAGGTTTAATAAAAAATTAACAAGTAAAATATTTGATCCTAATCTGATTTGGATGATTGAAATTTAAATAATTAAAGGGTAGAAACCCATTAAACAATTTAAAATAATTGAAATAAACCTTAATTAAATAATTGATTAAATTTGGGAAGAATAATAAAATTGGAATTATTAAAATGGGGATATTGTTAGGAAGAGATTTATTCTTTAATTTAAAAATCCCTAAATTAATTATCTCATTAATATTCAATTCTTAATTAAAATGATAACTCAAATTTAAAATATTAAAAGACTTAATCATTAAACTAAAATCAAATTATTGAACTCTTTTAAAATTTTAATTAAAATTAAAATGAATAAAATTAAATTAAAAATTAAATTAAATTAAATTAAATTAAAAATTAAATTAAAATAAAATAAATTAAATTAAAAATTAAATTAAATTAAAAATTAAATTAAAAATAAATTAAATTAAAAATTAAATTAAATTAAATAAATAAATTAAATAAAATTAAATTAAATTAAAAATTAAATTAAAATTAAATTAAATTAAAAATTAAATTAAATTAAAAAAACAAATTAAATTAAATTAAATTAAATTAAATTAAATTAAATTAAAATAAAAATTAAATTAAATTAAATAAATTTAAGTTAAATTAAATTAAATTAAATCAAATCAAATTACAATTAAATCAAATCAAATTAATTTAATGTAACATCAAATCAAATTAAATTAAGTTAAATCAAATTAAAGATTAAATTAAATGAATAAGTTAAATTAAAGTAAATTAAATTAAATTAAATTAAATTAAATTAAATTAAATTAAGTTGAATTAAATATAACACCACCAAAGACATAAAGAATTCAAAATAAATCTAAAGTAACTTGGACACTATTCCAAATTTAAACCCTTTAATTGAAATTAAACTAAATCATAAACCATTTGAACACCAATTTACCCTCGAAAGCTTTAGTTATCATAACTCCTAAACAGAATATTAAATGAAATGTTACTTCACTTATATGACATTCGAACATCCTAGCTCACTCGAGTAAGATAATAACAAAACTTAACTAAACCTCGGACGATTGATTCATTTGTGTAATTGGATTCATTTGGACTTAAAACAATCCTAGAAATATTGAAAAGATGTTTAAGATTTGTCTTAAGCACTTCCTCGATATGATAGGATGTTCATAAGAACAATTGAATTTAATTGTTCTTTGATGAAGAAAATCGTCTTCAAGCAAAAAACACAAGGACACTAGACGTCATAGGAAATGACTAGCTATAGGATTATGAACTTGGTAGAAAACCGTAACCCTTACCTTAGCTTTACCTAGGAACTTGTTTAAATATTCTAATTGTGTTTTAAGTGCAGCTTGGGATGACGGGAAGACCCTCTAGGTACGCTTTTATTTTATTGCAATTTACTTTCTTGCAATTTACATTATTGCAATTTATTCAACTGTATTGCACTTACTTTTCTTGCATGATAAACAAGCTGTTGCATGAAAACCCACACCTTTAGGATAGTCCCTAAAGCTGAAACCAAAACTAAGTTAAAAGTCATTGCAAGATAAAATTCACCGCCACAATATTTCAAAATATAAAACAACTCAAAATTTAATCACAAACGAGAAAACAAAACTACAATTACAACTAAATTAAAACGTCTCGTTGGATGATCGGGAATACCTCGGATGATGTAACCTACGTGTTGCTAACGGGATTTCCCACGGTCTAAATGAAAGTGTGGAACTTATTCAGTTGAGTTTAGCAAATTCATTTGGACTAAGTGAATCCGATAAAAATAATGATGCCGGAAGGATGGAACCATGGGATCTTAACCGGTGTCGTTATAATCAACTTTAAGATTTGTTTTAATTAAAACTCAAAAAACACATGGAAATTAAGACTTCTCTAAACCAAAACACTTTTCTCATCCCCTGATTTATGACTTCTAAAACTAAACCTCTGCAACAACAAGGAGCTAGGAGCATGGTGGGCAGCACGGCCATCGTCATCAGCAAAACCTGAGTCTACTTTAGCAAAACTTTCCAAGAATTAAATAACCAAGCCATAGGACTTCAAGGTAGTTTGCCTAGAGCAACATAAATCCTCAATTCTTTGTTAGGCATTTGCATTGCAAATTAAGCCCTAACCGGTCTTAGGATTCCGAGGTAGTCATTCGATACGACATAAACCCTCACATCTTCTAGGCTATTTGTGTGATTTTATCATACAAATATAAGCCACTAATTAATTAAAATTGGCGAAGATTAAAACATTAAATAAACATTAGGACTCCCCTAAATTCAAGCTAAACAATAGGATTGTCGGGAAATTACCGAAGTTTGCTTCGAATCCGTAATTTCTCCTACCTTTCTTCCTTTGAATTCTCAAAACAAAATGTTCCAAACTTGATCCATTCCCTATTGAAATTCTAGAATTCAATCCTTTGAAAACTTACACTTTGAAATTCTTGAGAGCAGAATTATTGATTATTATCGAGAGTTTTCTTAGGTGATTCCCGTCACTTAAGATGTAATTAACTATAGGGGCTTGCCCTTATAGGGAATTTCAAAGAACCCGAGTAATATAAACCCTATTTAATGCTTTCATATTAAGCGGGGAATTTGTCGGCTTATAAAATTGGTTCGCGGACCAAACGGATGTCACAAATCTTTTAGTTTGTTTAATCGAGCCCCACCAGTCGAGCGGTGTGTCTATCCTTAGGGATAGATACACGGTTTGTGGTGCGGTGCTCGTTTATATAAACTATTTGGGATGTGAGATCGGTTTAATCTCATATCTTAAAACCTTCAAATTTAAAATTATTTTCAAAATCAAATACTACTTTTCAAAATTATTTATTTAAATTAAATTAAAAATTCGCCGACAACTTCTGTTAGGCGACCTCCTTTTCAAAATAAAACACACACCCTAAAAATATGCCGACAACTTCTGGCGACTCCGCTGGGGAAAATTCCTCTCCATTTTAATCAAATAATTCTGCTTTCAAAAATCGGTAGTGTATCCTTGTCCCTAATGGATCAAACTACCCTTCTTTCCGTTGGGATACTATGTTCATTTCTACCTTGAACAAGTATAGCCAACATTCTCTCGGATTTAGGAGCCACTTGTTTAGACACCCCTAAACGAGAGAGGTTCCGAGATCCTTTTACCTCATTTTGAGGTGGGGTGGACCCCGATAGGTGTTAGTTTAGGAATGATCCTTTGAGTCGAGAAGTCTGGCATAAGACTTTCTTTTCCTTTCCAACTCCGAATCGGATTCCTTACCTTCTCTACACCTTTGAACATCCCGTTCTAAATAAACAAACCCTCTAATAAGTGATTCTTTTAATAAGTGATTCCTTCTTATAAATACATGAACAAGAATGTGTTCGGACTCTTTTCAATTCCTTTCTTTTCGTCCTAAATAAAAGAAGCATAACTTGAGACTAACAACCAGAATCTACCTGCGAAATGGAAGCCCCGAAGCCGATTTTCTCCTTCACCGATGGATTGGACTTCGGCGTGCATAAGGATGAGCTTGCCAGACAATGGGATCATCCGATTTGGACAAGGATTTGAAAATATGAATGTCAAGATCACCGACGTCTCCCTCTTTGCAGCGACGAACAAGGTATCCGAAGGCGAGGAGCCGTTGCTTGAGTTCGACCTTAGGTCGACCCAGGAGTTCCCTCCTCTGCAAAGGATCCCGACTAAGAGGAGTACTGCTGTCCGCAGGAGGACTGTTCTTACTACCCCCACTGGTCTAGTTGTTTCTGCACCTACCCCGACAAGGACCCAAATCAAAGGGGAAAGAAATCCAGAATTATGATGGACCTGTTACCATGGAGGGTACAGATCTTCCTGTAAGACCTTCTATTTTCGAAATCGGGTCCAGCTCGAAGATTCAGTCAGCGACGAGGACCCGAAGAAGAAACAGAAGTAGAAGGATCGCTAGAGAAGCCAGAGCTGCTGAAATTGCTTTCCTAGAGGAAATTCCAGAACTGCCTGAATATACACCGCTGCCAGAATATACACCGCTGCCTGAATACATACCACTTTTGGGAGGAAGCAGGATCCATCTCCTCTCTGCCGCAGAGGACGAGGAGAATGTTCGCAAGATTGCTGCCACATTACCGCAGCCCGCATATTACAACAATAGCCGCAAGAAGAGAACTAGAACTACGCCGTTTGCTCGACTGCAAACTTTGGTGGAAAAGTTAGCAAAGAAGGAAAACTGCCCCGTATTGGAAATTCTACGAAGAATAGGGCGGGTGCCAGTCAAATCCCGTCTTGGGCCCCGAGTAGAACCCGCCATCATGACGAGAAAAGCCAAGTAAAAGAATGAAGGCTAGTCCGCCTGTTGTCGTCTCGGGATTACGGATTAGGGAGGATACCACCTTCCGGCATTTGGCCGAACGGACCATACGGTCCTAGAACCTTGCTGTGCTAGAAGGATGGTATGGCGTCCCACTGCTGGGCGATTGAGATTGAAACGAGCGGCCGAGAAAGAAAGTCTCGCCGGGAGACTTGAATGCGAAGAAAGTGCTTCTTGCGATAAAGGGGACTCGTGAAAAGGGGACCCGGCAGCTATCGCACGACAACTGCGAGGACGCACAGAAAGCCCCGCTAGAAGATGCCGTGGAAAAGTTGAGAACCGATATCCGACGGTTGGCAAAAGAAAGAGAAGAAAAGTTCGGAGATGAGATTGATTCATCGGAATTCATGGACGACGAATATGCGAGAAATCAACATGGTTAAGACACGAGCTTCATCGGCTTCGCAAGGTGCTCCTGCGGCCGCGAGAAGAGAGGAGCTAGGGCGATGAGAAGGCGGCTTCGGAAGAAAGACGACACGATCGCTCGAATGGCGAAAAGGATGGAAGAGATGGCCGTAGCTGCGGCCACTCTCCGGAGTCGAAGTACAACCACAAGAGAGACACCCCCGGAGGTCATTCACATTGTAGACGGAGGAAAGGAAATTACTTCCGTCAATGGGGATGATCAGGTGAAAAAGGATACAACACAAAGTATGATCCACGAAAAGGATATCAAGAACTTGGTGGAACGGCGAGTGCGAGAAGCCTTAGCACAATCGAAGAGCGGGACATCCATTCGGACGGGTAGACCTTACCCGGAAAGAGTTCGACGACGTCCGATACCGAAAGGCTTCGTACCACCTGCGTTCGAAGACCTTCGACGGAACCGGGAACCCCGACGGCATGTTGCACACTTTCGTGCCGGTTGTTGTAATGCCGGCGGGAGCGATGCATTACTCTTCCGACGGTTCGTCGGCGGTCCGTCGAGAATCGCCTTCGATTGGTATGCGGAATTACCAAATGGTTCGGTGAAGACGTTCTCGAACTAGAGAACCTCTTCATCGAGCGATTCGCCGGAGCTCGGCACCACATCACTATAGGTGATTTAGTGGTAGAGAAACAAAGGCCGAACGAAACTTTGGTGGATTACATACTTCGATGGAGGAACTTAAGCATGAAGTGTGAACCACGAACTACGAGAACAACATGCGGTCGGCATCTTACTTAAAAGCATTCACGGCCCGATAGCACTTCTCCTCGAAAGGATTCACTTATTAAGACTTTCGAGAAGTTGTTAAGCAAGGCGGAAGCTTGCAAGAAGAGGCGAAGCAATTAAGTTTCGCCGATAAGACGGACAAGCGAAGCCGGTGAAGACCTTCGAAAAGAAATCCGGGATCGTTGCGGCGGTTGACAAAGGCAAGATTCCACCACGAACGGCCGCGGCAACCACAACGGAATTACCGGCAACCCCGGTCCGGCTATCGGTCGTCTCCGCGGTATGAACAACCGCCTTGTCCGCAACGTACATTGAGGGAGCTTACGAGCGAGGGAATATCCGTTCGAGAATGAAGCGATGCCGAAAATGTTCCGTAGTCGATGAAGACTCCAGATTTCCAGTGCCGAGCCTAAAAGACCGGAGGAAGTCAACAAGAAAGGTGATCCCGACTTTTGCCCCTACCACCGGATGCTTGGGCACAAGATAGAAGATTGCATTACCTTCAAAAGTTGGCTCGACGACAACCTTCGGAAAGGGAATATAACGATCCCGAAAGAGTACATGAAGGAACCCCGAAAGGAGGTTCCGTCGATGTTATCTTAGCCGATCCCATCATTCCGATAGATCCCTACACGGCCGACGATGGATGGACTACCGCTTGGACGAGGTCTTCGAAAAAGATTTTAGACGACATCCGAGCCGCCTCGGTGCGAGGCTCGATTCGAGTTCGAGACACTGTTAAGCCGGTACTTATCACTTGTGATAGAAGAACCACCTCAATAGGAGACGATTGAAGAGAAGAAGAAAATCGACGAAGAAGAGAGGACCGAGACTCCTAAGGCTGGACTAGGGGCTGCTTATCCTAGGATAGTTGTTTCGATTGGGGGAGAAATCCCTCGAACCTCTGATTTTGTATGATTATCTGCTCACTTCGATGGGATCATATAATGATAAGGGTGATGGCGTTGGCTACGTTTTGACTGTTTCTAACAATTACGTAACTAGCGACAATCCGGACATCGATTTCGATACCAACGACAATTCTCAAATCATACACGATCTCGACGAGCAAAATAACGAAGAAGGCATCCATAAAGGAGGCTACGAGAGTTCAACAAGCAACGAATCTATCTGCGAGTTTCGAGGAGCTCCAGTCACGATAGAGTTAGAGCCTTCGGATTCGAGGATAATCCGGAAGAGCTGTCATTCCGATTCGGGAGGAGACAACGACAAGCTCGACACTAGATTCGAAGAAATTACGAAGTCAACTTAAGAAGTGGAAGAGTTCTACCTCCGAGAATGGGTCCAAAAGACAAAGGAAAGCGGTGGTTGTTCAAGAAGAACCAACCCCGGCGGAAGAAATACCCATTCGAGAAGAAGCCGAGACGCATGAAAATAAAGTGGACTACAACGTGCTAGCCCATCTTAGGAAACTACCGGCCAAGGCGAGTATCTACGACGCCCTCATCTTATCAAAAGAGATGAGAGAAGCTCGATCGAGGTTTTACTTGATCCGGAAATTTGCTTAGCTCAAGTGGTCGGAGATTCCTTAGATGAGGTTTGTTCGTTAAAGGAACGACGAGGCGTTACCTTCACGGACGGTGACCTACTACTTGGGACGACGAGATCACAACCGACCGTTGTACATTTCGGTTACAATTGGGAAGTTTACGCTCTCCGGAGTATTGGTGGATCCGGGAGCATCAATCGATATAATGATTCTTCGAACACTAGCATATTTAGAAATTGATGCTCGCGAGCTCGAAGCGGACAAAATGTTATTAAGAGGATTCGACCGAGAAAGGTGAAAGAGCCCTCGGGTCAATAACGCTACTAATGAAGACCGGTGACTTAGCAAAGACAACCGCGAAATTTCACATAATTGATTCGGAGACATCGTTCAACGCTCGCTTGGGCCGACCGTGGATACATGAAAACGAGGATGGTACCATCATCTCTGCATCGGTGCATCAAATATTACGATGGAGGGGAACGAATGCATCAAAGGTGACTTACAACCATTCTCCGTACATGAAATTGGAATCCATGAAGATGCGGCTTATTATGCACCACCGAAGAAAACGATCTTCTCCGGAGATACCGTAACAAATGAAGCAAAGAAAGTTCGGGACGACGAAGAACCCGAAGTTCTAGTCCAACAGTCACTCACCACTCCCTTTCGGCGAGATGGTGAAGGTTTCTCCACAACTCGCATCCGAGGTCGAGGCCGGGGACGAGGTCGTGGTAGAGACGCTAGGACAGTTGGACATGGAAACCAGCCATCAACGTTGATTGGGATGATAGTTCTAAAGAAGAAAAAGAAATCAAACAAGAAGCAGCGACAATAAGTCGGAAGAAACCGCAATTCAAGATCTCCCTCGAAGATGAAAAGAATGAAGAATACAAATCGATGTACGAGAAGATTAACCACTACGTACATACTATGACCCTGACCCCGATCCATTCTAATAAGATCGAGGGTATGGTGGTCAAAGAGGTACGTAACGACGGTGCAAGGCCAATCAAATTCTACCGTGGTGCCTCTTCCTCCAAAACTGAAAATGATGTACAATTCGAAGATGTCACTTCATCAGAATTAATGGAATTACTTTTTGAGTGGTACTCTCCTTGTGTTCAAAATTTAATTCAGCGTGGTTTCTTACCTCGACAATGGACAAAAGGCCAATCACAACATTTTGAAAATTTATGGAATAATTCCGGTCGTCCACCCAATTCAAAGTATGGTCTCGGATTCGGCACGGTAGGGTCGGTTGACGATGCGAATTTTGCTTGGTTGTCACTTGCGAGCCCAATGAAAACTGCATGGAAACTACAGACGAACTCGAAGATTTAGAAATTGGAGACGCTCCACTAGAATTCGAAGAAGAAATCAAATCTACAATAGATGAGTTAACGGAAGTTAACTTAGGTACTAGCGAAGAGCCTAGAGCCTACCTTTGTTAGCTCCTTACTCGATAAAGAAGACTCCGAAGAAATAATCGAGTTATTAATGGAATTTAAAGGCTGTTTTGCTTGGAACTACGATGAGATGCCGGGATTAGCTCCGGAGGTCGCGAGTCCATAAGCTAGGAGTGGATCCTACTACATCCGGTCCGGAAAAGGTCCCGGAAGAATGCATCTAGAAATCGAACAACAAGTCATAGCCGAAGTTAAAAAGCTAATAGACGCTAAATTTGTCCGTGAAGAACAATACCCAACTTGGTTAGCCAATGTGGTACCAGTCAGAATGAAGAATGGTCAGATCAGAATTTGTGTGGATTTCAGAGATTTAAACAAGGCATGTCCAAAAGATGAATTCCCTCTACCGATCCCGGAACTGATGATTGACATTGCTTCGACACACGAGATATTCTCATTCATGGATGGATCTTCAGGATACAACCGAGATAAAAATGGCTCCGAGAAGATGAAAAGCTTACGGCATTCGAACGCCGATCGGAGTATTTTGCTACACGGTGATGCCATTCGGACCGAAGAACGCGGGAGCAACCTACCAGAGAGCGATCACAAGAATTTTTGATGATCTCATCCACAATCAAGTCGAATGCTACGTAGACGATGTGGTCATCAAAAGCAAAGTAAAGGAAAACCACCTGTATGATTTGAGAATTGTTTTGGAACGATTAAGACAATTTAACCTTAAGATGAATCCCTTAAAATGCGCCTTCGGCGTCACCTCCGGGAAATTCTTAGGATTCGTTGTCCAACATCGTGGAATTGAAATCGACCCGGAGAAGATTAAAGCTATCTTAGAAATGCCGCCTCCCAAAACCTTAAAACAACTACGATCTTTTCAAGGGAAGGCGGCATATCTTCGACGCTTTATCTCGAACTTGTCGAGTAGGTGTCGACCTTTCTCGGCACTAGTTAAAAAGGACGCCAAATTTGTTTGGGAAGAGAAATGCCGAAAAGCCTTCGAGGACATCAAACAATATTTAATGACACCTCCTGTCTTAGCGGCCCCGGTCTCGGGTAGACCAGCGATACTTTACACCGCGGCTTTAGACGACTCTCTCGGAGCCACAGTTAGCCAGAGTCGATGATGAGGGTAAAGAAAATGCTCTTTACTACTTAAGCCGTCGTTTACTTCCGATGGAAGTATGGTATCCCGCAATTTAAAAGCATTCTTTTGCCACGATCTTCGCCGCTCGAAAGCTCGGAGCACTACATGCTTTCTCATAAGGTCAACCTAATCTCGAAGTTTAATCCATTGCAATACTTGATGACTCGTCCAACACTTTCCGGCGGACTTGCCGGATGGTCGATGATATTATTGCAATTCGATATAACTTTCGTGCCTCTTCGTGTCGTAAAGGGACAAGTCTTAGCGGACTTCCTCGCAGCAAACCCTTTGCCGGCCGAATCTCCTCTCGATGACGATGCGCCGGATGAACAAATAATGAACCTAGAAGACCTTGATGATCGACGTTGGGAATTGTATTTCGACGGAGCATCTTCAGTACACAAAGACGAAGAATCGCAAGTGATAGTGCCCGATAAGGCAGGAATCGGGCTAATCTTTATAACACCGGAGCGGGGGATGTTAAGATACTCCTACCATTTGACAGAACCATGAACAAACAATGAAGCAGAATATGAAGCCCTCATAACGGGACTGGAATTAACTATTCAAATGGGGATAACAGACATCAACATCTACGGGGATTCACAGTTAATCATTCAATAGATCGCTAGACAGTACAGAATTTTAAAGCCAAGGCTCGAGCAATACTTCCAGGTATGCCATACGAGCGGTTGGAACGGATTCCAAATGTGACGATCTACAAAATTCCCGAAAAGAAAACGCTTTAGCGGATGTCTTAGCCCGTCTAGCAAAAGAATTTGCACTGCTTGTAAGATGAATCGATAGAAGTGTCGGTTCATGGACGTCGGGTCCTATCACGGCTCGACATAGACACAATACACAAATCGAGAAAAGAAAAAGAATCGGTTGCGGTAGTGACGAGAAAACACGGAAGATTAGCGACGGCCATTGATGAGACTACCTGCAAACGGGAAAGCTACCGGACGATAGGTCGCTAGCCCATCGGATCAAGAAAAGAACTCGTCCTACGCATTAATAAACAACACATTGTACGGAAGGTCTTTTGATCAAATGTGGCTAAGGTGCCTAAGCGGGTCGAGGCCCGTGAAATTGTTAAGGAGGTGCATTCGGGACTACGTGGCGCTCACCGGTCGGGTCCAAAGATGAAAATGAAAATTAAAAGACTAGGGTACTACGGCCCTCGATGATGACCGACTGCATGAAAATCGCAAGAGGCGTCACCAATGCCAAGTGCACGGAGTGGTTCTACACCGACCTCCAAATGTGCTTTGCACCGACAATTGCGTCATGGCCATTTGAATGTTGGGGCACGGATATAGTGGGTCCAATAAAACCACCATCTTCGAAAGGACATCGCTTCATTCTTGCGGCTACGGATTACTTTTCCAAGTGGGCGGAGGCGGTTCCACTCGGAGAAGTGAAAGCACACCACGTGCTACGGTTTTCGAGAACCAAGTTGTCTACCATTTCGGAGTGCCGCGCGAGATTATCTCGGATAATGGGTCGGCATTCGAAGCACACAAATCAACAATTTTGTCGGGAGACATGGAATCGGCGGCGATACTCGACAATTTACTACCCGAGAGCGAACGGCCTCGGCGAGGCTTTTAATAAAACTCTCGTTCGAATCTTAAAGAAAACCTTGGACGATAATAAGAGAAATTGGCACGAGAAGTTGTTAGAAGCCTTATGGGCCTACCGGACAACCTTCGAACTCCTACTCGAAGCTACACCTTACGCTGCGGTGTATGGGTCCGAGGCGAGTGTTACCTTTAGAGGTTCGACTTCCTTCACTCGGAATCGCGAGTTGCAAACAAGATCACGACGAGAAGAGCACGCCAAATTACGACTTGAAGAATTAGAAAGCACGGAAGGAAAAGACTTGCGGTGTAACGGAATTTAGAGCCGTACCGAGCTAAGATGGTTCGAAGCCCATGACAAGCTGGTCCGCCCGAGAACCTTCGAAAGTTGGTGACTTAGTTCTCGTTCTCGAGAGACCTATTCTTGCACACCGCAAGATAAGAGAAAAATTTGAACCCACTTGGGAAGGACCGTTTGTGGTTGAAGCACTATACTCAGGAGGTTCCTACCAGCTAGTGAATTGCCAGGGAGAACGACATATGCTTCCGATCAACAGACGATACTTGAAAAAGTATTACGCTACCTGATGTTTTGAAGGAATGAATTCTTCATCCCTAAGAAACACGGGCAGAGTAATTACCTATGATTGGGTCCGAACCTAAAAAATAATAAAATGTGCTAAAATAAATAAAATCGTGATAATAAAGTTTTTCTTATTTTCTTTTCCAAATCAAAATCTCTTTCCTGATCTTATCCCGCTTCATTCCTGTTAAATTTTAAAATATAAGAGAAATAAAAAAATATGTCTTTAATAAACATTTTTTTAATGTTCTTGTTCTTAGTACGACCTACGATCCTTTTCCTTGTCTTTTCGCGGGGAAATGTCGAACGGGCGGTTGTTCACGAACTCTAAGAATGGCGTAAGCCTTGCACTCGATGAAAAGAGGGTGAAAGATGGAGCGATAATCGAGATTGACTCGGATTTCGCACCGGCGGAGCCTACGATACGAGGAAAGTGAGCGGGTCCCGGTTGACCGAGAAGAATTGCCGGGCGAGACGGTGATGAAAGTGGGTGGCCCAAGCCACCAATCCAACGACAAGAAAAGAAAGACAAACATTGAAGAAGACAAGAAAATGAAATGCGTAGTCGCTACGGCGGAGGGCGAGCTTGTCGGCGCCGCGCCCACGGAGATTCGAGAAGTTCGAAGAGCTACTCTCACGGCAACACAACGAAGAAATAAGAATCGCCGTATCCGTAAGATGTTAACAAAACTAGGCTGCGGACCGGCGCGACGAGACGATTACTACTGCCGGTACGTACACTTCGAGGACACCGGTTCACCGGGAACACGAAGAAAGGAGGCCGGCTCCTAGGATAACGAAAGGACCGGGGAAATCTCCGGAAGATCGGAAGAAAGAAGGCTACCACGCCACCGGACGGAACCACCGGTGATGCATGACCTTGTTGCGAAGCAACCCGGGGGATGTCCCGACGGGCATCATCCACGAGGAGCCGAGGTATGCGGGGAGAACGTGAAGGAATTGAACCGTATATCCTACAATATGTCACCGAGGCCTCGCCATCTGCGGATCATTCTTGAATACGAGCTGGAGAGAATGCAGAATGTTGAAAAGAAAACCTTTGAATACTTCGAGAGAATTAGAGGCAGAAGGATCAACATACTAGAGGGCCTCGAGCTACATACAGACGTATTCTCAGAGTATGAACATTAGCAAATCGTGGATTGTATCTGGGATTTGAAAAGAATGGGCCGAGCAGGCCGCCTAAGGGAAAATACCTACTCAGAACCCCGGAGATGGATGCCATGGAAAGAAAGAATCACAATACTATGTGGATGTTGTTACAACTTTGCGGAAAACAGGAAGGGAAACCCTCCGGGAATACTCCGTCATGGCCAAGTAGATCCGATGCCACTAGTCATCAAGAGAATGGTAAAGAGATTGATAACATGGAGGGTGCGCCGACGGATTGCATACCCAATAGGCTGTATTATCAACATCTACAAGCGGGGTGATCGCAAACCCCCACACATAGATCACCATGACTTTGTCGGACCCTTCGCACGGTCTCTTTCTCGAACGAGTGTAACATCATGTTCGGATCCGACCTCCGGATAGCGAGGCCGGGTGAGTTCCGAGGGCTAGTGAAGATACCTTTACCGGTAAGTTCCGTCATGATGCGAAGGGCAACGGAGCGAGATATCGCTAAGCATTGCATACCGGGAGTACCGGTGAAGCGGATCTCAGTTACTTTCAGGAGAATGGACGACAGGAAGACACCTTACCATTTCCAACCAGACACAGAGCTGGAAAGCCTCCGACCTTACGAGCTGTGAGTTACATGGGAGATATCACACCTCCAACGTACATCCAGCCGGCATCCTTGCCAAGGATGGATTGGAAGGTGATGTTATTAACCATGTACCCCACCATTCAGACATGGATTTTTGACAGATGCTTCTTTTGATGGATCGACGAAGATCATACATAGTCCGTTTTGAGTCTACATGGATTGTATGAAATATATTCCAGATCAAGATGTATGATGTATCTTCGACATGATTGGAATGAAAGTGACCATGTTACATTTTTGGCCTTCACCTCTTTTGTGCAAATTGATTGGGAAACGCCATTAAAAGTTAAATGAACTTCGAACAAAGAACAGAAAAGAAATAAAAAGAAAATAAAAGAAAATTTTCTTTAAAAAAAAATCTAAAAAATGACGAACACCAAATTCACATGAACATTAAATAAACGATAAAATAAAATTTGAATCATTAAAAGATAAACAAAATCAACATAAATTTTAAATCAAATCTTAAATCAAATTTCAATCCAGTTCAAACTCATCCTGCCAAATATCAAATACAATTTTTCCAGATTTCAAATCTCAATCAAATTCCAATTCAATTTCTTCCAGATCTCGAATCAAATACATCAAATTCAAATTTTTGGGTCGAGGATTTTACATCCAAGACTTGCCTTGCTTTAGGATTCGTCCCTATTGCCTTGAAATACATCAAATTCAAACTTTTGGGTCGAGGATTTTACATCCAAGACTGCCTTGCTTTAGGATTCTTTCCCTATTGCATTGAAATACATCAAATTCAAATTTTTGGGTCGAGTATTTTACATCCAAGACTCTGCTTGCTTTAGGATTCTTTCCCTATTGCACTTTGAAATACATCAAATTCAAATTTTTGGGTCGAGGATTTTACATCCAAGACTGCACTGCTTTAGGATTCTGTCCCTATTGCACTAAAATACATCAAATTCAAATTTTTGGGTCGAGGATTTTACATCCAAGACTGCACTACTTTAGGATTCTGTCCCTATTGCGCTGAAATACATCAAATTCAAATTTTTGGGTCGAGGATTTTACATCCAAGACTGCCTTGCTTTAGGATTCTTTCCCTATTGCCTTTGAAATACATCAAATTCAAACTTTTGGGTCGAGGATTTTACATCCAAGACTTGCCTTTGCTAGGATTCTTTCCCTATTGCCTTTGAAATACATCAAATTCAAATTTTTGGGTCGAGGATTTTACATCCGAGACGCTATCTGCTTTAGGATTCTTTCCCTATTGCCTTGAAATACATCAAATTCAAACTTTTGGAGTTGAGGATTTTACATCCAAGACTGTACTTGCTTTAGGATTCTTTCCTATTGCCTTTGAAATACATCAAAATCGAACTTTTGGAGTTGAGGATTTTACATCCAAGACTGCATTGCTTTAGGATCATTTCCCTATCGCAATGAAATACATCAAAATCAAACTTTTGGGTTGGGGATTTTACATCCGAAACTGCATTGCTTTAGGATTCTTTCCCTATCGCAATGAAATACATCAAATTCAAACTTTTGGGTTGAGGATTTTACATCCGAAACTGCATTGCTTTAGGATTCCTTCCCTATCGCAATGAAATACATCAAAATTAAATTCTTGGGGTTGAGGATTTTACATCCGAGACTGCATTGCTTTAGGTTCTCTCCCTATCGCAATGAAATAAATCAAAAATCAAATTCTTGGGGTCGAGGATTTTACATCCGAGACTCGCATTGCTTTAGGATTCTTTCCCTACCGCAATGAAATACACCAAAATCAAACTCTTGAGGTTAAGGATTTTACATCGATACCGCATTACTGCGAGATCTCTCCTCATTGTAATGATTCAATCCGATAGATTCGATTTTCTTTTGGGGTTGAAGATCTTACATTTAAAACCACAAAATTCCAATTTTCATTTCAAATCAAATCCCTTCAAATTAATTTTGACAAACTTCAATCTAAATTAAAACTCCAAACTAAAATCTAAGTTCACACGTCAAACTTAAACCGAAACAAAATAAAATCTAAATCGAAATTCTCCCAGGTCATGTGATTCGGAATTCACCTCCTTTTCTTTTCCCGGCGAGAGTTCGGGTATCTCCGAGTTTTGGGAACATACCCGATACTCCCCAGCGGAAATTCTTTTGCTTTGTCCTAAGTTTGTCACTTGGACGTTTGTGTTGGTTTTGTTGATCGCTTCGGTCAACACCAATACGCGCGGTGTGCTCCGTCAGCTCACCACACCTATTGGGGGTCCATTTGTTGACCTCATTTTTGATGAGGTCTTCTCTTCTTCTTTTTTAGTGCTTAGGATCTAGCCTTAGGCTTTTCCTTTGACTATCTTAGAGGACTAGAATTGTGACCCACCTTTTAGAAACTCAAACCACTTCTAAACTCCCTTCAAACTCCACAAACTTGACTATAGACCCCTAATCACCTAGTGGGTTGAAATCAAATGTGGAAGTTTAAAGGATGAGTTCCTATAGGACTCTTTGGCCTTAGGGCCGCCTACGGGTGGCTCAGTGCAGTGATGGGGCTGACTTACACACACACTACACTTATACACTACACTTTCACACACTTCCTAAAAACACACCCATACCCAACTTGACCTCATGACTCATGTAGGTGATTCACATGGATGGTCCTTAACCCCTAAGCCCTTGGCTAAGAGGGTTAGGAACAACATAGTGAATGCCTCAAATGAGTCCCTTCATGGATCATGTGGGCTTGATGTCCCTTCATGGCTCAACCAAAATGATTTCATTCCACTTACATCCACCCAATCTTCAATTTCCCAAATTTTCAATTTTTGACCCCCGGGACCCTACACCCGCTTAGCCTACCCAAGACCCTTGAAATTACCCAAAATTTTCAAAATTTCCAAATTACCCAAAATTCACCAAAATCATTCCCAGACATTTCCACATCACTCAAGTTGATCATCCATACCCAAAAATACCAAAAGTTCCAAAAATACCTCCCAATACCCTCCAAATACCCAAAATACCCCTCTTGACCCAAAAATCCAAAAATTCAGAAAATTCCCAGAAAATTCCAGAAAATCCCAAATATTCCTAAATTCATTTTGTCCAACTACACCATGGGCCAATTTTGTCAATTTACCCTACTTTTGGCAAAACCCCCAATTTGACCCATTTTAACCCTAAGTGAACCCAATGTCAAACCAAACCTACCCAATTGACCCAAATTCTGGTCCAATTCAGTTCTAAACTTCAATTCAACATTCCCAATACCAATCTAGACCAAATCCAAGTTCAATTTGATTGCCATTTGGATCCAATTCCATTTTTGGCCTTAAAGCCCAATTTGGACCTATGACCCGAAACCTAACCCAAACTCACCCAATTCAACTCCAATTAACCCCAAATCTTTTCTAAATCTTCCTTAACATTCCCACAAACAAAACACTAACATGATTTTCCCAAAATTTAGACCCAAACCCCACTCAAATTTAACCCAAAGCTAAAAGGCCCATTTTTGACCTAAACCCAAACCTAACCCAAATGAGCCCAAACCCCAAAATCAAAGCCCAACCAAAGTCAAAACCTCTTTGAAACACTCCCATAAACATTTCTCAACATTAATTTTACATCAATTTCAACCCTAGCCCAACATTGGCCCAAGTTAGCCCAATTTGACTTACATAGGCCCACTTACCAAATAAACCCAAATTCAAACCAATTCAACTCCAAATCACACCAAATTGACTCCAAGCCCTTCATAGAACATCCCTAAACCAATTATGACATTTATTTGATAAAGTCCTTCACAAAATCTTTACCCAAATGCCCATCCTCAAATCAAAAAGCCCATTTCCCATAAACTTTCCTAAAAGCCCACTTCCTTCAAATTCAAAAGCCCAAATTCATCCAAAGCCCACATGGCACTTCCCCTCATCATCCATTTAATCAAAATTGTCTCTAAGTTCCAAAGTCATCAATTAAACAATTCCAAATCAAGCCCCATACAAATTCCCATCAAAATATCAAAATTTTCTTAAATCCTTTTTTATGAAATTGACCCGAAGCTTTTCCCAAGCCAAATGGAGCCAAGGATGAGCCATTCACAAGCCATATGAAGCCATGAAAGTTTGGCATGTGACCATGCCATTAATGGCAAAAGGAGGAGGTCCTTTAACCATCTCCTAAAAGTCATTAGCCTTAAGCATGTTTCCCCTTAACCAAGATTTAATCCAAATATTCTTGGATAAGGACATCACCACCTCTTGACCGGCTAGCCTAGCCGATCTTCTCGGCCCAAGACCGGCCATGGGGAGGTGAACCCAACCCAAACCAATGGGTTGACCAATTTCAAGCCAAAGTGGCCTCTCCCCCATTTCATTTTAATCCAAATACTTTACACATGTCCAAGCCCGATTGACTTCACCATTGCCAAGCTCCGATCTCCACAGTCAAGATGGTGACCCATGCTGCCGGCCGGCCGCTCGGATCGCCGGAAAACACCACACCCGAGAGCTCACATGTGAGCCAACTTTGGAATTCCACCTTGCTTGAGCTGCCCCATGCCCAATGACCACCATGGCTGTCCTTCCCATGACCAGAGCAGGCGATCCCAACCCTTGGCCATCCACAGGAGGCTCTCCGGCCACCTCTATTTAAACCCGACCCCCTCGCGGCCATGAGAGGAGAGTTGGACAAACCTTGCCGAAACTACGCCAAAATTGTTTCAAACCCTTCTCCACCCTCGGAGCGGTTAATCCCCGGTGTCAATTTGCCCTAATCCCCATTGATAAAACTCGATTTCCCAGGCGAAATTCCACCCAAAACCGGGACACTTCTCCACGGTGAGCCAATCCCCAAATTGATTGGTTCTACACCTTCACCGGACCAAGGGAAGGTGTCCACCAGCAAAAGCCTCATCTCCGGGTCACCCGGTTGCTCCGGCCTCCAAGCTTTGTGATAGGGCGTGGTCGAAATCTAACCTAGACGATTCACCGGACCGGGAGACTTCATGCGGAGCTTGCTAGGATCCGATCGAAGGTGCAACAACTCTCGGATCGAAGCCACACTTCTGCGAGCAAAGGAATGAGCTAATTCTTCATCCCGAGCTTCTGGAGATTCTCCATTGCAAATGCTTTAATTTCAATGCATGATAACCGTATAGATGTGTTCATCTCTTCAAGACGAATCCATAGAGCATAAGAACATGAAAATCCATTGAGTATCGAGTGAGATCTTAGGGATTTAGTGTGGACGGCTCTCGGGTGAGGACGCTCGGGGACGATGAACGGATGCCGTCCATTTAATACACGTGCGGACAGACAGCTCAGATCGCGTCGGATCAGAAGACGGAGCGATACAGCGGGCCCCGGGAGCGCTGACTCGGATGGCGGCGTCGAATGGGAGTGCGCCACACGGCGTTTCGGAGCTGCCGAGGTTGACGCGGCGCCGCATGGATAAATAGAAAATTATGGTATTTTCCTATTTATTTAATTCCCTAAACTTCAAAAATTCATAACTTTGTGTAGAAAAATCAGAAAAATAAAATAAAAATACCCTCTTGCTCAGTGAACAGAGGAAAATAATGTGGAAAAGAAATTATTTAATTTCATCAAGTATTTTATTTTTTATAATTTATTTACTCTCTGCATACATTTAATTCTCCATACATGTATAAAATTCACCATGGCATGAGACCATAGGGCTTTTGAAGCCTTTGAATTTGGGAACATTCCCTGAATTTTCCAAAGTCAGAGGCCATCCCTATGAAGAGTTATTGATTTTTCAAATTCATGTTACTATTTTGAGTATTTTAATTCCAATAAATAGCATGTTGTGAAATAAACTCTAGGAAAATTTGGTGATGTTCCTTATGACCAGAGAACCCTAGGAAAAATAGGTTTTGAGTTAGTTCATTTAAAACAACCGTAATTGGCTTAAACACTCAAAATAGGTCTCTAATTAATTAGAGCTAACCATACATTAAATTGACTTCAAATCAATTCTCCATTGACCTTTAGGATTAGAGGAACCAACCATAAAAATTTGAGGTCAATTGGACTTGGTTAGCCCTATTAATTGGGTTGATTAAGCCACTTAGTCATTTTAAACTTTAAAAATTCATAACTTGCAAAATATCTTTCAAAAATTCACCAAATTGGTTTTGGAGCCTCTCTGATATTAGGGGAATTTAAGAAAATTAAAATTTTAATTTTCTAAAAAAGTTGATTTTTTAATATTATTTTAATATTTTAATAATTAAAAAAGAATAAAAATCACAAAAATAATAAAATTCACCAAAATGTCACATTTTGAATTTTAATCACTTAGGAACAAACCCCATATTTTCTTAGGTCTATTTAGTGAGATATTAAATTTTAAAGCTCTAGGGTAATTTTAAAATTAAAAAAAAATGTATTTTCTAGCATTTTCACTAAAATAATTATAATAAATCATAGAAAAATCAAAAAATTGTAAAATTTGCTTTTCTGATTTCCTTGATATTAGAGAGATTTTTGAAAAATATAAAATTCATTTTTCAACATTTATTTTATTTTTAAATTAATTAACACTCTAAAACTTAAAATAATTATAATAAAAATAATCAAAAATTGGTCCAAGTGGTCCTCTGGTCATTAGGAATGCCCCCTAATTTTCCTAAGGATAGAAACTTTCCCTTGGTCATGTTATTAAATTTTCCTTGGAAATCTCTATTTTCTACCAAAAATAATTATATAAATAAATTAAATACAGAAAAATCACATTTTCTCCTCTCATGTCTTTATTGACATATGAGTGAAGTCACATAAAAATTTCAAGTTCATTTAAGCTCAATTTAGTGAGTTATGAAATTATTAAGCTTAAAGGGTAAAGTGGTAATTAAAATTTTAATCTTTAATTAAAACTTTAGGTTTAATAAAAAATTAACAAGTAAAATATTTGATCCTAATCTGATTTGGATGATTGAAATTTAAATAATTAAAGGGTAGAAACCCATTAAACAATTTAAAATAATTAAAATAAACCTTAATTAAATAATTGATTAAATTTGGGAAGAATAATAAAATTGGAATTATTAAAATGGGGATATTGTTAGGAAGAGATTTATTCTTTAATTTAAAAATCCCTAAATTAATTATCTCATTAATATTCAATTCTTAATTAAAATGATAACTCAAATTTAAAATATTAAAAGACTTAATCATTAAACTAAAATCAAATTATTGAACTCTTTTAAAATTTTAATTAAAATTAAAATGAATAAAATTAAATTAAAAATTAAATTAAATTAAATTAAATTAAAAATTAAATTAAATTAAATTAAAATAAATTAAATTAAAAATTAAATTAAATTAAAAATTAAATTAAAATTAAATTAAATTAAAAATTAAATTAAATTAAATAAATAAATTAAATAAAATTAAATTAAATTAAAAATTAAATTAAAATTAAATTAAATTAAGTTAAATAAACAAATTAAATTAAATTAAATTAAATTGAATTAAATTAAATTAAATTAAACTAAAAATTAAATTAAATTAAATAAATTAAGTTAAATTAAATTAAATTAAATCAAATTAAATTAAAATTAAATCAAATCAAATTAATTTAATGTAACATCAAATCAAATTAAATTAAGTTAAATCAAATTAAAGATTAAATTAAATGAATAAGTTAAATTAAAGTAAATTAAATAAAATTAAATAAAATTAAATTGAATTAAATTAAGTTGAATTAAATATAACACCACCAAAGACATAAAGAATTCAAAATAAATCTTAAGTAACTTGGACACTATTCCAAATTTAAACCCTTTAATTGAAATTAAACTAAATCACAAACCATTTGAACACCAATTTACCCTCGAAAGCTTTAGTTATCATAACTCCTAAACAGAATATTAAATGAAATGTTACTTCACTTATAGGACATTCAAACATCCTAGCTCACTGAGTAAGATAATAACAAAACTTAACTAAACCTCGGACGATTGATTCATTTGTGTAATTGGATTCATTTGGACTTAAAACAATCCTAGAAATATTGAAAAGATGTTTAAGATTTGTCTTAAGCACTTCCTCGATATGATAGGATGTTCATAAGAACAATTGAATTTAATTGTTCTTTGATGAAGAAAATCGTCTTCAAACAAAAAACACAAGGACCTAGACGTCATAGGAAATGACTAGCTATAAGATTAGGAACTTGGTAGAAAACCGTAACCCTTACCTTAGCTTTACCTAGGAACTTGCTTAAATATTCTAATTATGTTTTAAGTGCAGCTTGGGATGACGGGAAGACCCTCCGAGTACGCTTTTATTTTATTGCAATTTACTTTCTTGCAATTTACATTATTGCAATTTATTCAACTGTATTGCACTTACTTTTCCTGCATGATAAACAACTGTTGCATGAAAACCCACACCTTTAGGATAGTCCCTAAAACTGAAACCAAAACTAAGTTAAAAGTCATTGCAAGATAAAATTCACCGCCACAATATTTCAAAATATAAAACAACTCAAAATTTAATCACAAACGAACACAAAACTACAATTACAACTAAATTAAAACGTCCTGTTGGATGATCGAGAATACCTCGGATGATGTAACCTACGTGTTGCTAACGGGATTTCCACGGTCTAAATGAAAGTGTGGAACTCATTCAGTTGAGTTTAGCAAATTCATTTGGACTAAGTGAATCCGATAAAAATATTGATGCCGGAAGGACGGAACCGTGGGATCTTAACCGGTGTCATTATAATCAACTTTAAGATTTGTTTTAATTAAAACACAAAAAACACTTAGAAATTAAGACTTCTCTAAACCAAAACACTTTTCTCATCCCCTGATTTATGACTTCTAAAACTAAACCTCTGCAACAACAAGGAGCTAGGAGCATGGTGGGCAGCACGGCCATCGTCATCAGCAAAACCTGAGTCTACTTCAGCAAAACTTTCCTAGAATTAAATAACCAAGCCATAGGACTTCGAGGTAGTTTGCCTAGAGCAACATAAATCCTCAATTCTTCGTTAGGCATTTGCATTGCAAATTAAGCCCTAACCGGTCTTAGGATTCCGAGGTAGTCGTTCGATACGACATAAACCCTCACATCTTCTAGGCTATTTGTGTGATTTTATCATACAAATATAAGCCCTAATTAATTAAAATTGGCAAGATTAAAACATTAAATAAACATTAGGACTCCCCTAAATTCAAGCTAAACAATAGGATAGTCGGGAAATTACCGAAGTTCGCTTCGAATCCGTAATTTCTCCTACCTTTCTTCCTTTGAATTCTCAAAACAAAATGTTCCAAACTTGATCCATTCCCTATTGAAATTCCAGAATTCAATCCTTTGAAAACTTACACTTTGAAATTCTTGAGAGCGAGATTATTGATTATTATCGAGAGTTTTCTTAGGTGATTCCCGTCACTTAAGATGTAATTAACTATAGGGGCTTGCCCTTATAGGGAATTTTAAAGAACCCGGGTAAGATAAACCCTGTTTAATGCTTTCATATTAAGCAGGGGAATTTGTCGGCTTATAAAATTGGTTCGCGAGACCAAACGGATGTCACAAATCTTTTAGTTTGTTTAATCGAGCCCCACCGTCGACAGTGTGTCTATCCTTAGGGATAGATACACGGTTTGTGGTGCGGTGCTCGTTTATATAAACTATTTGGGATGTGAGATCGGTTTAATCTCATATCTTAAAACCTTCAAATTTAAAATTATTTTCAAAATCAAATACTACTTTTCAAAATTATTTATTTAAATTAAATTAAAAATTCGCCGACAACTTCTGTTAGGCGACCTCCTTTTCAAAATAAAACACACACCCTAAAAATATGCCGACATGATATTTCACTTTAAAGGAAGCTATTTTAATGTTTTGTTGCAGGTATGATCATATATGGCACTTGGAGCAAAAAGAAGCAAAAAAGAGGCAAAAGAGATGAAATTTCGAGTTAAAAGAGCCAAAACATAATTTTAAATTGGCACCGAGGGCGCTAGGATGGGTGCCGATAGCGCCATTTTACCAGCCAATTAAATAGTTGGCCATGACACTAGCAATGCCAGATGGGTGCCGACAGCGCCCAGATCAGTTATGGCATGTTTTTCAAGAAGAATTCAATGTATTTGGATTATTTTTGAAGTGTTTTTTGAGGCACCTCTAGTGAAATTCATTCCTACACTATTTTAAAGAGGAAAAATGACCAGAAAAGTGTCTTAGGTCATGTTGTTGTTCAGTTCTACTCTAGTTCTTTTTGTCTTAGTGAGTATGGGAGTATTTTTTCAAGTTCCGTTGAGTATTGTGAGACTTTGTCTTGTGGTTGAGTATTGTGAGAGTTTATTTTCTAGAGTTCTTGGAGAAAAGTGACTCGAAGGAACTTCAAAGGATTTGCTTCGAGGATGAGTTTAAGATAAGTTATGTTTATTTCTTGTTGTTTGTATGAACATTCATTTATATATAAAATCTATGTTTTTCCGTATCTTCCTCATGAAATCTGAGTAGCTTTGTTTTCTTTCTCCCTACAATAAGATATGGTAAAATGAAGAGATGGATTGGATATGCTATTTAAATGTTAATTATTTGTGATGATTTCTATACTTCAGAATTCATTTACTTTTTGATCTGGCCAAATGAAATGTAAAAATTTGTTGTAAACATGAGATCTGAAAGGGTTATGAGTTCTACAACAAAGTGAGAGTCACATTCAAGTTTGTCAAGGAATCTATCATTCTTGGGTTTGAATGCAAATAAGTATGGAAACATACTTTGTTTGGCACAAAAATGTGATTTTAGGTTAACAGACTAAAATCCCCAATTTAGTTTTAGTGTTAAGAAACTAAAGCAAGATTTAGCCTAGGTGAGGGGGAAGTGGGAGCTCTAGAGTGGGAGCCAGTGTCCTCCCAACCTAACCACGAATTTAGGGACTAAACCTAGGATTAGCCAATGTACTTTATACACTTGTCCGAGGGTAAAGAATAATACAACTCTTATTTGGCACAATACAGATTCCAACAATCTTGATCTTTCATTCACCATAAAATCATTGTAGTGGGAAAGATACTTTCTCAGATATGAAATATAGAATTAGTTGACTTTAATTTAAAGTAAATTTAGTAGTCTGGTAAATTTAGTTCTGCTAGAAACATTTAAACACTTTCAAACTTGTGCTTTATACATTCAATATTATAATTTGAATATTGTGTTTTGGATAATACTGTTATTAATTTCACCCTCCCTGCGTGACTGATCCCCGATAAATATATGTGCGCCAAAAAACATGACTCCACACCAAATATATGTGTTGATGATTAAGATATGAGAATTATGTTTTTATAATATGGGATACTAAACAAGTTTATGTATTGTTTATCAAGTAATATAGGACTTTCTGATTAAGACCCGAGATATCAAACCCACGAGGAAAATTTGAAAATATTTAAAGGAATCAGAAAATTATCTTTTTACTCTTTTTTTAATGGCTTTTGAAAGTATGTCTTGATTTTAAAAAGTTTTGAAAGTTGATTTGTCTTTTGAAATTTCCTTAATAAAATGTTAAGCAAGAAATTAAAATTATAACAACTAATAGCACTGTATGTAAAACACTATTAACTAGAATTTCTTTTTCTTTACTTTTATGAAGTAGTAATAATTATTAAAGTATTGTTGTGGAAGTATTTAAATTTGTTGTGACAGATAGAAGCAAATGTGTTCTTTACCCTTACTTGGTTCTATAAAGAACATAGGTTAATTTGAAATTTTTATCATTTTGAACATGGTTAGGCAGGGAAAATACCAGTCTCTCTCTCTATAGTTCCCTCGATTCCAAGCAACTGGGGGCTAACTTCTCATAATAGAACTCAAAACTTCAAACCAAATTAGGGGGTTTTAGCCCGTCACTCTAAAATCCTCTAATTTTACTCCCTTCCATAAAAATATCTCCTAATATTACATTCAATTATAGGGACTACAATTCTCACACATATAATTGCATGCGATTCTTACTAACTTTTATGAGACAATACTGCATTAGATCATACATAATCTCAAGAAATTCTACAAATTAACAAGCCAAATTAAGAAGTACACAAAGTTTTCAAAATCAATCTTCACAACATCTTCCAACTTTTAAACACATATACTTTCCACAACAATTCTCTATAAATTAATTACTTCTCCATTTAAAAAAGAAAAAGATAAAGTAAACTACTCAGAATGCATTGAGAAAATACAAAAACACATTGATTTCAAATTAAAAACCATAAGAAAAAAAATATTAATTAAAAACTAAATGTAAGAACAAAAGTAAACACTTATCTGAAATTCCTCTCCACAAGACTCAAGAAGTCACTCTGAAACTTTGACTCTTCACTAACTACTCTTCAGAGCAAGTCTCCCAACTCTGATGACTCAGAATACAGACTTCAGTCTTCAATAAAAACTAAACTAAAGGAATGAAAAGAAGTGGGAAGAAGAAGGCTCCAATCCTCCCCTTTTCTCTTTTCTACTCTCTACTCCTACTCCTAATAAAAACTCTGTAAAAATGCAATAGAAGAACCCTTCAGAATACAAAGGAAGAGCCCCCTAATCTTTCATAAGACTCTCTTTAAATAGTAAACCAAAAGGTGTCTTGGTGTCTCTTCAAAATGTGTCCAGATTCAATGTATCCACCAAAGAACGCACTCCTTCATTCAAACTTGCCGCTCAAAGGAAGTTATGGAAGTTACCACCAAGAGTTTCATCCCATCCCCTTTGAAATTGGCACCAAATTCATTTGAATTTTTGATTTTTAACTGTGGTTTCTAAGCGCCGGCCCAGCGGCGCTTAGCCGCCAATGCCCGAATTTTCATTTTTCATCTTTTTTGCTCCAAATTTGATCCAATTTTGCTCTTTTCATCATGTCCATCCACTTTCATCATATCTGCAAGAAAAACACAAAATACCTTCCATTAAAGTGCAATATCATTAAAAATAGGTATAAAAATGTGCATAAAAAATACTATATATTTTAGGTGTATCAAAATCCTCCAAACTTAAAATGTTACTTGTCGTCAAGAGACAGTTAATCTCATAGAACATTTTAGCATGCAAATTATGTGATGAGCTTCTTAGGAAGATAACAAAATTTTGTTCTAGAAATGGAATAGTCCAATTTAGAAAAAATTTCAGTAATTAAAACCAACTTAAAGTTTAGAAAGTTCTTAAGTAATGGAATATGACAAATATAAGTTTCTGTCTAATTCAGAAATATTTGTTGATTCTTCAAAATATAGGACTTAAACACTTATTTTTCTCACTTAAAAATCTTTAGTTGAAAATAAGTTTACTTACTATATTATAACCTTAAGCTTTAAATTTTCTCTGAACATATATCTTAAACTTTAGGTATGAAACCAATTTTTGATTAGACCCTTGAATTTTCATTCTTCTCCTCCCTTTTCATATACTATTTTTCATTTGTTCTTTTCTTTTCTTTTTTTATTTCTTTTATAAGGCAAGGATTACTAAATCTGGATAGGCCTTTAATGATTTTGAATTCCACCCTTTCATTTAAAATAAAGGTCAGATATATGTCATTCACTTAAAAATCATAATAATAATAGTTGAAAATTACTCTTCAATAAAAGAAATTTAATCTTTGAAGAATAAAAGTCAAATCTTCTATTTATCCAAAAATACAAAACTTCTTCCTAAAGATAGTTTAACTTTATTTAACACCTCTTCGTTAAGAAAATTTTAACTTTAAGTTTTTCATGATTACTATAAATTTTAACTAAATTCTTTTATTCATTTCTATATTCAAAATTTTTGTTCCCCTAATATAACTTCATGTACATAATTGTTCTCAAACAAAAATAAGATTTATTTTTAAGTATTCTTGAGAATCAAATAAAATTTTAGGTTTTTGAAAATCTTTGTTTTTTTTTAAATCCCCACTAAAACTTTAATTTTTAGTTAAGTTAAAACATTTAAGCATAAGAAATGATGCATGGGTGAGAAATAAAAACTGACATATCATGCTTGCAGGAATTTTTAATATCCTAATATGCAAGTATAACAATTTAAATAACAGGAGTAAAATGAAATCAAATTTAGTTTTTCAAAACAATTTTTTTTATACAAAGAAAAGTAAAAATTTCAAAAAGACTTCTACAATAGTGGAGGTTTTCAAAGCAAATACACATCAACTAAAATAACACACTGATACAGATAACAGATTATAGTGGAATTTGAAAAAAATTAAACATGTAGTTTCCTAAGTAGAAGTTCCCCATAGTTGTTTATAATTTCCTAACAGTTTTTGAATTAAAGTGCACACTACTAAAAACTCTGACATAACATACACATTAAAACATTTACTATTACACATCATTACCACAAAGCAACATATAAAACATCAATACAAACAAAAACAATACATCTGAATATGCATAACAGAAAAATATTACAAACTACAGTCTTACATACTATCAAGGTTCATATCACAACACAATGATCAAGCTAAATACTAAACAAAACACACATCAGTATATCAACAACAACACCACAACGAAAACAAATAACACAAATCTACTTATCATCTTCGTCATCATCATCATCATCCTGCTCGTTCCAATCCCTAAATGGCACATAAGGTATGTAGAATGGATGGGGGGCATCTCAGCACTCTGATCACCTCTAATCAGTCTATCCAAATATTGTTGATAACTCTCATCATACTCATCATTTTTCACAATATATCTTTCTACATTATCCATCTTACCATCCATATCTTTCAAATGCTCTCGAGTAAGACTCACTTTTTCCAAAAATTTTCTTAATAAACCAGTCTGTGAATCAGTAGATGATGAAGCACGTGAAGTAGTAGCACGAGAAGTAGATGCCGCAGAAGCAGAAGCAGTAGAAGCCCTACCAAATCCTCCTCTCCAACCGAACTCTGAATGTACAGTGTAAGCACCAACGTTTACACTGGTAATTGGTCTCAATGGCTGAAGTACCTCTTGCCTGGTTTCAAACTTCACTCCAGCTCGTTCACATAATGGATGAATCAAGGAAGGAAATCCCATACCTGCAGTCGTAGTTGATCTAGCACAGTTCAAAAAATAATCATAAATTATACCTCAAATGTCAATAGGCTTCCCTTGCTGAATACAATGGTTCAACACAGCTCTTTCTCACGTTACTTCACTAGTATGACTTGAAGGTAACAACTTAGATGAGATAAAATAATGCCACACCTTAGAAATGGCATTCAATTTGGAAGCATGAAAGTTCACTCTTCTATCATTAATTATTTTCCATAATCCTCTTCCATCATTCAGAAATTCCATGATCTCATCTAATTCTCCTTTTGTAGGATGATAGTTAGAATAAAAACAAAACATGTCAGAAAGTAGTCCACAAAAAGTATTGATTGCCTCCGAAGAAAAATTGACCACATGACTCCTAACCATCACTTAATTCTCTTCTGCAGCAGTCAAATTTACATAAAATTCTCTAACCACAGAAACAACAGCAACAGTGGAGAAGCAACAGTAATTCTCCCAATTCCTTCTAGTAATGGTTTCTTCAATCACCTCTCCTAGTTTACTAAACACATGCTCAGGAATCAACTTACGTGAATTCAATGCATCAACATATCGTTCCTCAGCCATCATACTAACAAATTTGTCAGAATTAAATCTTATCTTTTCTCGTGCTCGCTTTGACTTTGGAGCCATCGCTAAAAATTCACAAAAACAATTCACCATAAATTCCAAAATCAAACTAAACTGGCTAAATTATCTTCCAAAGATATTTTCACTAAATCCAAGCAATTTCTCAAGCTTTTCCTCAGTTTTTCACCATGAATAGTGATTTTAAGATTTTGCAAAATGTGCTAAAAAAATGGTGAAAATAAAAAAATTTTACTTAGGAGTGATGCTCTTACCTCAAGGAATCAAAATTTAACAATTTTTGTTGAGATCGGCTCTTAAATGATCCACAATATGATGCCCTAGGCTCCTCTTTTGTGATAAACCGAAGGTTAAGGATGATGGGTGGTTTAAAAATGGTAATTTTCGGGTTTTTAACTACTGGAAACCAATTTTCGTGAACTGGCAAGTAAGCGCGAACCCTTCGACGCTTAACCACGAAATCTGGCGTTTAAGCACCGGCACTATGGCGCTTATCCATTGATTCTACACAAATTTCATACAAACACAAACTTTTATTAAAATAAACATAACACTTAATACAGTTCTAGAATTTCTATCCAAACATAAGGATGAAATTCTCTAAATACAAGAGACTTTAATCTCAAACTGATAAGTATACATCTCTAGGATGTAACCATCACATCATCAGGCTTAGTTAATACTTAAATATAAACACTAAACACACCAAACATAACACAGATGAACACTAAACATAACACATAAGAACACTAAACAAATAAGAACAAAGCACTCTTAATTCCTTTCTCCACTAGGTGGATTATATCCTGAACCATTATGATTCCCATTTGACCCTTCTGGAATATAAATTTGATAAAACAGGTGATAATTGTTCATTCTTACATCTTCTTCTTCAATCCATTGGTTCTTCACAAACATCGCCTTATCTGTTTCTTCCACGTACCTTGAACAACTGAATTGCATCTTGAGTTTCCATCCCATGTACTCCAATTGTAAGTTAGTTTCATTGATCTTTACTTCCATTGAAGTCACTCGGGTTTCAATATTTGCAATCATTTCTGCATTACCTTGAATACTAACAGCGAGATATCCATTGAATAACTCTTTAGCATTGTCACTAAAAAACTTACTCTTGTCAGAATCTTGCTTCTTCTTAATCTCGTTCTTCAGGAAGACATGATGCACTCAAAACTCTATTCTTAAGACTCAGAAACGAAAATAGGGCTTGGGGGTAAGTGTTTCTCTTAAATCAGGTCCTTTTTATAGACTTGAGAAGTGCTAAAACTGCCCCAAGACGTTTTAAAACTCTAAAATACTTTCCAAAACCACTCCCCCACAATCTAGAACTTCAATTTTCACATTTTTTATAACTACGACGCCTAAGCGCCAACCAGTTGGCGCTTAGCCGCCAGTGCTCAATTTAGCACAGGTCCGCTAATTGTCCAAATTTTCATTCTGACTTCTCTAAATCATCAATTAAGGTAAAATAAACTCTACTATAGTTTAAAAACTCCAAATTAATACCACTAAGAACACAAAAACAAACTAAACAAAGCAAACAAAGCACACAAAACAACATAAAGCAAAGCACACCGATAATTATGGGTAGCCTCCCACAAAGCGCTTGTTTTAAAGTCTTCAGCTTGACATACCCAAAACTCATTCTGAGTGACCCAGCATCAAATTAAGATCAGATTTAGATTTATTGACTGAAAAATATGGTTTAAGTCTATGTCCGTTAACTCTAAATATTTTTTCAGTCTTAGGATCTTGAATATCTACAGCTCCATAAGAATAAACTTTTATCACAATAAATGGACCCATCCACCTGAACTTAAGTTTCCAGAAAATATTCTCAATCTAGCATTATACAACAAAATTTTTGTCCTGGTATAAGATTTTTAGTAAGAATCTTCTGATCATGCCATAACTTCATTTTTTCCTTATAAATCTTAGAATTTTCATTAGATTCATTCCTTATTTCTTCAAGCTCATTCAATTGCAATAATCGCTTTTCAACAACATCTTTCAAATTATAATTGAACTCTTTAATAGCCCAATATCCTTTATGCTCAAGTTCAAAAGGCAAATGACAAGCTTTTCCAAAAATCAGCCTATACGGGGACATTCCTATAGGTGTTCTGTAAGCAGTCCTATAGGCCCACAAAGCATAATCCAGTTTGATTGACCAATCCTTTCTATTTGGATTAACATTTTTTTTCTAATATTATTTTAATTTCACGATTGGATAATTCAACCAAACCACTTATCTGCGGATGATAAGCAGTAGCAATGCGATGTTTAATATGATATTTCTTTGCTAACTTCCTAATAATCGCATTTCAAAAATGACTTGCCCCATCAGTTATGATTACTCTTAGTATTCCAAATCTGCAAATTATATTATTTCCTAAAAACTTTGCAACTCTTTGACCATCACATCGAGGTAAATCAATAGCTTCAATCAATTTGGAAACATAGTCTACTGCTATCAAAATATAAACATTTCTGAAAGATGGTGTAAATGGTCCCATAAAATCTAATCCCCATACATCAAATATTTCAACTTCGAACATATAATTGAGGGGCCTCTCATTTCATCTAGAAATATTGCCTACACGCTGACATCTATCACAATTTTTAATATAAACATTCACATCCTTACAAATTGTAGGCCAATAAAATCTTGATTATAATATTTTATATGCAGTTTTATCACTTCCAAAATATCCCCCATAATCAGAATCATGACAATTTTGAATAATTTCATAAGTTTCATCTAGAGGTACACATCTTCGAATTATAAGATCCTTTCTTTATTTATATAAAAATGGGTCATCCTAAAAATAAGTCTTAGCATCAGACAGAAATTTCTTCTTTTTTGTTATGTCAAATCATAGGGTATAATACTACTAACAATAAAGTTTACTATGTCTACATATCACGAAACACACAATTCTTTAACAGTGAATAGTTTTTCATCAGAAAAATTTTCATTAATTTCTTCAATAGCACAGAGAGATTTTTCAATTTCAAGCCTAGACAAATGATCAACATTTTGATTATCAGAACCCATCCTATCTACTATCTCAAAATCAAATTCTTGCAAAAGAATAATCCATTTTATCAGTCTCGGTTTTGCATCATTTTTCTTCATTAAGTATTTAATAGCAGAATGATCTGTATGCACCACACATTTAGTTCCAATTAAATATGATCGAAATTTATCAAAGGCAAATACTATAGCTAATAACTCTTTCTCAGTAGTAGTATAATTAATATGAGCTTCATTAAGAGTTTCACTGGCATAATAAATTCCTTTGAAAATTTTATCATATTTCTGACCTAAAATAGCACCAATAGCATAATCACTAGCATCACACATTAATTCAAAAGGTCTTTGCCAATTTGGTGAAATTATTACAGGTGCGGTGAATAATTTTTCTTTTAATGTTTCAAAGGCTTTGAGGCAATCATCATCAAAATTAAAAATTGCATCATTTTCCAATAAACGGCATAAAGGTTTTGAAATCTTAGAAAATTCTTTGATGTAACGCCTGTGGAATCCAGCATGTCCTAAAAAACTTCTAATTCCCCTTACATTGGTTGGGCAAGGTAAATTAGATATAACTTGAATTTCTGCAGGATCTACCTCTAAACTTTTTTCTAAAATCTGGTGTCCCAAAACAATTCCTCCTGCTATCATAAATTGGCATTTTTCCCAATTAAGGACCAAATTAGCTTCTTCATAGCATTTTAGATCTTTAAATAAATGTTCTAAACATGATTCAAACAAAATTCTAAACACTTAAAAGTCATCCATAAAAACTTTAATCCCTTTTTCAATTAAATCACAAAAAATAGCCATCATACATCTCTGAAATGTAGCAGGGGCATTACATAAACCAAAGGGCATTCTTCTAAAAGCAAATGTACGATAAGGACTGGTAAACATAGTTTTTTCTTGATCCTCAGGAGCAATTTGAATTTGGTGGTAACCAGTATATCCATCGAAAAAATAAAAGTATTTTTTCCCAGCCAGTCTATCCAACAATTGATCTAGAAAAGGGAGTGGAAAATGATCTTTCCTTGTGGCGAGGTTTAATTTTCTATAATCAATGCATATTCACCACCCTGTAACTTGTCTTGTTGGTATCATTTCATTCTTTTTATTAATAGTTACAGTTACCCCTCCTTTCTTAGTAACACACTAATAGGACTAACCCATGCATTATCTAAAATAGGGTAGATAAATCCAGCATCCAACCATTTTAAAATTTCTTTCTTAACAACATCTTTCATGATAATATTTAATCTCCATTGGGGATCAGCGTGTGCTTTGCAATTATCTTCCATAAGAATTATGTGCATACAAATTGAAGGACTGATTCCTTTAATATCAGCAGTTTTCCATCCAAAGGCTTTCTTGTGCTTCTTCAAAATTTCAAGCAAAATCGCTTCTTCTTTTTTAGTTAATTGAGAAGAAATTATAACAGACAAGCTTGAGGATTCACCTAGAAAAACATACTTCAAATGATCAGGAAGCATTTTTAGCTCAAGTTCAGGAGGTTTTTCAATTGATGAACCATAAGATTCATCTTTTTTAGTCATATCCAACATTTCAAAACATTCATGAACATACTTTAAATCTTCCTCTTGAAAATCTTCATAATCAAATAACTCCTCTTCTAGCTTATATTCCAATTCTTCTCTTTCAGCTTTCTCTTCATAAGTTGATTTGAAATAAAATTCACTTAAATATTCAATAACATCCATCCTATAACACTCATCCTCTTTACCTCTAGCAGGATATTTCATCGATTTTGAAATATTAAATGTAACAGTCTGATCATTAACCCTCATCGTTAATTCCCCTTTTTGCACATCTATCATGGCTCTACCTATAGCTAGAATAGGTCTCCCCAAAAATATGGGTATCTCTTTACCTTCCTTTATATCTAATACAATGAAATTCACAGGAAAAATAAATTGATCCACTTTTACCAAAACATCTTCTATAACTCCTTTAGGATACGTGATCGAATGATCTGCTAATTGCAAAGTTAAAGTAGTTGGGGTTTTTTCTACTAGTTCCAGTCTTTTGAATATTGATAAAGGCATAAAGTTAATGCTTGCACCGAAATCACAAAAAGCTTTTCCACTTAATCTTTCTCCGATTACACATGGAATTGTGAAACTACCAGGATCTTTAAGTCTTTCAGGATGCTTTTTCTGAATTATTGCATTGCATTCCCCACTAAGTGTGATAGTCTCATTTTTTTCAGACTTCCTCTTTTTATTAACAATATCCTTCATAAATTTTGCATAGCTTGGCATTTGTTCTAGGGCTTCAGCAAATGGAATATTAATGGTAAGCTTCTTTAATATATCTAAGAATTTTGAAAATTGCTTATCCAGCTTTTGTTGGCGAAGTCTCTGAGGACATGGACGTGGTGGTTTTTCTAAATCAACCTTAGGTGGAGAAATAGGTCTTTCAAAAACTTTTGGAGCGTCCTCTTTAGGTATTTCAATCTCTTCTTTCTCTACTTCAATTTCTTTTTGAACTCTACCTTCCAATTCTTTTCCACTTCTCAGTTGAATAACTTTTACTTGTTCATTATTCTTTTATCTTGTAATCACTTCAGTATTACTTGGAAGCATTCCTTGGGATCTATTACTTAAGGCATTTGCAATTTGTCCTAATTGATCTTCATTATTTCTGATGGTTTCTCCTTGAATTTGAAATTGATTTCTCATATCTGATACTAGTTCTTCCATAGACAACTTCTTCTCTTTATTTTGTAAAGCATTGTTATAACCTGAAGGATAATTTAATCTATTATTTTTATTACCTTGGTTGTTCCAATTCCTCAATGGGTTTACTTGGTGGTTCCCCCATTGTTGATTAACACCACCCCGATTATTGTTATTACAGTTAAAATTTGGATGATTCTTCTAACTTGGGTTATAATAATTGGAATATGGGTTGTTAAGCTTGATTATAGCATTCACAGTTTCTGGTGAAGAATAAGAATCAACCATTTGGCCTAATGAATTTTCTTCAACCATGAGATTTGGCTGAGAAAAATTCATCCCAAATTGGTCTATCTTACTTGGTACAGCAGCAACTTGATTTGCCAACATTATAAAAGCATCATTATCATAAACACTGGCTACCTTTTTAGGATTTAACCTTTTAGAAGGCCATTGAAATTAATTAGTAGCCATTTCTTCAATTTAAGCATAAGCATCAGAAAATGGTTTAGACATTAATGATTCACCAGCAGCAGCATCGATGATTGATCTAAGAGATCCAACTAATCCATAATAAAAAGTTTGAATTATTAACCAATCTGGTATCGCATGATATGGACATTTCCTGAGGAGATCTTTAAATCTTTCTCATGCTTCATATATTGATTCCCCTTTAAACTGACAAAAAGTTGTTATATCGTTTCTCAACTTAGCAGTCTTAGCTGGTGGAAAACATTTAGCAAGGAACTTTTGTGACAGTTCACCCAAAGTTCTTATTGATCCGGGTGGTAATGAATGTAACCATATTTTAGCTTTATCCCTTAGTGAGAAAGGAAAAAGTCTAAGTCTAATAGCATCATCCGAAACACCATCATAATTAAAAGTAGCACACAATTCTAGAAAATTAGCAAGAAACAAATTAGGATCTTCAGTTGTTGCTCCCCCAAACTCATTATTAGACACCATTTGGATAATAACAGGTTTAAGCTCAAAAGAATTAACAGCTACAGGAGGGTTTTGAATACTACCATGAAATTAATCTACTGCAGGGTTAACATAATCTCTTAAAGGTCTTACTTCTTGATGGATGCCTACATTTTGATTTTGATGATTTGTCATTTCTTGATTATTTTTATCTTTTTCTGTATTTTTAATTTTTTTTTATTTTTCTGATAGTTCTTTCTAATTTAGAATCGTAAGGCACAAGTCCCTCAGAACCTGAACTACGCATACAACAGTAAAACAAAACAAAACACTACACACTAACATAAAACATAGAAAAGTAAAAATTTAAAATTTCTTAATTCTCTTTAAAATGCAATATAATTATTTTTCCCCGGCAACGGTGCCAAAAACTTGATCCTCGATAAATATATGTGCGCCAAAACATAACTCCACACCAAATATATGTGCTGATGATTTAGATATGAAAATTATGATTTTATAATATGGGATACTACATAAGTATACGTATCGTTTATCAAGTAATATATGACTTTCTTATTAAGCCCCGAGATATCGAACCCACAGGAAAAATTTGAAAATCTTTAAAGGAATCAGAAAATTATCTTTTTACACTTTTTTTTACGGCCTTTGAATGTATTTCTTGATTTTGAAAATTTTTGAAAGTTGATTTGTCTTTTGAAATTTCCTTAATAAACTGTTAAGCAAGAAATCAAAATTATAATAATTAATAACACTGTATGTAAAACACTATTAACTAGAATATCGTTTTCTTTCCTTTTATGAAGTAGTAATAATTATTAAAGTATTTTTGTGGAAGTATTTAAATTTGTTGTGACAGATAGAAGCAAATGTGTTCTTTACTCTTACTTGGTTCTATAAAGAATATAGGTTAATTTGAAATTTTTATCATTTTGAACATGGTTAGGCAGGGAAGATACCAGTCTCTCACTCTAGAGTTCCCACGATACCCATGAACTGGGGGCTAAATTCTCATAAAAAAACTCAAAACTTCAAACCAAATTTGGGGGTTTTAGCCTGTCACTCTAAAATCCTCTAATTTTACTCCCTTCCATAAAAATATCTTTTAATATTACATTTAATTATATGGACTACAATTCTCACCCATATAATTGCATGTGATTCTTACTAACTTTTATGAAACAATACCGCATTGGATCTTACATAATCTCAAGAAATTCTACAACCTAACAGGCCAAATTAAGAAGTAAACAAAGTTTTCAGAATCAATCATCACAACTTCTTCCAACTTTTAAACACTTATACCTTACACAACAATTCTCTATAAATTAATTACTTCTCCATTTAAGAAAGAAAAAAATAAAGTAAACTACTCAGAATGCATTGAGAAAATACAGAAACGCTATGATTTGAAATTAAAAACCATAAGAAAAACAACAAAAAAAAAACAAGTATTAATTAAAAACTAAATGTAAGAACAAAAGTAAACACTTATCTGAAAATCTTCTCCACAAGACTCAGAAAGTTCCTTTGAAACTTTGACTCTTCATTAAACTACTCCTCAGAGCAAGTCTCCCAACTCCTATGACTCAGAATACAGACTTTAGATATCAATAAAAACTAAACTAAAGGAAAGAAAAGAAGTGGGAAGAAGAAGGCTTCAATCCTACCATTTTCTCTTTTCTACTCTCTACTCCTACTCCTAATTAAAACTAAAATAAAAACTCTGTAAAAATGCAATGGAAGAACCCTTCAAAAGGAAAAGGAAGAGCCCCGTAATCTTCCTAAGACTCTCTTTAAATAGTAAACCAAAAGGTGCCTTGGTGTCTCTTCAAAATGTGTCTAGATTCAATGTATCCACCAAAGAATGCACCCCTTCATTCAAACTTGCTGCCCAAAGGAAGTTATGGAAGTTAACACCAAGAGTTGCATCCCATACCCATTAAAATTGGCGCCAAATACATTTGAATTTTGATTTTTAAATGTGGCGGCAAAGTGCCGGCTCAGCGTGGCTTAGCCGCCAGTGCCCAATTTTTCATTTTTCATCTTTTTTTGCTCCAAATTTGATCCAATTTTGCTTCTTTCATCATGACCATCTATTTTCATCAAATATGCAAGAAAAACACAAAATACATTCCATTAAAGTGCAAAATAATTAAAAATAGGTATAAAAATGTGCATAAAAAATACTATATATTTTAGGTGTATCAGTGATCAATAACCAGAACAACACTAAAGCTTTGTATTACTTGAGCGATATGTATACTTAAGTTTATTTACCTGTGACTGTATATATAAAAGTGATAAATTTCATTAAACATTAAGAGTGCATTAAATTCATTAACTTCTTTATACCTACAAATAAAATATTAATATTAAGTAATTGCATCAAGTTGGGGCAGTTGCTTATGGTTAAAATAATTGTTAGTAACCAGTTGCACATCACATCAAGTTTTTGGCACTATTGTCGAGAAAGGTAAAGGTAAATTTAAGAATTTAATGGTAAATTTAGTAGTTGTTGAAAGACTATATTTTATATTATTGCTGATAGTGTTTTTTTATGTGTAGTAGTGGATCTGATGGTTTAGTACCTTACAATTCATATTATAATGTGCTATTAAAAGTATTGAAAACAACAAAAAGAATTTAAAGATTTTAAGAAAATGGTGAATAACATAGATAATCAAATAATCGATAATGAACATAGACAAAGAACTTTAAAAGATTATGTTAATTCTACAACAGATGAAATTCACTTAACTCTTTAAAATGCTGTTATAGCTGGTAATTCATTTGAGCTTAAACCTATCATTATCCTAATGGTACTAAATAATCAGTTTGGAGGATCACCTACCAAAGATCCTAACTTACATCTTGCTAGTTCTCTATAAATATGTGCTACTTTTAAATATGACGGAATGTCAAATGACGCTGTCAAACTTAGATTTTTTCCTTTTTCATTAAGTGATAAAGCTAAGGCGTGGTTAAATTCATTAACACTTGGATCTATCAAAACCTGGGGAGAACAATCGAAAAAATTGTTGGCTAAATATTATCCACCTTCAAAAACTGCTAAGCTTAGGAATGAAATTACATCTTCTTGTCAAATTGAAGGGGAATCAATATATGAAGCTTGAGAAAGACTTAAAGATCTTTTTAGGAAGTTTCCACGCAAGGTTTTACCAGATTGGTTAAAAATTCAATCTTTTTAAAATAGATTTGTAGGTTCTTTTAGCTCTATTATCGATGCTACTCCTGGTGGATCAATATTGTCAAAACCTTTTGATGAAGCATATTTTTGAATAGAGGAAATTGCTACAAATATTTTTAATGGCCATCTAAATGGATAATCTAAAAGGAATAGCCAGTATCCATGATTTTGATGCAGTATTGAATTTGGCCTCTTATATTGCTGTGATATCAATGAAAATTGATCACTTTGGAATGAACTGTTCTCAAATACCCCTAGCATTAGAGAAAATTCATTAATACAAGTAGTTGATGCTCAGTCATCTTATGAGAAGTTGAATGCTATAAATAATAGTACAAATAATAACTTTTCTAATTATTATAATCCTGGTTGAAAAAATCACCCTGATTTTAATTTGAATAATAACAACAATTTGGTGAACCATTTGAAAAATTAAAACAACCAATGAAATCCTAACTATATACCTTATTATCCTCCTGGTTTTAACAGCAAGTTGATTAGAAGAAATTATTTATAGAGGAATTGATATTAAACATGGGAAATCAATTACAAAATCAAGGAGATGTAATTAGAAATATTGAAAATTAATTAGGGCATATTGCTACTGAACATAGTAATAGACCTTCGAGAATTCTTCCTACTAATGTCGAAATTAATCCAAAAGGTCAAAATAAAGAGCAAATTAAGGCTATGAAGAGGAAAAGAATTGCAAACAAGTGTTAAAAAAAAATTGAAACTAAAAAAGAAACTGAAACTGAAAAGGAAAGGGTCGAAATTGAAAATGATAATTTTGATAGAAATCCTGATTTAGAATTTCCAATTAAACCAACGAAAATTACTGTAGAAAGACATCCACCTCCCTTTCTTCAACGATTGAAATAAAAAAAGAGAGACAAAAGATTATCAAAAATTTTAGAAATCTTTAAGAAATTAACTATAAATAAACCTTTTGTGTAAGCTTTAGAATAAATGCCAAATTATGTGAAGTTTATGAAGGATACACTCAACAAGAAAATGAAGTTTACGGAGAAGGATACTGTTGCACTTAGTGAGAAGTGTAGCACAATTATTCAAAACAATCCTCCTGAGAAACCAAAAGATCCTGGTAGCTCCACTTTACCATGTCTTATTGGTAAAAGATGTTTTGGAAGAGCTTTATGTGATTTGGGAACTAGTATTAACCTTATGTCTCTTTCAATTTTTATAAGTTTGGGTTTAAGAGAGATTTCCCTTACTACTGTAACTCTTCAGTTAGCTGATCGATCGATCACCCATCCTAAAGGAGTTATAGAAGATGTATTAGTAAAAGTTGATAAATTTATCTTTCTTGTGGACTTTGTTGTTTTAGATATGGAGGAAGATAAAGAAATTTCTATCATATTGGTGAGACTATTCCTTGCAAGTGGAAGAGCCATGATAGATGTTCAAAAAGGAGAATTAACTATGAGAATTAATTAAGAAATGACATTTAAAACAGCTAAAGCTATGAAATATCGTACTACCAAAAAAGATAATGAATGTTTCAGAATTGAAGTCTGTGATTATCTTAGTAATGAGCATTTTAACAATAATCTTGAAGAAAAATTATAACAAGAAAAAGATTTGTAATATGAGGATAAGAATGAGATAGAAAATGAGAATTTAGAATATGTTCAGGAGAGATTTGAGTTGTTGGATCTTACAGAGAATGATAATAAACATCTTGCTCCTTCAAGTATTAAACCAACTGAACATGAATTAAAAGTACTACCTGCACAATTAAAATATGTATTTTTAGGAGATTCATCTACTTTAACTGTTATTGTATCCTCAGATTTAATTGAACCACAAGAGAAAAAAATAATAGAAACTATAAAAGACATAAAAAGCCTTTGGATGGATGTTAGCTGACATTAAAGAAATTAATCATTCAATTTGTATTCATAGAATTTTATTGGATGAACATCATGAGTCTAAAGCTGATCCATAGAGGAGATTTAACCCGATAATAAAATAAGTAGTTAAAAAGATATTATTAAAATGGTTAGATGCTGGAATAATATATCATATCTTAGATAGTACTTAGGTAACTCCAATTCACTATGTCCCAAAGAAAAGAGGAGTGACAGTATAAGTAAATTTGAATAATGAAATAATACCGACAAGACAAGTCACTGGTTGGCGAATCTGTATTGATTATAGAAAACTAAATGTCGCCACTAGGAAAGATCACTTTCCTTTACCTTTTCTAGACTAAATGTTGGATAGATTAGCTGGGCACAAATATTATTAATTTTTGGATGGATATACTGGCTATCATCAAATTCCTATTTCTCCTGAGGATCAAGAAAAGACAACATTTAATAGCCCTTATGGAACATTTGCTTTTCAAAGAATGACCTTTAGATTATGTAATGCACCTGCAATATTTCAAAGATGTATGATTTCAGTTTTGTGCAATTTAATTGAACATGGAATGGAAGTATTTATGTATAATTTCTCGGTGTTTGGAACTTCATTTGAAACATGTTTAAATCATTTAAAAAGTTCTAGAGGTGTGTGAAAAGATAAATTTATTTTTAAATTGGGAGAATGTCAATATATGGTTGTAGGAAGAATTCTGCTTGGGCAAAAAATTTCTGAAATGACATGGATGTAGATCCAATAAAAAATCAAGTTATTACAAAAGTACCACTTCCAACTACAGTGAGAGATGTTGGAAGTTTTGTAGGACATGTTGGCTTCTATAAACATTATGTAAAAGAATTTTAAAAAATTACTAAGCCTTTATGCCAACTTTTAGAAAAAAAACATGAAATTTGAATTTAATGAGGAACTTATAAAAGCTTTTGAATTATTAAAACAAAAATTAATCACATCTTTGTTAATTATTTCACCTGATCGGGAGAAACTATTTGAGATAATATTTGATGCTAGGATTATGCCATAGGAGCTGTTTTAGGGCAAAAATATGATAAAATTGTTAAAGTAATATAATATGTTAGTAGAACACTAAATGATGCGCAAATTAATTACACCACCACTAAAAGAGAGTTATTAGCTATTTTATATGCTTTTGATAAATTTAGATCATATTTAATTGGAGCTAAATGTAAATTTCATACTCATCATTCTGCTATCAAATATTTAATGCAAAAGAATGATGCAAAACTAAGATTAATTTGATGGATACTTCTATAACAAGAGTTTGATTTTGAGAAATTGGATAGAAAATGAACTAATAATTAAATAGTTGATCATTTATCTAGATTGGAATGAAAAGAATTAACTGATTTTGCAAATGAAATTGTAGAAACATTCTGTGATGAACAATTGTATACTATTAACGGAAAGAGTATACCGTGGTATACAAATATTGTAAATTATATTGAAAGTGATATTTTATCGCCTAAATTAACTAAACCACAATTAAATAAATCCATTTATGATGCAAAATTTTACTTTAGAGATGACCCATACTTAAATAATGTAAATATCAAATTATGAGAAGATGTGTAGCTTATGAAGAAACTGAACAAATTATTCAAAGATGTCATGATTCTGAATTTAGAGGACATTTTGGAACTAATAGGACTGCACATAAGAAATTACAATCTAGATTTTCTTGACCTACTCTTTTTAAAGATGTTAATGAATATATTAAAACAAGCGATTGATGTCAAAGAGTAGGAAATATTTCTAGAAGAAATGAGTTGCCTTTGAATTACACATTGGAAGTTGAAGTTTTTAATGTATGGGGATTAGATTTGATGGGACAATTTATTTCTTTATTAAGAAATATGTATATATATATATATATTAATTGCTATTGATTATGTATCCAAATGGATTGAAGCAATAACTTTACCAAAATGTGATGCTCATAGTGTTTCAAAGTTTTTGTTAGAATACATTTACAAGATATAGAATGTCGAGAGTGACTATTACCAATGGAGGAACCCATTTAGGAATAAAAGAATTGAGAAGTTGGTTAGAAAATATAATATTAAGCATAAATCCTCGATTGCTTATCATCCCTAGATTAGTAGTCTATTAGAAGTATCAAATCATGAAATTAAATGAATTTTAGAAAAATATGTAAATCCCAATAACTTGGATTGGTCTACTAGATAAGATACTGCATTATAGGCTTATAGAACAGCCTATAAAACTCATATAAAAATGTGTTCATTTAGACTAAATTTTAGAAAACTTGTCATTTGTCAGTTAAATTGGAACATAAAGCATATTGGGCAATTAAAGAATTTAATTTTAATTTAAAGGATGCTGGTGATTATTGCAACTTAATGAATTTGAAAATATTAGAAATGAATCTTATGATAATGCTAAAATTTATAAAGAGAAAATGAAATTATGGTAATATCAGTAAAAAATAAATTTGAATGAAATTATTGCAACATCGGAAAATATTAAAAAACAAATTTGAACCTAGACAATAATTTTATTATATAATACAAGATTAAGATTATTTCTAGGTAAATTGAAGTCTAAATGGTTAGGACCATTTATGGTAATTAAAGACTATCACTATGGAGTTGTTGAAATTGAAGATCTTAAAACTGGAAAGAGCTTTTTGAAGGGCATATACCACATTATAAAGAGCTTTTTAATGTTGAGTCATCCTATGTAAAAATTGGTATGTCGGGCTGACGACGTTAAACCAAGTGCTTTGTTGGAGGCAACCAATAAGTTACCTTAGTTATTTAGTATTTTTTATTCTTTTAGTAATAATTATTATTAATATTAGGAGTTTATACTACTCTAGAGTCCTACCCATTTATTAATGTCAAAAAACATGGAAAATATTAAGTTTTATGGAAGATTCTGAATTGATTGGGACCAAACCAAAGCAGTGAGCAAAACTGCTCTGGAGTCGATGAAGCCGTTCACCAAAAGTTTGGGTGCCATTAGCACCCAAAGGCAGCGCCGACGGTGCTACTGTTATTGATGTGGTTTGGATGGTTCTTTGAACGGCTTAGCAAGTTTTGGATAGATGTTTCACCCAAATAACTCCCTAAACTTGTTTTTAAATTCATCTTGGCAGGAAAACAACAGTAGACTTACCATTTTTAATTTTCAGGGCTTCCAATTCCAAGAAAACATCAAGATATGAGATTTTCAACAGGAGAAAATTCATCAGTTTCGATGCGCAGAGACTTTTTGACAAAGTTCTTCAGAAGAAGAAACTTATCAAAGAGAGGGGCTTCATGAATAGAAGATTTATTAATCAAAGGTCTAAAGTGGAAGAGATCGTTGTGTAGAGGCATTGGGAAGTTTTACGTTATACAACTACTATGGTAGTCATTCCTGTACTGAAAGAATTTTATGCTAATCTTCTTGAAATCAACCAAGGAGTCGTCTATGTTCAAGGCTATTGGGTATCGTTCACTCCTCAGAATAATGATATGTATATGGTTGAATGTTATTTTTATCTTGCACTACAAAAATTTTGACCCTACAAGAGATAATACGTATGATATCTATCGATATTTAACTGATGAATATTTCAATTGGGAGATAAGAGATGACGGGTATGTAAGTTTCTCAGCTTCACTCTATATTGAAGACATTTCATTATTTTATTTCAACAAAGTTACTTTCTACCATGAAAGTAATCAAAGTTACAAAGGAATGTGCTATCTTCAATTTTTGCATTCAAACAGGACAACCTATTGATGTGGGTTCCATTATTGTGAACCCTATTTTAGGTTTAATTATGCATGGATATACATATGGACTAGGGCATCCTTCTAGCATTTTCCTACTTTGTATTCAATCACAATTACCTTACGAGAATTGGGAAAAAGTGATTTTACCCTGGAAGCCTATTGACCCAATTGATAATTCTAACTACATAGAAAATGGAGGAGAAGATGGTATCAATATTCTTATAGATCAACCATCTCTGGATTCATCATCCTTAATGCCATTTATACCTGATAATTCACAAGTTTTTCTAAAGAGGATCAAGAGATTGGAGAAATAAATTCAAAATGTTATGAATGTAATTAACAATTTATCTGAATTATTTGATCATCTGGATTGGAGGTTAAAAGATAATTTTGATCATACAGGTTTATTGAAGTAGTTATGATTCTAATATTCAAGAAAAATGCTTAGATTGAAGAAGATTATCCTGATCATTTTCCGTATCGACCCTTCTACAACCTGTATGTGAATCACCAATTGATGGGAGACATCTGTGAACAAGAGAGCACTGATCACGAGACTCTAGAGTATAGACTTTAGTAATTAAACTATTATATATTTGTGTGTTGGATTTGGATTTGAATTTGCTTTGATTACAAAATACTTATGCTTTGATTATGTGTTGTATAGTTTTCCGCATTAGGTAGTTGATTGATTTTAAATGCGAAAATTTAAAGTTGTGTGGCTTGAATTACTTTTGTTGTAGTGTGGTTTGAATTGTATGTTTGTAAGCGATGGATTTTATATGTAAATGTGAAGTTGTGTGTTGTTTGTGTAAATTTGTGTTATTAGATTACTTAATTATGTTTATTAATGCTGAATGAGGCTAATTAGATGATGTCGTGACTTAAAAATGCTTAAAATGGTGAAACTAGTTGGGTCCCAGAAATTGAACTAGCAGCGACGGTGCCCAAGAACAGAGAAATGAATTGCGATTTTATGTATGGTGATGGCAGTGCCAAGGTGGGCGTTGAAGGCGCTTGAGTACAGAAATACCATAAATTCATTTTAATTCGTGAAACGACCTCAAGAATTGCCATTTTTACCCCTGTAGTCGTCTTTTACCTCCTACACATTCAAATATTTGTAAGTAGGGCTTCCTAGAACTTGGATTTGAGTTTATTTAAAAAAGAAAATTGTTTGAATCTCATCATCCCTTGGTATGAGCTACATTTTAAACTAGAAATTTTTGAGTTTCGCCATGGATTTCTCTTTCATTACAAAGATCCTAAAATTTTGAAGTTTCTGGAGAAAACTTTAAGAAAATCCATGGGGAAAAGTTCTTATTTCATAGATTGATTTTTGTATTTTCCTACATTGTTCAATTGGATTTATTTGGATTTATTTAGACATTTTTAGAATTTGTTGTAACTCCAAGAATGAGTAAAGGGAAGAGAAAAATGAGTATGATGATAGAAAAATTAAGAACCTTAAGGATCACTATCAATATAAGACTCAACTGAGTACAAAGAAAATCGTTTAGGATTGAGCCTTTCAAAATCCTGGTGGAGAAGTGGAGAGGTTGGTTGTTGCTCGACATTGAGAGAACTTCTACTATTTCACTGCAGAGGCTGTTATTAGTATAGTATGAGAGTTCTGTGCAAACCTGAAAGAGATTTCTGATGATTAAGTGTTCGTGCAGAAAATATGGTGGAATTCACTCTTAGAAGGGTCAATGATTTCTACCATTTAAGAGGAGTATTCTACTGTGAGTATAGTTGATTTTCTGCTGATGATGCTGGCTTGGAAGAGGTTATAGCTTTTCTAATTGATTGAAAAGGAGTTTGGAAAATAAAGAAAAACATGAAGGTAAATTTCTCCGTTTCTTTGCTGAATGTGCCATCTAAAGCCTGGCACTCTTTTATTTCTGGATGATTATTACTTACTTATCAACATAGTGAGGTGTCAAGGGGTAGAGCCATATGAAACTTCTGCATTCCATAAATGAATATGATTGATTTAGGCTCTATCATTTATAGAAGTATTAGAACCATCACTATGAGTGAGACTACTGGAGAATTAGGGCATCCTACCCTGATTTTTGCTCTTTGTGAACAATCAGGAGTTGATTTTAGTATGGAAGAAGAGAGGATTGGGTCCTTAAAGCCTATAAGAAAGGCGAATATTAGAACATATGAATCTCATGTTTGATGGAGATCGGTAAGTAGAAGTAGGGATATCCCCTCTACTTCTACCACTCCTACTCTCCAGAGTCTTATGGAACAAATGATGATCAACAGGGAGACAATTTGAGGATGGATAATAGGATTGAGAATATAGAGGCCAGAAATGCTCACAATAATGACCTTATAAGAAGCAAGTTTGAATATGATGCTGCATATGATGAGGCTATGGTAAGATATATAAAGGGTGATCATTTATTGCAATTCCCTACTCACCCCATCTTTACACCATATCAGCAGCAATGATTGCATGTCAAAACAGAGGAAAGAGAAGATGAAGAGGATAGTGGTGATGATTTTTAGATTTGTTGTATTTCATTATTGATTGTTTGTTTTCTTTGTTATTTGATATTGTATGTTGCATTATTGCAGTTAAACTTTGTTAAATTTAGATATAACTCTGTTTAAAGAATTGAAATGTTTGTTTTTAGAACTTCCTATTAAAACATAGATGTGAACTGTTTATTTTTTTAATGATTAATTTTGATTGTTTAAAGTTTATAATTTAAATACTCTTTATCCTGCAAATCTTTTACGTAAAATGTTTAGCAAATTCTCTTCAACGTTATATAACTATTAGTGTACATTATTAATCAATACTTGCATAGCATATTAAGAAAGAATTGATGAAGTCAAAAACCCCGTACAAAAGGTTAGTGCTTTTGTTATTTCTCCCTGCATTTTATATTCTAATATGTTCTATATATTGAAAATTTAAGTTTGGGGGAAGGAAAAAAAATTAAAAAATTTAAAAAATTTATTTTTCCTCAAGAACTATCTAAACTTAAAAAAAAAAAAACATGACTTTTGGTATTAAAGCTAAACTGTAGATGGCTATACTTTTGATTTTATTTAAATATGTTAGAAAACTTAAGTAAAGATTTTAATGCTAAAGTTAAATTTAAGGGTTAAGATATTTAGTTTTAGAGTATTAGACTATAAAGTAAAGAATAATTGTATTATTGAAATATTAAGAATCTTAGAGATTACATAAGAAGAATGGATTTTGACCCTTTGATGAATCATTAAAAAGCTAATATACATTTATAAATAAGGAATGTAATAAGTTCCAAATTTAGGAAGAGGATAGTTATGTTAAAAATTATTAAAGGTTATCCAGATATAGTAATCCATACAAATATATATTTATACATAAAAGGAAGAAGAAAATGAAAATAAGTGTGTGGTGAAGCTTGAGGAGATGCCTGATAAAAAAATGGCTTCACTTGGAATCAACTTTAAAAGAATGAACTTATGTAAGTTCCTGAATCTATATTTATGTGTTAGCATCCTTTCTAAAAGGTTTCCCTTGAACTTATTTTTTATAACTTTTCTTAGCATGCTTAATATGACAAATTATAATTCTTATTGAAATGAATCAAAGACTAGAAATCTTAGATTTGATTATTTAAATATTCTTACACCTGCATGTTTTAACTTCAATCATTAAAAAAAATTTAAAAGTCCTTCCATCACATTTATTTAAAGCAATATCTATAGTAATCTCAGTTTAGTTTACTATCATTAGTCATATCTTTTATATAGTTAAGGAGTTACTTGAGGACAAGTAACAATAAAGTTTGGGGGATTTTGACGCACTAAAAATATGCTTGATTTTCTATATGTATTTTATACTCATTTTTTGGTGATATTGCACTTTAAAGAAAGGTATTTTGATATTTTGATGCAGGTGTGATGATATTTAGCACTTGGAGCATAAAAAAGCAAAAAGGAAGAAAAAAGGATGGAATTTGTAGTCAAAAGAGCCAAACCGGGACTTTGAAATGGCACTGACAGTGTCAGGATGGGCGCCGACGGCGTTATTTGACAGAGAAGAGAGAATTAAATAGTGATCCCTGGTGCCGATGGTGCACAGAACAAGTACTACGTGATTTCTAGAAGGATTAATTGTATTTAGATATTTTTTGAAGTGTTTCTTGATGCATCCTTTAGGAAATTTGTTACTACACTATTTTAAAGAAGAAAAGGACCAGAAAACTGTCTTAGGTCAAGTTGTTGTTCTATTCTAGTCTGGTTCTTTTCTTTCTTAAATAGTCTTGGACTATTTTGTCAAGTTCAGTTGAGTCTAGTGAGAGTTTGTTTTCTAGAGTTGCTGGAGAGGAAGTGATTCAAAGGAACTTCAAAGGATTTGCTTCGAGGAAGAGTTTCAGATAAGTTGTATTTATTTCCTATTATTTTTATGAACTTTTACTTTTATATAAATTTTATGTTATTTCGTATCTTCCTAATGAATTCTGAGTAGTTTTCTTGTATTTCTCCCTACAATAAGATATGGTAAAATGAAGAGATAGATTGGATATGTTATTTAAATGTTAAATATTTGTGATGATTTCTACATTTTGCACATCATTTACTTTTCGATCTGGCCAATTGAAATATTAAAATTTCTTGTGAAACATAAGATCCAAAAGGGCTATGAGTTCTACAACAAAGCGAGAATCACAGTCAAGTCCATTGTTGCGTCTGTCGTTCATGGGGTTGAATGCAAGTAAAGAAGGAAATATACATTTTTGGGTGCAAAATTGGAGATTTTAAGGTTACAGATGATGCACGACTTGCTAACGTAAATTATTATTCAAATAGGTGATTTTAATTTAGTTATAAAGTATAATCAATTTAATATCAAAGTGGCCAACCTTTACGTAGGTATATGTATCACTCAAGTAATACAACGCTCTAGTGGAGTCCTGGTTATCGATCCCACATGGAGGGAGCAAACCTTATAGCATAGCACAAAAATCCAATATTCAAAATTCCAAATCACTAAAAGTAAATACTACAATCTCTAACATTTAAAGATACAAAATAATTTAAAGTTACTACAGAACTTTCTAAACTGCAGATTAAGTAATTAATAATGCACTAAGTTTTGTAATGTAAGGTTTAAATATAGAGAAAGTGTCCTCTCCCTTACAATGATATTTTTGTTAGTGAATAATTTAGATCAGTTTAAATTTAATATTATACCAAATAGGTACATACCTATTCTTTACCCTCTTCTGAGTGCTATGAAAAACATTGGCTAATCCCAGGTTTAGTCCCTACATCCGTGGCTAAGCTTTGAGGATACTGGCTCTCACTCTAGAACTCCCACATCCCTTCACTTGAAGGCTAACTCTCACTTTAGTTTCCAAACACTACAACCAAACTGAGGATTTTAGTCTACCATCCTAATATCTCTAATTCTATGCCCAACAAACATATTTCCTTTTTTATTTGCACCCAACCCCCATGAACTACATCACTCATTCATGGATATTGAATGTAAAATTCACTCTTTCTGTAGAAAGCACAGCCCTTTCAGATCGTATGTTTCACAACATATTTTAACAATTCAATTAACAAGATCAAAAAGTAAATGATAAATGAAGTGAAAAATCATCACAATTTATATTCTTTCTTATGTAACATCCAATCTAAACTATCAATTCACCGTTTATCATTGCATGGAGAAAGACAAATAAATCTTCTCAGAATTCATGAGGATGATGCAACGAAACAAAGATTTTATATATAAAAGCAAATTCATACAAACTATGAAAAGTAAATACAACTTATCTTAATTTCTGCCCAAGCAAATCCCATGAAGTTCCTTTGAATCTCTTTCTCTTTTTACAATAACACATAATTCTCTCTTGGAATAGTAGGGAAGACGCAATCTCTTACTTTCCCTCTCCAACTGCAACTCTTATGAGAAGAATCCCTCACAAAACAACACTAAGCACCAAACCCTAGACTCTAAACTCTCTCTAAGGATTTCACTCACACATACTATTCTTGACTTGCAAAGACACATACACTCTCCAAAACGAATTTCCCAAGAGTTGACATAAGTATCCCTCCAAATGTCATCCAAATACATTGAATCTGACCTCCACCAACGTTGGGCACTGTTGGTACTGGATAGGGTACCATCGATGGCCCATTACGCCTTTTAATTCCAGGCTCTCTGAAAAAATGCATCGCAGATGCCAGTTTGGGTGATGTCGGTGCTAGAACTTCGAAAACCTGGTATTTGCCTTTTTTTGCTCCAAATTCATTCATTTTCACTTCATTTTGCTCCATTTGGATCCTCCATATGTTAGCTCTAGCTAAAACTTAGCCTAGGGCCAAGAGCTTGGGAAACCACACACATGAGTTTCCAAAGGAGCAAGGGATCAAGTATAGCCATGTTTGTTTTAGGGTTGGAATAGTCAGTGTAAGTGCAGAGTTTAAGTGTGTATGTGTGAGCCTGACCTAGACTAAACTTTCCAGGGTGTGCCCTAAAATTTGACCATTCTATAAGGGAGACATCTTTTGAGCTTCTTTATGCTTGGTCTCATCCTCCTAAGTGCTTAAAGGTTAGACTTTAAGAATTTGAAACTTCAAGTGAAGCAAAGAATGTTTTGAATTTCTATGGGGTAAGGGTTCCATTGCTAATTTTCTAAGATAGTCACCAGGAAAGTCCTATGGCTGGATCCTAGGCTACCAAAGGAAAGACTATACTTTAACAAAAGTGAGTTCAACATCAGGCATCAAAATTGGTCATGCCACTATGGTAGCTGAAACCATTCTTAGGTCTTGCCTCTATGGCCTCTGAACCTACTCTTTTTGGTCATGACTCTACGGTCATTGAACCACCGTGATGAGCCATACCTCTAAGGCCATCAACCCATTCTTTAATCATGCTTTTATGGCCTTTGAACCTAACCCTTCAGGTCATGCCTCTAAGTCCTCTGAACTCGTCTTCTGAATTCGATGTAAGTCTCGTGTGCATTCCTTCTTGTCACGCTAGGATGGGTATGTCTCTTATATTTTTCTACCCTATGGTATCTTGGTTCCAGTTGGTTACCTAGGTCACATTAGCTACACTACTAACGTAGGTTAAATAAAAAGAGCAGTTGCCAATAAGTACACCGTGCCTTAAGGACGTAGTACACTTGTTAGGGGTCCTTTGTTGGCATCAATTTTTGATATCGTGAGTGTAAGATGTATGCTCAAGTATTATGGAACAATGCTTGATGCACGTGTTGACTCCCGTTGTGCACAACATCCATTTGAGATGACAAAATGTTAAGAGGTGCGCTGTCAAGATCGTCCTGCTATACTTTTAGCTTTCGCTTAGGTGAAGGCTGATCGACATTTTACTCTTTGAACCAATTTGATTGGATCAGTGAATATTATTCGCTACATTAAACACAATAATAATACTTGAATTTGCCTGATAGTCAACAAAGTTGTCCAAACGACCTCGGATGATGAAACAGACTGCATGAGCACATCTGAAATTTTAATTTCACTTTGGTGTCGTATGCAGGCCAGTAATGCACGAACTGATGCTTAATTTATTTCTTACAATTAATATTATAATAATAATAATAATAATAATAATAATAATTATTATTATTATTATTATTATTATTATTATTATATAACCAATAAAAAATGGAACTTTTTAAACTATATGACACTCTCCCCATAGCTAAAACCTCGTGAAGCCCTAGCTCCCTTCATCGGATCGTCCTCGTTTGAGGTCCTCCCACATGCTTGAGACTCATAGAATGGTACTCCTTGCTCGTGAAATTCATAGTCGCCAAAGCATTTTCCACGTCAGAGCCTCTCACCTGAAGGTTCTCGTGTAATCTTCGGTAGTTCATCCTCTCGACCAAAAGCACACTCACCCTCCTTTTTGAAGCTGTCGATGTCCTGTTAGCCTCCAATTAAGTCAACCTTGAGTAACTCCCTCTTACTTGGAGCCTCGACCTTCTTGCCTCATTCCATGCTTCACAACTGCAGCCCCTCACCTTGACTTCCTCCCTCACCGGTGAAACTTGATCGACATACAGTCCTCCTGCCGGTGCTCCATAGCCGGATTTTGCTCCCTACATACGTAGAGATTATGGTAGAGCCTAACATCTCCCCTTTGTCTTTTTTGTGTCGCTGATGAGCTCCTTCACTGAAACAACTCATCAGCCCTCATTCCATGGTGGTAGGAATCATTGCCAGAGTACTTGATTATCGAAGGACAATGACGGTATCGTAGCTTGAAGAGGTATGGATGTCTTCTCTCCTTATGAGGAGCGCTTCTTCCCTGACTTTGCAGGAAGACGATAAACTAACGCAATTGTAGAACCCACTCAAACCTCTAGCTTTTCCTCCTTACCTAGCCCTAGCATATAGTGTCACTAGGAATGTGGGTTTGTTCGCCCACACGGGGTGCTTGTGTCGGCTGGCTTTAGCCAGTAATACTACACATCTACGTGATGGATCATTGTTTTTCCTAGAGGAGGCCCTAAATTTAGCATGTCTGTACATGAACAAACACCCTCATAGAGCTGAGTGATTCCCTTTGTTAAGCCTAACACATAAATCCTAACTAGTTGGAGTCTCTTTCTCCCCTTGCTTTGGCTCCCTATTTTTTTCTTAGAGAAAAGGGTTTTGCAAAGTGAGAGAAGCTTTGTAGCTAGTTTAGTTCACCAAGCTTTGAGCCTTCATGAAATTAAAAAAATCTTTGTAGCTAGTCATCAGTGTACCCATCAATGTATCCATTAGAGCCAACTGTTTTGCCATGATCTATGGTATCAAGTTCCTTCTTAGTTCCAACTTCATTAATGGGGAAATGCAAGCGTCATATTTTTGGTAACTTGTCTAGTATCTACAAATAATAAAGGATCAACTTTATTGTGGTCAGTAGGAGCTTCTTTCATTAAATTTTGAAAGTAATCCACAGCACTAGAAGCAGTGTGATGTGGATCAAAAATCCAGTAGCCTTGTTTATCTTTAACTTTAAACGTTGGATTGATCTTCCTTTTCTAATTTGAAATGACATGATACTATTTGGAATTTTTTTCCCCCTCAATAAACCTATTTTTGACCTCACTTTTGTGAGGATCCTTTCTAAATCTTCTTGAGATAGGAAGTCTACCAATATTGACTCCCTAAATCTCACTGGTGTTCACTAAACCCTAATTTCTAGGGTAAAACCCTAATGAAGCCTTTTTAACCCAAATCTTAATGACATCCTAAAATGATCAAATCAGCAATGAGAAACCCTGATCTGATCAACCATTGACCCAACTGGTCAAACTTTGACTCAAATGGTTAAATTAGGTCAAAATGCTCAATCCATGACCCAATGACCATCTTATTGACCAAATGGGTCAACCTTTCACCCAAATGGTCAAATTAGGTTGAAATGGTCAATCTATGACCCTACGACAACCACATTGACCAAATAGGTCAACCTTTTGACCAAATTGTCAAATTAGGTCAAAATGGTCAATCGAAGACCCAATGATCACCACATTAACAAAATTGGTCAACCCTTGACCCAAATGGTTAAAATTTGCCAAAATGGTCAACTCATGACCCAATGTCCACCACGTTGACCCAATCTCAACCCTATTAACTACCAGAGCAACCTATACACCAAATTGGTCTAACTTCACTCATTTGAACAATTTATGACATTAAAATAATCAAAAATATCATTTATTAACCCTAATAAAACCTATGTACTATTACCAAAATTAATGGCCCCATGATTAAATTAACCATGACAATGTTAAGTAAATCACTTGGGTCAACCCTGGACTGGTCAACACTGGTCATCCCTGGTCAACCATGGTCAACTTTAGTCAAATTTTGTCAAAATACCCAATTTAGAACCAAATTAATGAGATTAATCAAATGATTAACCTTTAAAATCATTTTTGATTAATTTATGGGTCAATATTATAACTTACTACACTTTTAATTAATTACATAATTAATTCAATGTGGAATTATAAGAAAAAAAACCCTAAAATTCAAAATAAAAAATGACATCATATATGACATAAAAAATGATCTCCAAATTTAAAATTCCATCATGACATCTCAAATGACTTCATATGAAGTCATCAATGGGTCACCCATGACCCATGCAACTCATCACACATGGGTTAATACATTGAATAAACCATGACCAACCCTTTTAACCATGGTTAAAATCCATCATGGGACCATCATGAAGAGCATAATGTGGTGTCATTCCCTCATAAATCTTGGAAATAATGATGAGGGGAGGTCATCACTCACCTATATCCTTCTCCAATGAAAGAAAAACTTCTCTAAATCTTATCATATACATGGATAAAGCCATCATGAACAAAACAATAAAAATGAGGAAGAGGAGGGATATATGTCCATCCCTCCCTTAATTAATTGAATGAACTCATGAATCACTTGGGGAGGTTAGTCTAGCTGAATATAACCATCCATACACAACTCATGTGGGAGCCAGTGGAAGAAAGTCAAATTGAGGACCAGGCTCTCACCATTGTTGTACCCAACATGGGCTGATATTGGGAGGATGAATTAAGCTTATCCTTTAGCTGAAATTATATCCTCAGCCATAATAACATCAAGTAATACCTTGCCCAAGTGAGCCTTAGGCAAGCCCAAGCTAGCCCGAGAGCTTCACCCCATAGAAAAGACCCATCCTACATTGCCCAAATCCCGATACCTTGAACATAAAAGTTCTTCCTTAGGACTTAAGCAGTTGATCCCTCATGGAATTATGCATTGAAAACCACTGTTTCCCCTCAATTTAGGCACCCCAAAATACCCTAAAATAGGACGAATTTCAGATCTAAAGTAAACTTCTCCTAACCTTCAAATTGACATTCCTACGCCTTCTCTGAGGTATAAAAGAAGTTCTCAATCGAAATTGGGTCATCTACAAGCTCTAACCCAACATAGCACATAGTCGCGAGCCCATTTTGGCCAATTCATACAAGGACTTTAATTATTAAATTGAGCTTACCAGGAGATTCACAAGGACAATACAATCAATCCAAACAAACTTGATTGATGCTTCCCTTCGTCAAGCTAAGGTATGGCCATTTTTATTGAATTAAGCCTTAGTTTATGACTTTGTGAAGAAGATGATTAATTCATACCTACAAATCCGTGTGGATGTGTTAGTTTTGGCACGATGAAACATTCAAAAAAAATTTCATGAAGTTTCATCAAGATCTGACCGAGATAGACCAGATGGAGGGAGACAAACGGATGTAGTCGTTTCTTGTTTTAAATCGGACGGCCCTAATTAAATCCTAGTTGATCCACTGTTCGGATCCCTGCAGCTGATTAGCCTTGTTTCGACATATCCAAGGATATGAGGCACTGTCTGGATTCTTTAGTTTAATTAATGATTTAATTAAATCATAATAACCTTAAAACTATGAAAATTCCATATCTTTGCACAGAAAAATCACAAAAATAAAACAAAAGTATTTTTGAACTCAGGACAGTGAGCAAAAAATAATAAGACCAAAATCATAATTTAATGATTTATATTTTATTTTTAATTAATTAATTACTCTCTGGTGTAATTTAGTTATTTAAAAATAATTATAAGTCCAAAAAGTATGAAGTATTCACAGAATAGCCTTTTCATCCTTAGGAACATTTTGTGATTTTTCCAAGAGATAGGGAAGTCTTTGTGTTATAATATTTATTTTCTTATGAAACATATGTAATTATTTTCAAAAATAATTATAAGTGTTAGGAAATGGAAAAATTAACTTCAAAATTGGTTAAGAAATTTAGGTAGACATACATAAACCCTAAAATGACAAATCTTAGCCATTTGAAAATTTAAAATAATATTTTTTACTTTATGGTTCAAATTATTAATTTTAAAATTATATTTAAAATAACCTAAAAATCTTTAAGATTCAAATCTTCACTATACTTAGCCCATTCCACATTGGGCTAAGTTAAATTTTGAGACTAATTCTAAATAGACTCAAAATAAACCCTTATTAGGTCTAAGACACTATTAAGACCTAATTAAACTAAGTCAGACCATAATCATATTAGGTTTTACTAAATAAACCCTAAATAGTTCTAAGATACCATTATGACCTAATTATACTAAGTCAGACCTTAATCATAGTAGGTTTAACTTAATAGGACCTCATTAGGTCCACAACACCATTAAGACCTAATTAAACTATGTTAGACCTCAATCATATTAGGTTTTAGTTACTAAACCCTAATTAGGTCTAAAACACCATTAAGACATAATCAAACTAAGTTAGACCTTAATCAGATTAGGTTTAACTTAATAAACCCTAATTAGGTCCAAGACACCATTAAGACCTAATTAAACTAAGGTAGACCTTAATGACATTAGGTCTATGTTAAAAAACATTAATTAGACCTAACCCTAATTAGTTCTAATTAATCCAATTTTATCTAACATAAATTAAGTTTAGTTAATCCTAAACCCTAAATAGGTCTAATTAATCCAATTAAACCTTAATAAAATTTGGTTTAATTAAACCTTTAAACCCTAATTAAGTCTAACCCTAATAAGACTTAATTAACTCTTGACCTTTAGTGACATTAGGCTTATGTAATCTTAAACCCTAATTAAGTCTAGCCCTATGTTGACCTCACTTTTGGTTGAGGTTTAGTCTCTCCTTAGAGAGCCTAGGGTCTAGCCATAGGACTTTCCTAGTGACTTTTTTTAGAGGATTAGCAACAAAAAACCCACCACATAGAAATTCCACATACTTGTTTTCCTTACTTGGGGCTTCCCCATGTTATGACTCAACCTCTAATATTTAGAAGGATGGGGCTAAACATAAGGAACACCAGGGATTCCCTATAGGTGATCAGATCTTAGGAGTGTCCCTGGGAGATCCGGAGCTCACACCCTGCACTCACACATATATCACCCACTCACAATTCTCAATCTACCTTATCTTACTTTGAGTTCCCTTGTCTTTTGGATACTCAAGTGTTGGTCTCACCAAACCCTAAGCTCATGGCTAAGGTGGTAAGCACCGACACATAGAGGAACGAAAGAAGGTTACCATTGGCCCCTTTCTTTTCACTCTGAAGCCACTCCTATTGTCCCAAATTTCAGTTTTAACCTCCTGGTCCTGAAATTTGCCAAAATTACCAAATTACCTCTGAAAATCCCAAAATCCTGAAATTGACCAAAATTACCCAATTTCTCCAAAAAAACCTTCCAAAATACTTCCCACCACTCAAAATAGCCAAAACCACCTAAATTTGACAAAATCCCCAAAATAGCCCCGAAATTCCTAAACCCCCAAAATTACCAAAATGCCTCTGCTAGCCAAAAATTTCATAAATTCCAAAAATTCCCAAAACCCACCTAATGTTGCCAATTTCACTTTTCAACCATCAATTTTACCCAATTTTACCAAAGCCCCAATTTTGACCTAAAGTCACATTTGACCCAAATTGAACCCATTGTCGACCAATTTCCATAAAATTTGAATTCCAAAATCTTCATAACACTCCTCTAAACTAAATTCAACATTTTATTTCCATAAATGTGGGCCTAAGCCTCACCCAAATTTGATTTAAGCCAAAATCCCTAATTTAGCCTGTTTTTGACTAATTTGACGACGAAGTTGTCCGAACAACCTCAGATTGCCAAACAGACTTTGTTGTTGTGTTTGGAACGTTAAAATTATTTGTAATTGATATATAATTTATTATGGTTCGATGCACGTCGAAAATGTTTAAAATTCAGTGTGTTTCGCGCCAAAATAATTTAAAATTTAATTTTAACCACCTTAAACACCCCATTTAACCTAACATTTCCCTCCCTAATCCTCCCTAATTGCAGCCATCGCCCCCCTCTCTCTCTCCTTGCAAAAAATTTCAGCTTGGAGGAAGCTTGGCCGAAACCTTCATGGCCCCTCCCAATTCTTGCTTGTTTTGCCTCCCCCTCCTTGTCCTCATGTGGCGTGAGAGGCATGGAGATAATCTTCTCCATTACTCAATCTTTCCCATGGCTGATATCCTATCTTGGGTGATAAGTTTTGGGGAGCTCATGGCCTCCATTGAAGTTCTCTCCATGTCTTCTCATGATAGCCTAAGACCTAGCTTCAAAGGATAAGCATTTTTTTTATTTTGGTTGTGATGATTATGCTATGGGCTGATTTTTTGCTTCTCTTCTACCTTCATTTGGCTATAAAAATGGGTTCTTCTTCTTGCTCCTAAGTGTATGGCTGAAAATTACAGGGGAGGTGCTGCCGTATTCTCCACTCTTCCTTCTCCTCGTTAGCTTTGAAATATTGCCGGTCCCTGCCTTATGTTGGTAGAAGTTTACTTCATGCTTTAAGGCTTAAGTTATGGATTGTTCTTATATTGTGATAGAATGTTATTTCCCCTTTCATGCTTGGTTTAATTTATTTCATTTGAAGGTTTTAGGTTTTATTCATTTTGTGAAATTCTATGGAATATTTTTGGACCCTTTTATGCTTGTCTGAAAAATCCATGTATGGGGTTCCAAATTAATTTTTGTTATATGTGATATTTAGGAGGTTCTTTTCATACTTCTTTGGTGGCTAAGAGTTTTATACTTTAGTGGCTAAGAGTTTCATACTTTGTTGGCAAAAAATTTCATGCTTTAATGGCTAAATAGTTATTCTTATGCTTAATATTTATCTTGATTCATGAAAATATTTATGAGAGATAGGGAGGCTTGAAATTGATCTTTGTTTTATGGAAATTTTAAGAGGTCTTCTTACACCTCTTTGATGGAAAAAAAAAAAGTGGTTTCATGTTTATGTTTAAATATTTAGTTTGTTTTATGGAAATTTTAGGAGGTTTATTTACATCTCTTTCTTGATGGCTAAAACTTTATGTTCAAGGGTAAGAATTTAGCTTGCAATATGTGATATGTAAGAGGTTTTTGGTACCTCTTTGATGGTTGAAAATCTATGTTTGTAGCTAAGTGTTTAGCTTGCCTCATGAAACATTTAAGAGCCCCCTTTTACTCTCTTTATGAATGGTTGAAAATCCATGTTTGTGGCTTAATACTTGGGTAGCTTCATGAGATAGCTAAGAGGCCCTTTTTGCCGTCTTTATGAAAGGCTAAAGTTTCATCCTTATAATTAAGAAATTGGATTGCTCCATGAGGTATTTGGAAGGCCTCTTCGGCTTTCGTTATGGATAGCCAAAATGCAAGCTTATAGGTACTTAAAATTTCATGGTTTCATATGATATTTTGGAGCCTCTCTAACAACTTTATGCTATTAAAAATGAAAAATCTGCACTTATACAGTCTTTTGGAAATGGTTTTATCAACTTCATGCTTGCTTAAACACAAATTCTACACTCATGTGATTCTTTGGGATTGTTTCATATCAACTTTATGCTATCAAAAATGAAAAATCTGCACTTATACAATCTTTTGGAAATGGTTTATATCAACTTCATAGTTGCTTAAATATAAATTCTACACTCATGTGGTCTTTTGGAATTGCTTTGTATCACCTTCATACTTACAAAGATGAAAAATCTGCACTTATCTCTTTGTTTGGGATTGGTTTAAACCAATCTTATGTTACTATTAAATGAAGGCTTTGCATCTATGTGATCATTTGGAAGGAATGACATGTCAATTTGTGATATCTAGCATGTTTTGGTAAGCTTATGTTCAATTTTCGGATTGGAATTTTGCCACTTTAGAAACACTTCCAAAGGAGGTCATATGTGCTTGTTTTTCATCTATTTCACTAAGCTTTCATGTGTACATAACTTAAGCTTCAATTTCACACATCTCACACCTTATTCTACACTTTAAAGTTGTTTGAAGATGGTTATTTAATATGGAAGTATTTTGGTAAGCTTATGTGTACTTTTCGGATTGGAATATTGTCTCTTTCGAAACACTTCCAAATGAGTTCATGAGGGCTTGTTATTTATCGATTCCACTAAGATTTCATGTGTACATCACTTAAGCTTCAATTTCACATATCTTACACCTCCTTCTACACTTCAATTTTGTCTGGAAAAGACTAATTGATATGGGAGCATGTTTTGGTAAACTTATATGCCATTTTCAGATTTGAAGCACTTCTAAATGAGGCAATATGTGCTTGCTTTTCATCTATTTTACTAAGTTTTCACATTTATAACATCTAAGCTTTGATTTCACATGTTTCTCACCCCATTCCATGCATGAAAATGGTGTTTTTCTCATAGGATTTTAGAAGCTTCCCTTTTCTATATAAATTACCCTATGGTGCATAAGTTTTCACATGCTTATCTTATGAAATTTATTCTTCTTCACATGTATGCTTAATTCACTTCTCTTGGTTGTTTTTATGTTCATTTAGAAAGGAGGCTATCATGCCCATGCTATGCCAAAGTGAAAATTGACACATTTATGTTCATTTGGAAGGGATACTATCATTTATATGTCATGTTAAATTGAAAATTTGCATGTGTTAACTTGTTTGGAACAAGTTTGGAGTGATCCTATGCCATGTTAAATTGAAAATCTGCATGTGTTAACTTTTTTGGAACACTTTTGGAGTGATCCTATGCCATGCTAAATGAAAAATCTGCATGTGTTAACTTTTTTGGAATAAGTTTGGAGTGATTCTAGGCTATGCTAAAGTAAACATCTGCATTGGTTTGATCGTTTGGATTTGGCTTATGTCACATTTATGTTACTTCAAAGTAAAAATCTGCACCTATACACTTGCTTGGGGTTGTTTTAAATCATTCCTATCTTATCTTTATGTGAAAACATGGAATGTTTTATTTGCTCTAGATGGGTTTAGACCATTCCTATGTGACCTCTATATGGGAAATTCTATTGATTAGCATGTTCTAAGTTGATTTTTATTGCCTCCTTGCTGCCTTTATCTTAACATTCATATGAATGAGACTTATTTATGTTGCTTCCAAGAATGAAATAGGAAAGAAAGGAGTTGGTATACCTACCACTTAGAAGGAGGAAATTTGGGAAGGTAATTCATATTTAGGCTTGCTCTCATTGTCAACATGCTAAAACTAGAAATTTTAAAAATGCTACTCATATTTTGCTTGTTCTCATTATGTACATGCCAATATTATGAGTTAACTCTCTCACTTGCGTATTTGCTCTTTCTACGAATTCTCTATTTGTTATAACACATTGTCTTAATATGCCCAATTGCTTAGTCTCTTTGTCATGTTATATATGGAAAAGTTTGTGCTGGTACGAAATGAATAACATCGTTAGGAAGGGTATTTTACATAGTAATTTTTGAGTCCTCCCATTTTGCTTGGTTTTTCTACCTCGATAAATTGTTCCCCTTGCTCCATGTTGAAGGGGATTAACCTTCTCTACTTTATATGTTTAATGGGATTTGATCTTCTCCTTTATATGTTTCATAAATTACTCCCTTTGCTCCATGTTGAAGGGTTTTAATCTTTTCTACTTTATATGTTTGATAAGTCACTCTCCTTGCACCATGTTGAACGGATTTAGTCATCTATACTTTACAAGCTTGATAAATTACTCCCCTCACACCATTTTGGAGGGGTTTGTCTCTCGCACTTCATATATCATATGACCACGTCTCCGCACCATGTTGGGAGAGGTTTAGTTCACTTATCCTGGATGCTTTTCAGCCATCCTCTCCCCTACGCTCATTCGTAGGAATTTACCTTCACATGTGTTGACCTCATTTCTGGTGAGGTCTGATATATCTCCTTAGTGCTTAGGATCTAGCCATAGGGTTTCCCTTGGACTATCATAGAGGACTAGAAATGAGACCCACCACTTAGAAATTCAAACACTTCTTAACTCTTCTTGAACCCCACACACATGACCATAAACCTCCAAGTCCCTTTGGAAGGTTAAAAGTTAAATGTGGAGGTTCAAGGATGAGTTCCAATAGGATTCTTTGGCCTTAGGATTACCCTGGGTGGCCTGTTCTTGGTGAGGTTCAACTTGCACACACTACACTCTCACATACATTCTAAACCCTAAACCACTCTAACCCAACTCGGCTTCCTGACTCATGTAGGAAATTCATATGGATGGGCCTCAACCCCTAAGCCCCTGGCTAAGAGGGTTAGGAACAACATATTCAGTGCATAAAATGTGTCCTCTCATGGCTCTTGTGAGCTTAACATGACTTTATGGCTCAACCAAAATGGTTTCATTTTACTCACATCTAATCAATCTTCATTTTTCCTGAATTTCAATTTTTGACCCCAGGGCTCTAAACCCACCAAACCTACCAAATACCCTTGAAGTTGTCCAAAATTCCTAAAATTATCTAAATTAGCTAAGATTTCTCAAAATCAATCCTAAACAATCCTCACCACTCTAATTGATCATTCATGACCAAATATACCCAGAATTTCAAAAATAGCCCCAAATACCCTTCATGTACCCTCCTTGTAAACTAAATAGCCTAAAATTCAAAAAATTCTTAAAAAATTCCAAAAATTCCAAAATATTATCCACATCATTTTCCTCAACAACCACATACCCCATTTATGTCAATATAACCCAGTCTGATCAAAAAATTCCAAATGGGCCCTCGAGGCCCAAAGTGACCAATAAACACAATCCATCCGAAATTGAACCCAAATGTCACCCAATTTTCCCCAAATTTGTTTTGAAACCTTCCTAACATCCCCAACAACAAAACTCTAACTTAATTTACCCAATATTTGGACCCAAACTCCACCCATGCCTAACTCAAACCAAAATTCCCTAATTTGGCCTAAACCAATCATGAATCCAAACAAGCCCAAATCCCAAAATTAAGACCCAACCAAAATTGAAATCTCTTTTTAACACCTCCATAAACATTTTACAATATTAATTTCACATCAAAACCAACATTAGCCTAACTTTAGCCCAAGTTAGCACAATTTGACCCACTTTAACCTTATTATTAAATGACCTAAATTAAACCCAATTCAACTCCAAATTACCCCAAACTTGTTTCAAATCATTCATGACACACTCCTCAACTAAATGCAACATTTATTTGGCACAAACATTTACCAAATTTTTTAACCAAAAGTTTATTTTATAACCTAAAAGCCCATCTCCTTAAAATATTTTAAAAGCCCATCTCCATCGAATTTAAAAAGCCTAAAATCTATTCTAAAGCCCATGTGGCATTTTTCTCATCATCCCTTTAATTGATATCTTCCCCTAAGTTCTAGATCAATCATCAAATAAATCCAAATCAAGCCTCATGCTAAAATCACCCCTAAATGTCAAAAATCCTAAAACCTATTTCATGAAATTAAGCCAAGTCATTCCAAAGCCAAATGTGAGCCAAGAAGCCATGCACAGGCAACATGAGAGCCATGGAAGCCACTTTACACCTCACCATGCCCAAAGTGGCAAAGGGAGGAAGTCCTTTAATGATTCTCTTAAAGGTGATTAAGCATTTTCATGATTCCTCTAAATCTTGCTTAAACTTAAATATGCTTAGATGGTGACTTCTCCCCCACTAAACAAGCTGACTCACCTGACCCCCCCCACAACACCTCAAATCCCCTTGGTGGGTGCACCAAACCCAAATCCTTGCATTTGACCAAATTAAACCTAATATGCACTCTCCCCACATTCCACTTAAATCAAGCCCTTTACACATGGCTAACCTCCATTGCTTGCACCAAACTCAACCCCTGACCTCACTGGTCAAGATGGTGATTGGAACATGGCCGGACCACCGCCTACTTGGCTTGCCGAAAAACACCAGGCTGTGAGCCTCACTTGAATTCAAAAATTCAAAATGAACATGCTAAGCTGTCCCAACCCAAATGGCCATTATGGTTGTTCTTCCCCTCCCCTAGGCAGCAAATCCCATCCTCCAAACCTCCCTGAAATCAGCCATGGCAGTGGCTATTTAAAATAACCTCCCGCATGGCCATAGAAGGTGTTGAAACCAACTTTAGCAAAACTCTGCCCAATTCACTCCAAACTCTTCTCTTAGGACAGAGAACTCAATCCCCACTGCTTCCATGCCCTAATCTCTATTAACAGAGCTCAATTTCTCATTCCAAAGTCCACCAAAAAATAGGACACTTCACCACAATGGGTAAAACCCCAAATTGAACGTCTATACACCATCACTAGACCAAGAGAAGAATTTCCCCAGTGGAAGCCCCCTCACCAGGCCAACCATTCCTTCTATCGGCTAGAGCTTGAAATCAGTTTTGGTGGAAGTCAGGTCTAGGCATTTCACCACAACTCCAGGCTTCATCCCTAGCATCCTCAGACTCCAGCAAACGTGTCAAGCCCCTCTGATTGAAGCTTCACTTCTCAAAGCCAAGGTATTGAACTCCTCCTACACGAGAGGTTGTTTTGATTATCCATTCTGTTTAAATCAATTTCAAAGCATCATAGTTTTATAGATGTGCGTGCCTTATTAAGGAGAGTTCATAGAGCCCAAGAACATGTAATTTGTCTGAGTATCGAGTGAGATCTTAGGGTTAGAAGGTGGATGGCTCTCGGGACACACCAGTCGTAGACAATGACCAGCCGCCATTGGATCGAGCGTGTATCGGATGGACGGCCAGGATCGCGCCAAATATGAGCTTAGAACGAAACTACGAGCCACGTGGCTGCCAAGTCAGATGGACAAAAACCTTACCTCGGTCATGTTGTTGAATTTTCATTGAAAATTCCTATTTTCATTGAGATAATTATATAAATTAAATTAAAAATGAAAAAATCATATTTTCTCCTCTAATATCTTAATTGACATGTGAGTAAGGTGACATAAAAATTTCAAGTTCATCTGAGCTCAATCTAGTGAGTTATGAAATGCATATTCTTAAGAGTGCATAAAGGTAATTACGGGATTTTAATCCAAATTAATACATTAGGCCTAATCAAAGGGAGGGTAAAATATTTGATCTTAATTTTCTCTTGGATTATTGAAACTTAGGGGAACTAAGAGGTAGAAACCCATCATTCACTTTGGAAATATCAAAATGGAACCTTAATTAATTAAATCATTTAAATTTTGGAAGAACAATTAAAATTTGGATTATTAATATTAGGAACATGACTTAAGATGGTATCAATTCTTTAATATAAAAATTTTTAACTGGATCAATTCAATAATATTCAACTCTTAATTAATTCTAAAAGCAATGATGATGATAGAAATTAATAATTAAAAAGGAAATAATCCTTAATTAAATTAAAGCTTAAAACATTAAATAATTTAATGATCAAATTAAAATAAATTTAAACATTTAAAACAAATTTTAAATCACATAAGAACAAACTTAAAACAAATTTGAGACATTAAAAAAAATCTTGAAACAATTCATAATTAAGAATGTGAAAATCAAACCAATTAAATCCAACCTAAAGTACTATAATTAATTCAAATCAAATCATCAAAATTTAATGAAATTAAGTAATTTAAACACCCTATTAACTTAAACAATTTTAAAACATTCAAGAATCAATTTGAAATTTGCAATTTGAAATTTTAACCACTAAGATTGAATTGTCTTGAGATAACAATTCAATCTTAGTGGTTAAATCCCTTAACAAACTAATTTTCCCCTGAAGACTCTCACATTTATAACCTTTAAATGGAGCATCAAGTGAAATGTCACTTTACTCATCAGATCATCAAATATTCAAGTTCGCTGAGCAAGAAACAGAACTTAACTAAACCTTTTGAATGATCAATTCACTTGTACAATGGAATTCATTTGGACTCGAAATAATCCTAGAAGCATTGAAAAGATGTTTAGGACCCGTCCTAAGCACTTTCTTAATATAATGGGATGTTTTTAGAAGAACAATTGAAATTAATCGTTCTTTGGTGAAGAAAATCATTCATAAAACACAAGAACCTAGACATCATAGGAATTGACTAGCAATGGGATTAAGATTTTGGTAGACAACTAGAAACTTCCCTTAGCTTTACCTAGGTATTTCTTGTAATTATTTAAATGCTCTGACATGTATTTTAAGTGCAGCCTGGAATGACGAGAAGACCCGCCAGGTATAGTTTTATTTTATTGTAATTTATTTACCTGCGCTGTACTTTCTTTCTTGCAAAAACTTACATGTTAAACAAGAATGTCATACTGCATGAAAACTGAAACCTTTTAGGATAGCCATAAAACTAAAACTCAAAACTAAATTAAAAGTCACAATAAGATAAAATTCACCGCCACAACATTCAAAATATAAAATAACTCAAAATTTAATCACAAACAGAACAACAAAACTATAATTACAACTAAATTAAAACCTCTCGTTGGATGATCAGGAATCCCTTGGATGATGTAACCCACGTGTTGCTAATGAGATTTCCTACACTCTAAATGAAAGTGTGGAACTCATTCGGTTGAGTTTAGCAAATTCATTTGGACTAAGCGAATCTGGTGAAAATAGTGGTGTCGGGATGACGAAACCGTGGGATCTTAATCGGTCCTGCTTAATCAACTTTAAGATTTGTTTTAATTAAAATATTAAGACACTTGAACCTTAAGACTTGTTTAAACTAAAACACTTCTCTCATATATTAATTTCCACTTTCTAAAACTAAACCTCAGTAACAACAAGGAACTTGGACCACGGCGGGCAGTACAACCATCTTCATCAGCAAAACTTATGTCTACTCCAGCAAAACCATTCTTCTGTATAAATAACCAAGCCATAGGATTTTGAGATAGTTTGTCTAGTGCAACCTAGTTCCTAAAATTTTTTTTAGGCATTTGCATAATCATCTTATGCAAATTGATTCCTAACCAGTCTTAGGACTCCGAGGTAGTCGTTTGGTATGACATAAACCTTCACATCTTCCGGGCTATTTGTATGATCATGTCATACGAATAAAGGTCCTAATTAATTAATATTGGCGGGATTGAAACATTAAATAAAACTCTCAAATTAATGCCAAACAATATGACAGTTTGGGAAGATGCTAAGATTCTTCTTGGATCCTCAGCTTCTCCTACTTCTCTTCCTTTGGACTCTCAAAATAAATTGTTCCAAACATGATCCATTCCCTATTGAAATTTCCAAAATCCAATTGTTTGAAAACCATAAACTTTGAATTTCTTATGAGCAAAACCACTGATTATTATCAAGAGTTTTCATAAATGTTTCCCGTCATTTAATATATAATTAACTATAAGGGCTTGCCCTTATAGGGAACTTTAAAAAACTAGGTAATATAAACCCTACTTAATTCATTTATATTAAGCAGGGAAACTTGTCGGCTTATAAAATTGGTTCGCAAACCAAATGGATGTAACAAATCTTCTAGTTTATTTAATCGAGCCCCATCATCAAGCAGTGTGTCTATTCCTTAGGATAGATACACGGTTTGCGGTGCGGTGTTCGTTTTTATAAACTATTTGGGATGTGAGATCTGTTTGATTTCATATCTTAAAGTTTTCAAACATAAAATTATTTTCAAAATCAAATGCTACTTTCCAAGTTATATATATATTTAAATTAAATTTAAAATCCAAAATTCACCGACAACTTCTGTAGACAACCCCCTTTTTCAAAACACATAACCTAAAATAATGCCGACAATTTCTGGTGACTCCGCTGGGGATTAGTTCCTCTCTCCATCTTGATCATATGGTTTTGCTTTCATAAATCGGTAGTAAGTCCATGCCCTTAGTAGATCAAACTACCATTCTTCCGTTGACGTATCTTGTTCATTTCTGTCTTGAACAAGTATGATCAACCCTTCTTGGATTTTGGAGCCACTGTTTAGACACCCCTAAACAGAGAGGTTTTGAAATCCTCCTTTTCCACCTCTCCAAGAGGTGGGATGAACCCCCGATAGATGTTAGCTTAGGAGCGGTCGTTCAAGTTGAGAAGTCTTACGAGACTTTGTCTTCCTTTCCAATTTTGGATTAGGTCCCTTACCTTCTCTATAACCTTCTTCCTTTAGTTGTTCCATTCTTAAAAAGTAAACCCTCTAATGAACAACCCCTTAATAAAAAAACTCTTTTAAAATCACAAATGCACGAATAAAACAAAATCTGAAAATACCTTGTAAATAATACTAAGAAAACAAAAAAATTAATGAAAATGTGTTCAGACAGAGATTCTTTTTCGTCCTTGAGAGTTTTGTGACAGTAGGAAGCATAATTAGGGATTGACATTCGAAATCTACCCTACAGAAGAGGTCTGCACTGAAGCTGATTTTATCCTTCACAAACGGAATGGACTTCGCTGTTTATAACGATGAGCTGCCTGACAATGGGATGATTTGCTTTGGACAGGGATTCGACAACACATACATTAAGTTTACAGGTGTTACTCTTTTCGCATTAATGGACAAAGTACCGAAGATCAAGGAACCCATAATTGAGTTCAATCTAAAGTCAGCTCAAGAGTTTTCTCCCCTGCGAAGGGTCCCAGTTGAGAGAAACACCGTTGTTCATAGGAGGTTAGCTGCTACCCCCAGGACGGTCATCTCTACCCCCACCGGTCTGATCTTCTCTGCACCTACCCCGACTCCGGCCAAACTGAAAGGGAAGTCCAAGTCAGTAATGAGCCTGTTACCGTGGAGGGTTCGGACTTTGTTGTAATATTGTCTGTTTTCGAGATAGGGTCCAGTTCGAAATTTGCACCCTTAACCCGGAAGCAAAGATGGAATAAGAATAGAAAGATCACCAAGATCAGAAAGACCAGAGCTGCTGAAGCTGCTTTTCTTGAAGAGATTCCTAAAGGGGGTGAAGAACTACCTGAGATCTCACCACTGTTGGAGAGGAGTAAGTTCCACCCTCTCTCTACTGCATCTGATGAGGTGGATGGTCGAAGGATCGACACTGCGTTACCCCAACCTGCATACTACAGTGATTGTAAGAAGAAGAAGATCAAGACTACGCCGCTTACCCTATTGTGAGCAGTAGTGGAGAGGTTAGCCAGAGAGGAAGGTTTCCCCGTGTCAGAGAATATAAGAAGAATGGGACGAGTACCAGTTAGATCTCACCTCGGAACGAAGGTAGACCCCGTCACTGCCACAGAAAGGCTAAGAAAGAAATTGTTAGCTAGTGAGAGGAGTTCTCCTGTTGTCGTGTCAGGTCACCATATTAGGATGCTATAGGAAAGCTAAGAACAGACATCCAATGGTTGTCAAGAGAAAGAATAGAAGGATTGGGAAATGAAGTTGATTCGTCAGAGTTCATGGATGAAGAATTTGTTGAGATCAACATGGTCGAGACTCGAGCGTCGTCAACTTTGCAGGAAGCTCCGTCAACTTCAGAAAGGGATGAACTAGAATCAATGAGAGCACGTCTTTAAGAAAAAGATGATAGGTCTCTCAGATGGCAAAGAAGACGGAGGAGATGGCGGCTGCCTTAGTCACTCTCTATAGTCAACTTCAACCACAGAAGGAAACACCCCCAGAGATCATTCACATTGTAGATGGAGGAAAAGAAGTTACATCCGTCAATGGAGATGAACAACCAAAGAAGGATTCAGCGCAAAGCATGATTCCCGAAAAGGAGATTAAGAATATGGTGGAACAGCAGGTGCGAGAAGCCTTAGCCCAGTCTAAGAGTGGAGCATCTATTCAGATGGGTAGACCTTACCCAAAGGAATTTGATGTCATCCAATACCCGAAAGGCTTCGTACCACCTCTGTTTAAGACTTTTCACGGCACGGGATACCCCCGACAGCATGCCGTACATTTTCGTGTTAGTTGCTGCAATTCCAGTGGTAGTGTCGCTTTGTTCTTTCGTCGGTTCGTCAGCAGTTTGTCAGGGATTGCCTTCGATTTGTACCCAAAATTGTTGAACGGTTCAGTCAAGAACTTTTCAGAATTGGAGTAACTTTTCATTATGCAATTTGCTGGGGCCCGACACCACATCACTGTTGGTGATCTAGTGGTGGAGCAACAGAAACCAAACAAAACCTTGGTAGATTACATACTTCGGTGGAGGAATTTGACAATGAAGTGTGAACCACAACTTCAGGAACAGCTTGTGTTGACCTCATTTTTGGTGAGGTTTTTTCTTCTCTCCTCAGTTCTTAGGATCTAGCCATAAGGTTTCTACTTGACTATCCTAGAGGACTAGAATTAGGACCCACCCTTTAGCAATTCAGCTACTTCTTGACTCCTCTTGGGACCCCACTTGGATGGTTGCAAACCTCTAAATCACCTTAGAAGGTTAAGACCACCATATGGGGAACCAATAGTGAGCTCCTTTAAGGTTGTTCAAGCCTTAGGACTACCTTGGGTGGTCTGATCCTGGTGAGGTCTGGCTTACACACACTGCACTCTCACACACACCATCCTTCCTAATTCTCCCCCCTGGTTCAATTGAGCACTCATGTGACTAAGTCCAAACCCCTAGCTCTTTGGCTAAGAGGGTTGGGAACAACCCATGAGATGTTTAGGATGGACAATTCTTGGTCCATTGCTCACTTTAAGCTTCATCACGATCAAAATTCAACTTTTGCCAAATGCCTAGTTGTGATGTTGGGTCCTTCAAGCCTACCCAAAATTACCTAATTGCCCCAAATTTTCCAAAATTCCCCAAAAATTACCAAAAATTCCCAAAAATCCTAAAAATCATTTTTGAAACAACCCCCACCTTTTAAATTCACCAAAATGCCCCAATACCCTCCAAATAACCTCTTGATACCCTAAAATACCCTTTTGGCACAAAATTCCAAAAATTCCAAAAATTCCCAGAAAATTCCAAAAAATCCCAAATATTCCTAATTTCATTTTGTGCAACTACACCATAGCCAATTTTGCCAAAATAACTCACTTTTATCAAAATCCCAAATTGACCCATTTTTAACCTAAATGGACCCAATGTCACACTAAACCAACTCATTTGACCTCAATTTTGCCCAATTTTAATTCTAAACTTTAATTCAACATCATTACTATTAATCTAAACCAAATTCAAGTAAAAATTGATTCACATTTGAGTTTAATTCCATTTGAAATCCAAAATCCCCAAATTTGCCTAATTAATCCAAAACCCCCAATTAACCTAATACCAACTTTTTCCCCAAATTTCAGTCCTAAACTTTCCATAACATTCCCATGAAACCTATGCAACTTTTAATTGCCCTAATTTAAGCCTAAGCTTAACCTAAATCTATTTAAAAACAAAAAATACCCCCCTTTTACCTAAAGTGAATCCATGCCCTAAACCTACTAAATTGATTAGCCAAACCCTAAAATTTCTTCCCAATTGATGTTGGGAACTCTTCAATACATTCCCCTAGGCCATCTGAAACTTTCAATTGGGTCTAAACCACACCTTAACCCAACTTGTACCCAAGTTGATTCAACCCTCCCCAAATTAACCAAAATACCAAAATCCACCAAATAGACCTTCCAATTGAACTCAAAACCTCCCCATGTCTTCATGAAATTTCTTCATGGCAATCACCTCTTCAAAATTGCTCAAGACATTTGGACCCAAATCAAGACCTAACTCAAGTTAGCCCAACCCAAACCCAAATGATCCAATTTGAACCCATGAACAAACCAAACCAAACCAAATTGAATCAAATGTGGCTGAACCAACCTATCCACAGCCACTAAGTGAACCCTAGGAACCACCCTAGATCCACCTAGACCAAGCTAAGTGAGACATGGACCATGGGTTCCCCATTTTAAGGGATATCTTCCCTTAAATGGACAAATCCACCTTTTACCTCACCCCAAATCCCCCCTTGCCTGGCTTATCACCATTAAACCCTACTCCTTGGTTGACCTGACCCATGGCCAACTCCCTTGTCCTTGCCGGCAGGCCTAGCCACCAGAGGGGTCAAAACCTAGAGCCACCACCAAGTGAAACAAACCCAAACTCACCCAATTGGCCGCCTCAGCCAAATCAGACCTTGGAGCTCCTCTGCCCACCACCTGAGCAGTGGAATCCTCCCACAAATTGAGCCCTAGCTCAGCCTAATGGCCCTGGCCATTTAAACACCTTTTCTCGGCCATGAGAAAGGTGCTGAAGGTTGTTGAAGTTTTTCTCAATAGAAGTCCCCCAAACTATTCCCAGAGCTCCTCCCAGCCAAGAGAAGCTTATCCCCACTGTCCTCCTACCCTGAATCCCCTGAGCTGAGCCCAATTTCTCAGCTGAAAATCAGGCCAGAAATAGGACAATCTCTGAAACTTCACCAAATCCAAATTAACTCCTCTCGCACCCTCACCTGAGGTAGAGAAGGAGTTCTCCATTGAAATCCCCCTCTCAAGACCACCCCGTTGTTCCAGCCTCCAAGCTTTGTGATTAGGCCTGGTGGAAGTCAAGCCTAGACATTTCACCACAGCTCCAGGCTTCATCCCTAGCCTCCTTGGACTCCAACGAACGTGCCGAGCTTCTCTGATAGACGCTTCACTTCTCAGAGCCAAACTATTACCCTCTTCTTCTTCCTGAGCTTCCAGCAATTCTTAATTTTATTTAAGTCAATTTCAATGCATGTTTACCATATGGGTGTGTTTGTCTTCTCAAGACGAATCCATAGAGCATAAGAACTCGAAAATCCATTGAGAATCAAGGGAGATATTAGGGTTAGAAGGTCGACGGTCACGGGTCCACACCAGTCGGAGATGATGATCGGCCACCGTCGGATTGCGCGTGTATCGAATGAATGGCTCAGATGGCGTCGGACGAGGAGATAGAGTGTGAACCGCGGGCCGGGTGGCAACTGACTCAGGTGGCGGCGTCGAATGGTAGCGTGACACGTAGAGCTTCGGAGCCGCCGAGGTTAACGCGGCGCTGACTGGTTTAAGTAGGAAAATCTGATTTTTCTTTTTTATTTAAATACCTGAAACTTCAAAAATTGATATCTTTGCATAGAAAAATCATAAAAATAAAAGAAAAATACCCTCTTGCTCAGTGAATAGAGGAGAATAATGTGGAAAAGGAATTGATCTTTTTTTTGAGTATTTTATTTTTAATTAATTTAATACTATTTTGAGCATTTTAATTCTCCATGCAAGTATACATTTCACCATGACATGAGACCATAGGGCTTTTGTAGCCTCTGATCTTAGGAACATTCCTTGAATTTTTCAAGGTCGAAGGCCATCCCTATGGTAAGTTATGTATTTTTCAAGTTTATGTCACTGTTTTTGACATTTTAATTCCATAAATTAGCATGTTGCTCAGAAAATTCTAGAAAAATTTGGTGAAGTCCCTTAGGACTAGAGAACCCTAAGATAATTATGGTTTGAATCAATTCATTAACAATAATCCTAATTGGCCTAATTACTCAAAATTGAACTTTAAGTAATTAGAGTTAATCACACATTAAAATAACTTGAAATCCATTCTCCACCGATCTTTAGGATCAGGGGAACCTCACATAAAAATTTGAAGTAAATTGGAAATGTTTAACCCTATTAAATGAAATAATTAAGCCACATAATCAAAATTAAGCTTTAAAAATTCATAACTCCAAAAATACATTTCAAAAATTAACCAAATTAATTTTGGGACTTCTCTGATATCAGAGAAGTCTAGAAAAAATAAAATTAGAATTTTCTAAAAATTTTCTTTTTTAAGCATATTTTAATATTTTTAATAATTAAAAAATAATTAAAATCATTAAAATAATAAAAATCATAAAAAAGTCATATTTGGTCCCCAATCACTTAGGAACCAATAAAATATTTTTCCGAATTCTTTAGGTTAAGATATTTAATTTCAAAGCCTTAAAACAATTTTTAAATTAAAAAATGTATTTACTGGCCTTCCCCACTAAATTAATTCTAATAAATCAAAGAAAAATCATTAAAATATAAAATTTATTTCTCTGACCTTCTTGATGTCAGAGAAATTTTTGAAAAATATAAAATCCATTTTTCAAATTTTATTTTATTTTATAATTAATTAACACTCCAAAACTTAAAATAATAATAATAAATAAAATATAATTCAAAAAATCACCAAAATTAGTCCAACTGGTCCTCTAGTCATTAGGAATGTCCATAATTTTCTTAAGGATAGAAACTTTCCCTTGGTCATGTTGATGAATTTTTTTTGAAAATCCCTATTTTCCATTAAAAATAACTATATAAATAAATTAAAATCAGAAAAATCAGATTTTCTCCCCTAATGTCTTAATTGACATGTGAATGAAGTGGCATAAAAATTTTAAGTTCATTTAAGCTTAATTTAATGAGTTATAAAATAAATAAGCTTAAAGGGGCATAAAGGTAATAAAAGATTTTAACCCCTAATTAAAACTTTAGGTTTAATCAACATTGGGGTAAAATATCTGATTTTAATCTTCTCTTAGTTGATTGAAACTTTGGGAAATTGAAGGGTAGGAACTCATTAATCACTTTAATAAAAAAAATGAAACCTTAATTAATTAAATAATTCAAAATTTTGAAGATTAATTAAAACTGGATTATTAAAATGGGGATAGAACTTAAGAGGACAAGTAAAATTAATAATCAAAATAATTCTTAACTAAAACCCACATTATTAATAAAAACTTTTAACAATTGATTAAAACCTAAAATGTAAAAAAAAAGCAAATTAAAATATTTGAAACTAATTTAAAAAATCATTTCAAAACAAACATAAATCAAATTTGCAAGTTTTAAATAATTTTAAGACAACTTACCTTAAAACATAATGTGAAAAATTAAATTAATTAGTATAATTAATCCAAATCAGATCAGCAAAATTTAATAAATAATTTAAACACCTCTTTTGACCTAAGTTAATCAAAAAGATTAAATTAATATAAGATTTTGATATCATTTATAAACGGTTTAATTTAAATGAATCAAACACCATTCTAAACATAAAGTCATTGATTAAAATTTCATAATTAAATCACATTAAAATAAATCAACTTTAACTTCAAATCATTAAAAATCTTTAACAAATTAACTTGCCCATGAAAGCTTTAAATTATTATAACTAGTAAATGAAGCGTTAAGTGAAATGTGACCTCACTCATAGGATAATCAAACAACCTAGTTTACTGAGCAAAGGAACATAACTTAACTAAACCCTTGGATGATCAATTCACCAGTACAATGAAATTCATTTGGACTCAAAATAATCTCAGAAGTATTGAAAAGATGTTCATAATTCGTTCTAAGCACTTCCTTAATATGGTGAGATGTTTTAAAGAACAATTGAACTTTATTGTTCTTTGATGAAGAAAATCATACTTAACTGAAAATCAAGAACCTAGACGTCAAAGGAAATGACTAGTTAAAGGATTAGGATTCTGGTAGACAACCAAAATCATTCTTTTAGTCTTTACTTAGGTACTTATTGAAATATTTAAATGCCTTAACATGTGTTTTAAAGTATAGCTTGGAATGATGGGAAGACTCTCTAGGTACGCTTTTATGTTATTGCAATTTACTTTATTGCACTGCGCTTTACTTTTATTGCATGTTAAACAAGACTGTTTCATGAAAACTAAAACCTTTAGGATAGCCACAAAATCGAAACCAAAACTAAATTAAAAGTTACTTCAAGATAAAATCCACCGCCACAACATCTCAAAATATAAAACAACTCAAAATTTAATCACAAACAGAACAACAAAACCACAGCTTTAACTAAATTAAAACGTCTCGTTGAATGATCGGGAATACCTCAGATGATGTAACCCACGTGTTGCTAACGGGATTTCCCACAGTGTAAATGAAAGTGTGGAACTCATTCATTTGAGTTTAGCAAATTCATCTGGACTAAGTGAATTCGATGAAAATAACGATGTCGGGATGACGGAACCGTGGGATCTTAATCGGTTCTGTTTAAACAACTTTAAGATTTGTTTTAATTAAAACACTAAAAGACATTTGGACTTTAAGATTTCTAAACCATAACTCTTCTCTCATTTATTAATTTTCATCTTCTAAAACCAAACCTCTACAACAACAAGGAGCTTGGAGCACGGTGGGCAGCACGACCATCTTCTTCAGCAAAACTCGGGTCTACACCAGCTAAACCTTTCCTTAGAATTAAATAACCAAGCCATAGGACATCGAGGTAGTTTGCCTAGTGAAACATAAATCCTCAACTTTTTGTTAGGAATTTTCATGATCATGTCATGTAAATTAAGCCCTACCCGGTCTTAGGATTTTGAGGTAGTCGTTTGGTACTACATAAACCCTCACATCTTTGAGGCTATTTGTATGATTGTGTCATACGAATATAAGTACTAATTAACTAAAATTGACTGGATTAAAACATTAAACATACTCTTAAATTGAAGCCAAACAATGGGATAGTTTGGGAAGTTGCCAAGATTCTTCTTGGATCCTCAACTTCTCCTACTTCTATTCCTTTGGACTCCTGAAAATAACTGTTCCAAATTTGATCCATTCCCAATTGAAATTTCTAAAATTCAATTGTTTAAAAACCATAAACTTTGAAATTCTTGAGAGCAAAATTACTGATCATTATCGAGAGTTTTCTTAAATGATTTCCGTCATTTAAGATGTAATTAACTATAGGGACTTGCCCTTATAGGGAACTTTAAGAACCCAGGTAATAAAAACCATGCTTAATTCCTTTATATTAAGCAGGGGAACTTGTCGGCTTATAAAATTGGTTCGCAGACCAAACAGATGTCACAAATCTTCTAGTTTATTTAATCGAGCCCTATCGTCAAGCAGTGTGTTTTTCCTTTGAGATAGATACACGGTTTGTGGTGTTGTGCTCGTTTATATGAACTATTTGGGATGTGAGATCGGTTTGATTTCATATCTTAAAATTTTCAAACTTAAAATTATTTTCAAAATAAAATGCTACATTCCAAATTATATATATATATATATATATATATATCCACCCACCAACCTTAATCTGAAAGTAGCTGATTGCTGGAATGGGGACAGCTGGTCCTTGCCATTTCTCCACAACATCCTGGAAGCTCCTTCAGCCCAGAAAGTTGCTACTGTTCCTTTCAACAGATCCAATCTGGATTCTCCTGTTAGGAAGGCCCTTCACAACCAAAGCTTCTCAAAGGCTATTTACACTCAACTCTATCAGTGGGAAGCAGTTCCTTGGAGTGACCTGATCTGGAACAAGTACCTCTCCCCCTCTATGAACCTCTTCAGCTGGAGACTTTTCAAAAATCTTCTCCCCACTGACAACATCCTTAAGTTAAAGGGACTCAGGCCCTTCTTGCTGTAGTTTGTGTCATATGGAGGAAGAAACTATCAACCATCTATTCTTTGAATGCAAGTTTTCAAAGGAGGTCTGGACTCAGCTAATCCCTCAATTTAAATTGAATACTCTCCAATTGCACTGGCATCATCTTCTCACCTGCTGGACTGAATGGCATCAGCAGGGAACTGGAGCTTTACCCCTTCTCATTGCATGGTTCATTTGGATTGCAAGAAACAAGGCTATATTTGAGGGAGCTGCCACTGGTGCTAGTACTGTTGCCAGAAACTGCATATCTTATCTCCATAAACTCATTAACCACATGAAGTTTCCAAATATTCTTAAAGCTAGCCAACCACTGAACAACCAGCTCCCTAAAATTCTCACTGTCACCTGGTCTCCTCCACCCAGCAACTATGTTAAAGTAAACACTGATGGCAGCTACACCACTGATGCTGCAGTGTGGGTGGTCTCTTTCGGAACCGGATGGGGGCTTGCTCGTCGATCTTCCATGCCCCCATTACTACTTCGATGCTCTTGAAACCGAACTTATAGCCGTCTCATCGGGCTCGAAATTAGCTTTGATCTTCAATCGGAGGAATCTAATCATCGAGGGGGATTCTCAGGAGATGATTAATTTGATTGATGCTCGGAACTTTAACCACTTGGACCCACTCACTTTGGATCCAAAAATTCATTCCCTCACTAGTCAACTTAAGGCCACCTTCACTTTTATTTTCGAGTGGGAAATAAGCCGATCGATCGGCTTGCAAGAACTGGATCCCTTTCCTCTAGAGTGACCCTCTCAACTATTCCCCTAGCTCATCTCAGAATACTGGTGGCAGGTGATCTCTTATCTGTTCCCCACTTAAGGATTGACAATGGCCACTCTTTGTGGAAACAACATTGACTAGTGATGGTTTTGGTTGTTGGGTCTGTTGCTCATTGGGTTCTTTTATGTTGGCTAAATTTGCTCCATGAGGTCTCATGCTTCATTGCTATCCCCCTGGGCACACTATCTATGGCTGAAGGTTCTCATGATCTCCTTATGAGAGGGTTTGTTTCACTAATTTATAGATTTCCTTGTAACTAATAGTGTTGTCTTTATATTTTCAGCTGATTCTGTTTTGTGATTGGGGATGCCCATAGGGCTTCAAAATGTATTTTGTTATTGTTTGGCGGGGACCCCCTCTACTTCAACTTTTGTAACCCCCTTTTATTTACCAATCAACATGCTGGGAGCCTATGTTGGCTCCTTTTCTCCAATATATATATATATATATATATATATATATATATATATATATATATATATTTAAATTAAATTTAAAACTCGCCGACAATTTCTGTAGGCGACCCCTTTTCAAAACACAACCTAAAAAATATGCCGACATGTTTCTGGCGACTCCGCTGGGGACTAGTTCCTCTATCCATCTTAATTAGAAGGTTTTGCTTTCATAAATCGGTAGTAAGCAAATGCCCCTAGTGGATCAAACTACCATTCTTCCATTGATATATCTTGCTCATTTCTGTCTTAAACAAGTATAATCAACTCTTCTCAGATTTTGGAGCCACTGTTTAGACACTCCTAAACAGAGAGGTTCCGAAATCCTCCTTGGATACCTCTCCCAAGAGGCGAGGTAGACTCCCAATAGGTGTTAGTTTAGGAACGGTCCTTCGAGTTGGGAAATCTTACTAGATTTTCCCTTCCTTTCTAAGCTCTGGATTGGGTCCTTTACCCTCTCTAATCTCCTCTCATTTTTAATGAATAAACTAAGCACCTAACAAACAAAATCTCTTTTTAATCATAAATAAATAAAACTTTAATAAATTGTGTTCGGACACTTTTCAATTTCTTTCTTTTCGTCCGAACGAAGGAAGCATAATTCAGGACTGATAGTCGGAACTTGCCTTGTAGAAGATGCCTGCTCCGAAGCTAATCTTCTCTTTCACCAACGGACTTGACTTAGCTGTCTACCAGGACAAACTGCCTAGCGATGAAATCATCCCCTTCGGATAAGGGTTTGACAATACGGACGTTAAGTTTGCTGATGTTACTCTTTTCGCAATGATGAACAAAGTGCCTGAGACTGAAGAACCTATGATTGAGTTTAACCTGAAGTCAACTCAATAATCCCTCCCCCGCGAGGGCCCCGACTGAGAGGAACACTACCGTTCGCGTAAAGTTGACTACTACCCCCGGAACCGTCGTCTCTACCCCCACCGGTCCGGTCATTATCGCACCTACCCCGGTCCTCGCCAAGCTGAAAGGAAAGGAGGTACAAGTCAGTTATGAGCCTGTCACCGTGGAGGGTTCAGATTTCGCTGCGATACCGTCTGTTTTCGAGATAGGGTCCGGTTCGAAGTATAGGCCCTTAACCCGAACACAGAGGAGGAATAAAAATAGGAAGTTTGCTAAGATCAAGAAGGTCAGTGAAGTTGAAGCCGCCTGTCTTGAAGAAATCCCTGAAGAGAAAGAGGAAGAACTACCAGAATACTCACCACTATTGGAAGGGAATAGATTCCACCCTCTCTCTGCTTCATCTAATGAAGTAGATGCCAGAAAGATCGTCGCTGTGTTACCCCAACCTGCATATTACAGTGACAGTAAGAAGAAGAAGAGTAGGGCTACACCGCTCACCCGACTCCGTGCGGTAGTCGATAAATTAGCCAGAAAAGAAAGATGTCCTGTATCGGAGATTCTGAGAAGAATGGGATGAGTTCCAGTTAAGTCTCACCTCAGTCCGCGAGTAGAGCCTACTATTGTTCCTGAAAGACCAAAGAAAAAGGTGCGAGCTAGCTAGGAAGGCTCACCTATTGTTGTATCGGGTCTCCATATTAGGGAGGACACCACCTACTTACGCACCGCAGACAGACCAGCCGGTCCTAGGCCTTCTGCTACAAGAAGGATGGTGTGGCGACCTATTATTGTCGAAACAATACCAGCAGAACGTTCTGGAAAGAGAAGTCTCGCTGAAGATCCCAGATCTGAAGAAAGTGTCGCAATAAAGGAAACTCTTGAAAGAGAGGTTCAACAGTCATCTCCTGACAACCATGAGATCACTCAGAAAAGGCCACTTGAGGATGCCATAGGGCAACTAAGAATGGACATCCGACATCTAGCAAGAGAAAGAGGAGAAGAATTAAGGGACGAGGTGGATTTGTCAGAATTTATGGATGAAGAGTATGTTGAGATCAACATGGTTGAGACACGAGCATTGTCAGCTTCGCAAGGGAGTTCTACCAGCTCTAGAAAGAGATGAACCAAAATTAATGAGAGCACAGCTTCGAGAAAAAGATGATACGATTTCCCAGATGGCGAAAAGGATGGAAGAGATGGCTGCCGCCTTAGCCACTCTCTAGAGTCAGGCCCAGCCTCAGAAAGAAATACCCCCGGAGGTCATCCATATTACAGATGGAGGAAAAGAGATTACATCTGTTAACAGAGATGATCAGCTGAAGAAAGATTATGCACAGAACATGATTCCCGAAAAGGATATTAAGAGCATGGTAGAACAAGAGGTGCGAGAAGCCTTAGCTCAGTCCAAGAATGGAACATCTATTCAGATGGGTAGACCTTACCCTGAGGAATTTGATGCAGTCCAATACCCGAAGAGCTTTGTACCACTTCTGTTTAAGACTTTCGATGGAACGGGAAACCCCCAGCAACATGTCGCACATTTTTGTGCTAGTTGTTGCAATGCCGATGGGAGCGACGCCTTACTTTTCCGACAGTTCGTCAGCAGCCTGTCAGGGATCGCCTTCGACTGGTATGCAGAATTGCCGAATGAATCAGTCAAGATTTTTGCAGAATTGGAAATTCTCTTCATTAAGCGGTTTGCCGGAGCTCAGCACCACATCACCATCGGTGATCTAGTGGTGGAGCGACAGAAACCGAACGGAACATTGGTGGATTACATACTTCGATGGAGGAACCTGAGCATGAAGTGTGAACCACAGCTTCCGGAACAACATGCGGTCAGTATCTTGCTTAAGAGTATCCATGGCCCGATAGCACTTCTCCTTAAGGGATTCAGTATTAAGACTTTCGAAAAGTTGCTTAGCAAGGCCAGGAACTTGCAAGAGGAAGCAAAACAGCTAAGTTTCACCGATAAGACCGATAAGCATAAGCCTACAAAAACATTCGAGAAGAAATCTGGGACCGTCGCAGTAGTGGACAAAGGCAAGCAGCCAGTGCAAATACAGCCAGAGAGACTACAACCGAGTTATCAAACACCGCAACAGATTTATCAACACCCTCAGCAGAATTATCAGCCTCAGCAGAGTTTTCAGCCTCGACCGAGTTATCAGTCACTGCGGTACGATCAACAGCCGTCTCGTCTGCTCCGTCCTCTTAAGGAACTGTTGAACAAAGAATACCCCTTCAAAACTGAGGGAGTGGCTAAGATGTTTCGCAGTTTGATGAAGATGCCTGACTTACAGTTACCAGAGCCTAGGAAGCCTGAAGAAGTTGACAAGAAGGATCATCCGAACTACTTTCCCTACCATCAGATGATCGGACATAAAATCGAAGACTGCTTCACTTTCAAGAATTGGCTCGAGAACAACCTTCGACAAGGGAACATAACGATCCTAAAGGAATACATGAAGGAACCCCAAAAAGGATGTTCCGTCAATGTTATCTCGGTAAAGCCTATTGTTCTGGTCGACCCGTACACGACCAACAATGGATGGAGTACTGTCTGGACAAAGTCTTCAAAGAGAATTTTTGATCACATCCAGACCGCTTCGGTGCACGCTTCAACTCAGAGTTTGAAACCTGTTAAGCCGGCACTATCGCTTCTGATTGAAGAACCACCCCAGAAGGAGGAGAAGATCGTAGAAGAAAAGAAGAACGAGGCTCCGAAGGCTAGACTAGGGTCTACTTATCCGAGGATGGTTGTTTCTGATTTGGGGGAGAAATCCCTCGACCCTCTGACTCTGTATGATTATTTGCTTGCTCCGGCGGGATCTTTTAATGATAAGAGTTTTGGTGTTGGCTACGTTTTGACTGTTTCTAATGATTACGTAACTAATGACAACTAACCTAATCCGGATCTCAATTTAGATACGAGTAACGATTCGCAAATCTTACAAAAACTAGATAACCACAACGAAGAGGAGGACGTTCACAAGGATGGCTACGAAAGTTCAGTAAGTGACGAGTCTATTTCTGAATTCCGAGGAGCTCTGATCACGATAGAGTTAGAACTATCAGACACCGAGGAAACTTCAGAAGAGCCAGTCACTCTGATCCAAGAGGAGACACAGTTAGATCCAAATGATGTTACTGAAGTCAATCTAATAAACGGAAAGATCCTACCTCCGTGAATGGGTCTAAAGGACAAAGGAAAGCAGGTGGTTGCTCAGGAAGAGCCAACCCCAGCAGAAGAATCGCCCGTTCGGGAACAAAATGTACAGCCTGGTAAAAAAGTGGACTATAATGGGCTAGCCCATCTTAGGATGCTACCGCCAAAACTGAGCATCTACGACACTCTGACCCTGTCAAAGGAGATGAGAGAATCTCTGGTCAAGGCCTTGCTTGATCCAGAAATTTTCTTAGCTCAAATGGCTAGTAATTCCTTCGACGAGGTTTGCTCATTGAAAGGACAGCGCGGTGTTACCTTCACGGACGATGATTTACTACTTGGAATAGCAGATCGCAACCGACCATTGTACATTTCAGTCAGTATTGAAAAGTTCACACTCTCCAGGGTGCTAGTCAATCCGGGAGAATCATTTTATATAATGAACCTTCGAACGCTAGCCTATTTAGAGATTGATGCCCGTGATCTTGAGGCGGACAAGATGATGTTGAGAGGCTTCAACCAGAAAAGAGAAAGAGCTCTTGGATCGATAACACTATTATTGAAGATCGGCAAATTAGGCAAGACAACCGCAAAGTTCCACATATTAGATTCTGAGACGTCATTCAACGCTCTACTGGGCCGGCCATGGATCCATGAGGACCGGATGGTACCATTGTCTGTATACCAGCGCATAAAGTACTATGAAGGAGGACAAGAACAATGTATTAAAGGTGATTTACAACCATTCTCCATGCATGAAATTGGAATCCACAAAGATGCAGCTTACTACGCACCCCCAAAGAAAACTATCTTCTCCAGAAATGTCACACCAAATCAAGAAAAAGAAGCACGAGATGACGAAGAACCTGAAATCCTAGTTCAACAGTTACTCACCATTCCCTTACGACGAGATGGTGAAGGTTTCTCCAGAACTCGCACCCGAGGTTGAGGCCGGGGACGAGGTTGAGGAAGGAATGATGGAACAGTTGAACAGAAGAAACCGGTCATCAATGTTGATTGAGAGAATAGCTCTGAAGAAGAAGAAGAAATCAAGAAAGAAGCAGAAATAAGAAATCAGAAGAAACTACAATTCAAGATCTCTCTCGAAGATGAAAAGAATGAATAATACAAAGCAATGTATGAGAAGATAAACCATTATGTACATACTATGACCCTGACCCCGATCCATTCTAACAAGATCGAGGGTATGGTGGTGAAGGAAGTGCATGGTGGTCAAGGAAGTGCATGGTGGCGGTACTAAACCAATCAAGTTCTACCGTGGCGCTTCTTCTTCCAAAACAGAAAAAGATGTACAGTTTGAAGATGTTACTTCTTCTGAATTAATGGAATTGTCGTTCGAGTGGTTTTCTCCCTGTGTTCAAAATTTAATTCGACGTGGTGTCTTACCCAAGCAATGGTGAAAAGATCAATCACAGCGCTACGAAAAGTTGTGGAACAATGCCAGTCGGCCTCCCAATTCAAAACATGGTCTCAAATTCGGCACAGTAAGGTCAGTTGATGACACAGGATTTTGCTTGGTTGTCACTTGCAAGTCTAAAAAAGTCTGCTTGGAAACCTTAGATGATCTCGAAGATCTGCCAATCGGAGACGCTCCGCCAGAATTTAAAGAAGAGATTAAATATACAATAGACGAGTTAATGGAAGTTAACTTAGGTACTAGCGAAGAGCCTATGCCGACCTTTGTTAGCACCTTTCTTAATAAAGAAGACTCCGAAGAAATGATTAAGCTATTAATGGAATTCAAGGACTGTTTTTCTTGGTGTTATGACGAAATGCCAGGATTAGCTCCAGAGGTTGCAGTTCATAGACTATGAGTGTATCTCGCTGTTGTTCCAGTTAGACAAGCTCCCAGAAGAATGTGTCTAGAGATTGAACAACAAGTTATTGATGAAGTTAAGAAGCTAATAGACGCTAAATTTGTCCGTGAAGAATAATACCCTACTTGGTTAGCCAATGTCGTACCGGTTAGAAAGAAGAATGGTCAGATCAGAATCTGTGTGGACTTCAGAGATTTAAATAAAGCATGCACAAAAGACGAATTCCCACTACCAATTCCAAAATTGATGATCGACATCGCTTCAACACATGAAGTCTTCTCTTTCATGGATGGATCATCAAGATACAATCAGATAAAGATGGCACCAGAAGACGAAAAGCTTACAGCCTTCAGAACGCCAATCGGAATATACTGCTACACGGTGTTGTCTTTCGGATTGAGTAATGCAGGAGCAACTTACCAAAGAGAAATGAGGAGGATTTTTGATGATCTCATTCACAACCAAGTCGAGTCCTATGTGGATGATGTAGTCATCAAAAGCAAACTGAATGAAGATTATTTGTATGATTTGAGAATTGTTTTATGCGATTAAGACAATTTAATTTTAAGATGAATCCCTTAAAATGCACCTTCGGCGTCGCCTCTAGGAAATTATTAGGATTCGTTGTCCGACATCGGGGAATTGAAGTCGATCCGGAAAAGATTAAAGCTATCTTAGAAATGCCGCCTCCCAAAACCTTGAAACAACTACGATTCTTTCAAGGAAAATTGGCATATCTTCGACGCTTTATATCAAACTTGTGAGGTAGGTGTCAGCCCTTCTCGGCATTGGTTAAAAAGGACGCCAAATTCGTTTGGGAAGAGAAATGTCAGCGAGCCTTCGAGGACATTAAGCAATATCTAATGACACCTCCTGTCTTAGCAGCCCCAGTCTCGGGTAGACCGTTGATACTTTATACCGTGGCTTTAGACGACTCCCTTGGAGCCCTGTTAGCCCAGGTCAATGACGAGGGTAAAGAAAATGCTCTCTACTACTTAAGTCGTCGTCTGATTCCGACGGAAGTAAAGTATCCTCCGATTGAGAAGCATTGTTTGGCCCTGATCTTCGCCGCTCAAAAGCTCAGGCACTACATGCTTTCTCATAAGGTCAACCTTATTTCGAAGTTCAATCCATTGTAATATTTGATGTCCCGCCAGATGCTTTCTAGCAGACTTGTCAAGTGGTCGATGATACTACTGAAATTCGATATAACTTTCGTTCCTGTTCGTGTAGTAAAAGGGCAAGTCCTAGCAGACTTCCTCGCAGCACATCCTTTGCCGGCAGAATCGCCCCTCAATGATGACCTGCCAGACGAGCAGGTAATGAGCTTAGAAGACCCCGATGATCAGCGTTGGGAACTGTACTTCGATGGAGCATCTTCAGCACAGAAAGACAGAGAATCGCAGATGATAGTGCCCAGTAAGGTAGGAATCAGATTAATCTTTATAACACCGGAGCGGGGATGTTAAGATACTCCTACCACCTAACAGAACCGTGTACAAACAACGAAGCAGAATACAAAGCCCTCATAACAGGATTGGAATTAACCATTCAGATGGGTATAACAGATATCATCATCTACGGAGATTCGTAGTTGATTATTCAATAGATTGCTAGACAGTACAGAATTCTGAAACCAAGGCTCGAGTAGTACTTTCAGTATGCCATGAAACTATTGGAGTAAATTCTGAATGTATCAATCCACAAGATTCCTAAAAAAGAAAATGCCCTTGCAGATGCGTTGGCCCGCCTAGCAAAAAAGTTTGCCTGCTTACAAGATGAATCAGTTGAAGTGTCAGTTCAGGGACGTCATGTTCTGTCACAGCTCGACATGGACACAATACACAGATCAGAAGAAGAAGAAGAAATAGTTGCAACAGCGACAAAAAATACAAAAGACTGGTGTCAGCCATTAATAGATTATCTGCAATCAGGAAACCTATCGGACGATAAGTCGTTAGCCCATCAAATCAAGAAAATAACTCTGTCTTACGCATTAATAAATAACACGTTATACAGAAGGTCTTTCGATCAGATGTGGCTAAGGTGCCTGAGTGGGTCCGAGGCTCGTGAAATTGTTAAAGAGGTACATTCGGGACTTTGTGGAGCTCATCATTCAGGTCTGAAGATGAAGATTAAGAGACTAGGGTACTACTGGCCCTCGATGATGACCGACTGCATGAAGGTCAACAAGAGTTGTCACCAGTGCCAAGTGCATGGAGTGGTTCTACATCAACCTCCAAATGTGCTATATCCGATAATCGCGTCGTGGCCATTTGAATGTTGGGGCACAGTTATTGTGGGTCCGATAGAACCACCTTCTTCAAGAGGACATCGCTTCATTCTTGCAGCTACAGACTCCTTTTCCAAGTGGGCAGAAGCGGTACCACTTAGAGAAGTGAAGCCACATCACGTGCTACAGTTCTTCAAGAATCAGGTCGTTTACCGTTTTGGGGTACCGCACAGAATCATTTTAAATAATGGGTCCGCTTTCAGAAGCATGAAGATCAACAATTTTGTCAGAAGGCATGGGATCAACTGGCGTTATTCAAAAATCTACTACCAAGGAGAAAACGGCTTGGCCGAGCCTTTTAATAAAACTCTCGTCTAAATCATAAAGAAAACCTTGGACGACAACAAAAGAAATTGGCACGAGAAGTTGTTAGAAGCCTTATGGGCCTACAGAAATACTTTTAGGACTCCTACTCAGTCTACGCCCTACACTTTAGTGTACGAGTCCGAGGCAGTTCTACCCTTGGAAGTTCAGCTCCCATCACTCAGAATTGTAGTTGTGAACAAGATCACTACAGAAGAAAATGCCAGACTACGGTACGCAAGAATTGGAAAACTTGGAAGAAAAATGACTTGCAGCGTAACAGAATCTGGAACTGTATCAAGCTAAAATGATCCAGGCTAACGACAAACTGATCCGCCCAAGGACATTCAAAGTTGGTGACTTGGTTCTAGTTCTCAGAAGGGTTATCCTTGCACACCTCAAGATAGGAGGTAAATTTGAGTCGACTTGGGAGGGGTCGTTCGTGGTCAGGACAGTATACACAGGGGGTTCTTATCAGCTTGTAAATTGTTGTGGAGAGCGATTTATGGTTCTAATCAATGGACGATATTTGAAGAAGTATTACTCAACCTGATGTTTCGAAGAATGAAATTTCATTCCTAGAAGCACGGGTAGAGTAATCACTTATAACTGGGTCCGAGCCCGAAATGAAATGAAATGAAAATAGAAAATGAATGATAAAAAAAATCATAAGAAAAAAAAGAATGTGTTAAAGGAAAATATATGCAATTGAATTAATAATGAAATTTTGACTCTTCCTTTCGAGACGAGCTCACTCCTGATCTTTTCTCATCTTCTCTTACTCTTATAAAATTCGAACTAATTAAATAAGAATTTTTCATTAATAAGTAAGTTTTCTTATTGTTCTCGTCCTGAGTACAACCCCTGATCCTTTCCTTGTTTTCTTTTCAGGGAAATGTCGAATGGGCGGCTGTTCCTAAACTTTAAGGATGGCGTAAGTCTTACACTTAACAAAGAAGAGCTGAAAGCTGACGCTGTGATAGAGGTTGGCTCGGACCTTTCACAGCTAGAGTTGGAATATGAGGAAACTGCTTACACTGCTGTGGATCCCGAACAATTCCGTGGGAAGACAGTGATGAGGCTCAACAAGAAGGCTCCCCAAGATGCGAACAAGAAGTGGAAGATCAATATGATCGAGGAAAACAAGATGAAATCAGTGATAACATCCGCAAGAGGAAAGCTTGTCAGTGCTGCTCCTACCGAGATTTAGGGAGAGAGGAAAGCCACCCTGACCCCAACTCAGAGAAGAAACAAGAATCGCCGTATCGCCAAGAAGCTGAAGAAATTAACAGAAGAGCAGAACAAGGAAGAAACCCCGATGGTCGTAGCAGTTGCCCCAAGGAGGCCAGTCCTCAGGAGCACCATAGCAGAGGTTGTTCCGAAGGAGGTTACTATAGAACCTACATCTGAGATAGTGACGATCCCAGGAGAGCGTGATGGTGTGGAGCCATATATCCCACAGTACATCACTAGACCACGACAGCTACAGATAATTTCAGAGCATGAATTGGAGATGATCCAGAGGGTGAGGAAGCAGAATTTTGAATACTTTCAAAGAATCAGAGGCAGATATGTCAGCATCCTGGAAGGACTAGAGTTAAATACAGATGTTTTCTCTCATTACGAGCAGAGTGAAATTGTAGACTACGTCAATGAGCTGAAGAAACAAGGTCGTGCAGGACGATTACGTAGCAGGACCTACTCCGAGCCAAAGAAATGGAAATGAGGCAAAGGGAGGATTACAATCCAATTTGGATGCTGTTACAACTTCGCTGATGACAGGAAAGGGAATCCGCCAGGGATACTCCGCTACGATGAAGTGGATCCAATGCCAGTTTTAATTAAGAAAATGACAAAAAGGATGGTAGCTCGGCGAGTCCTATCCGTTGATTGCATACCGAACAGCTGTATTATCAACATCTATGTAGAAGGAGACTGCATTCCACCTCACACAGAACATCATGATTTTGTAAGGCCCTTTTGTATCGTTTCCTTCATCAACCAATGCAACATTATGTTGGGGACAGAACTTCGGATAATTGGCCCCGGAGAATTCTGAGGCTCAGTGGAGATACCTCTTCCAGTAGGCTCTGTTCTTGTACTACAAGGAAATGGTGCAGATGTAGCGAAACACTGCATATCGGGAGTTCCATTCAAACGAGTCTCCATCACTTTCTGAAGGATGGACGAGATTAAAATTACGGTCTACTTCCAGCCAGAGCAAGAGAATTTACAGCCCTACGAGTTATAGGCTACATAGTAGTAGCACACCTCTAAAATACACTTACGTGGGATTCTCCTCCAGAAAGTGGCTTCGAAGGTGATGTTATTACCTATGTAGTTTACTTTTCAGACATGGATGAATCAAACGAACAATTTTGTCAGAGTACACGGAGATATCAATGCATTCTATGTTCAGATATATATATGAACTTTTTTCAAAGTTTGTTTTCAGAAGGATGTCATCAGAAATGTTTTGATGGAATCACCTGATGTATCTTCGACATTTTAATGGAAATGAACTTTGTGTTTTGCCTTTAGTTTTGTTCAATTCACTGCAAATGCCACCAGATCTAAGTTCAACTGGGTCAAAAAAAAGATAGTTGGACGAAGAACGATTTGAATGAAATAATAACAACAAAATAAAATTTGAATTCAAAGTCTGAATAAAACACAAACCAAAACTCAAAACAGATCAACTAAAATCATCAAGATGTGAACCAAGTAAATCAATTAAAATCTGGATCAAAGTGAAATTTCAATCGAAAACGAAACTAAAACAAAATCAACTCACTAAAAGCAATGAGTAATGAAAGCTAGGCTCCGAATCCGGTATCCCCAGCCTCTGGCTGTTCTCGAAAACTTTTCGAATCTCTGCGACTTCTCCCTTTTTTTTTTAGAAGGCCGATTGATTCTACTGACACAGAATCACGAAATTTTTGATTTGATTCTGATGGCATGGATTCGTATCCTTCGCCAAAGAATCAATCTTCAATCAGCTCTCTTGGGATGTGAAACACTTTCATGTCTCATTCAAATCTTCTACTAAACTAAAATTTCCACAGAATCTTCAAAACCAAATCAATACCAACTTTTGGGATTGGTACCTGAATTCCAGTTCCCCTCCTTCTGAGACTGGTACTTAACTTTCAGTTCTCTTTTTAAGATCGATACTTAAATTTCGATTCTCTCTTCAGAATTCCCGCCAATCTAGCATCCTATCCAAGAAACTTTTCTGCACTCTAATCCTCTGACTCAGGTATAAGACCGCTAAGGCATCCTGATCTTGGTGTCCCCAATCCACATTCCTTCCGAGAAACGTTTCCGCATTCTAATCCTCCGACTCAGGTATAAGATCGCTAAGGCATCCTGATCTCGGTGTCCCTAATCTCGCATCCTATCCGAGAAACATTTTCGCATTCTAATCCTCCGACACAGGTATAAGACATCTAAGGCATCCTAATCTCTGTGTCCCTAATCTCTCATCCTATCCGAGAAACTTTTCGGCACTCTAATCCTCCGACTCAAGTATAAGACCTCTATGGCATCCTGATCTCGGTGTCCCTAATCTCACATCCTATCCGAGAAACTTTTCCGCACTCTATTCCTCTGACTCGGGTATAAGACCGCTAAGGCATCCTGATCTCGGTGTCCGCTAATCCCGCACAGTTCCGAGAAACTTTTTCGCACTCCTGAAATTTTGAGGTTGGTACCTAAATTCCGACTCTCTTTCTGAGATCGATACTAAAATTTTGATTCTCTTTCGAGACTGGTACCTAAATTCCAGTTCTCTCCTTTTGAGGTCGGTACCTAAATTCTGACTCTCTTTTTGAGATTGATACTTAAATTTTAATTCTCATCCTTCTTGAGGTTGGTACCTATATTCCGACTCTCTTTCCGAGATCGATACCTAAATTTCGATTCTCTTTCGAGACTGGTACCTAAAATCTGATTTTTCTTATTTATTTAAATACCTGAAACTTCAAAAATTGATATCTTTGCAAAGAAAAATCATAAAAATAAAAGAAAAATACCCTCTTGCTCAATGAACAGAGGAGAATAATGTGGAAAAGGAATTGATCTATTTTGTTGTGTTTTTTTGTTTTAAATTAATTTAATACTATTTTGAGCATTTTAATTCTCCATGCATGTATACATTTCACCATGGCATGAGACCATAGGGCTTTTCTAGCCTCTGATCTTGGGAACATTCCCTGAATTTTTCAAGGTCAGAGGCCATCCCTGTGGTAAGTTATGTATTTTTCAAGTTTATGTCACTGTTTTTGACATTTTAATTCCAAAAATTAGCATGTTGCTCAGAAAATTCCAGAAAAATTTGGTGAAGTCCCTTAGGACAAGAGAACCCAAGGATAATTATGGTTTGAGTCAATTTAATAAAATTTATCCTAATTGGCCTAATCACTCAAAATTGAACTTTAATTAATTAGAGTTAATCACACATTAAAATAACTTGAAATCAATTCTCCACTGATCTTTAGGATCAGGGGAACCTCACATAAAAATTTAAAGTCAATTGGAAATGTTTAACCCTATTAAATGAATTAATTAAGCCACATAATCAAAATTAAGCTTTAAAATTCATAACTCCAAAAATACATTTAAAAAATTCACCAAATTGATTTTGGGATTTCTCTGATATCAGAGGAGTCTCTGAAAAATAAAATTGGAATTTTCTAAAAATTTTCATTTTAAGCATATTTTAATAATTTTAATAATTAAAAAATAATAAAAATCATAAAAAAGTCATATTTGGTCCCCTAATCACTTAGGAACCAATCAAAATTTTTTTCTATGTCTCTAGGTTAAAATATTTAATTTTGAAGCCTTAAAACAATTTTTAAATTAAAAAATGTATTTTCTAGCCTTCCCTACTAAATTAATTCTAATAAATCAAAGAAAAATCATAAAAATATAAAATTTATTTGTCTGACCTTCTTGATGTCAGAGAGATTTTTGAAAAATATAAAATCTATTTTTCAACTTTTATTTTATTTTATAATTAATTAACACTCCAAAATTTAGTATAATTATAATAAATAAAATATAACTCAAAAAATCACCAAAATTGGTCGAAGTGGTACTCTGGTCATTAGGAATGTCCCATAATTTTCGTAAGGACAGAAACTTTACCTTGGTTATGTTGACGAATTTTCATTGAAAATCCCTATTTTCTATTAAAAATAATTATATAAATAAATTAAATTCAGAAAAATTACATTTTCTCATCTAATGTCTTAATTGACATGTGAATGAAGTGGCATAAAAATTTTAAGTTCATTTAAGCTTAATTGAATGAGTTATAAAATAAATAAGCTTAAAGGGGCATAAAGGTAATAAAAGATTTTAACCCCCAAATTAAAACTTTAGGTTTAATCAACATGGGGGTAAAATATCTGAATTTAATCTTCTCTTAGATGATTGAAACTTTGGGAAATTGAAGGGTAGGAACCCATTAATCACTTTAATAAAAAAAATGAAACCGTAATTAATTAAATAATTCAGATTTTGGAAGGTAAATTAAAATTGGATTATTAAAATGGGGATATAACTTAAGAGGACAAGTGAAATTAATGATTAAATAATTCTTAACTAAAACCCACATTATTAATAAAAAATTTTAACAATTGATTAAAACATAAAATGTTAAAAAAAAAGAGAATTAAAATATTTGAAACTAATTTAAAAAATCATTTCAAAAAAAACTTAAATCAAATTTACAAATTTTAAATAATTTTAGGACAACTTAGCTTAATACATAATGTAAAAAATTAAATTAATTAATATAATTAATCCAAATTAAATGAGCAAAATTTAATAAATAATTTGAACACCTCTTTTGACCTAAGTTAATCTAAAAAATTAAATTAACATAAGATTTTGATATCATTTATAAAAGGTTTAACTTAAATGAATCAAACACCATTCTAAACATAAAATCATTTATTAAAATTTCATAATTAAATCACATTAAAACAAATCATCAACTTTAACTTCAAATCATTAAAAATCTTTAACAAATTAACTTGCCCCTGAAAGCTTTAAATTATTATAACTAATAAATGAAGCGTTAAGTGAAATGTCACCTCACCCATAGGATAATCAAACATCCTAGTTTACTGAGCAAGGGAACAAAACTTAAATAAACCCTTGGATGATCAATTCACAAGTACAATGAAATTCATTTGCACTCAAAATAATCTCAGAAGTATTGAAAAGATGTTTAGAATTCATGCTAAGCACTTCCTCAATATGGTGAGATGTTTTAAAGAACAATTGAACTTTATTGTTCTTTGATGAAGAAAATCATCCATAATTGAAAATCAGGAACCTAGACGTCATAGGAAATGACTAGTTATAGGATTAAGATTCTGGTAGACAACCAAAACCATTCTTTTAGTCTTTTCTTAGGTACTTGTTGAAATATTTAAATGCCTTAACATGTGTTTTAAATTATAGCTTGGAATGACGGAAAGACTCTCCAGGTACGCTTTTATGTTATTGCAATATACTTTATTGCACTACGCTTTACTTTTATTGCATGTTAAACAAGACTGTTGCATGAAAACCAAAACCTTTAGGATAGCCACAAAATTGAAACCAAAACTAAATTAAAAGTCACTACAAGATAAAATCCACTGCCACAACATTTTAAAATATAAAACAACTCAAAATTTAATCACAAACAGAACGACAAAAACACAAATTTAACTAAATTAAAATGTTTCGTTGAATGATCGGGAATACCTCGGATGATGTAACCCACGTGTTGCTAACGGGATTTCCCACAGTCTAAATGAAAGTGTGGAACTCATTCAGTTTATTTTAGTAAATTCATCTGGACTAAGTGAATTCGATGAAAATAACGGTGCCGGGATGACGGAACCATGGGATCTTAATCGGTTCTGTTTAAACAACTTTAAAATTTTTTTTAATTAAAACACTAAAAGACATTTGGACTTTAAGATTTCTAAACCATAACTCTGCAACAACAAGGAGCTTGGAGGACGGTGGGTAGCACAACCATCCTCTTCAGCAAAACTTGGGTCTACACCAGCTAATCCTTTCCTTAGAATTAAATAACCAAGCCATAGGACTTCTAGGTAGTTTGCCTAGTGCAACATAAATCCTCAACATTTTGTTAGGCATTTGCATGATCATGTCATGTAAATTAAGCCCTACCCAGTCTTAGGAATCCGAGGTAGTCATTTGGTACGACATAAACCCTCACATTATCGAGGCTATTTGTATGATTGTGTCATACGAATATAAGTCCTAATTAACTAAAATTGATAGGATTACAACATTAAACATACTCTTAAAATGAAGCCAAACAATATGATAGTTTGGGAAGTTGCTAAGATTCTTCTTGGATCCTCAACTTCTCCTACTTCTATTCCTTCGGACTCCTGAAAATAACTGCTCCAAATTTTATCCATTCCCAATTGAAATTTCGAAAATCCAATTGTTTGAAAACCTTAAACTTTGAAATTCTTGAGAGCAAAACCACTGATCATTATCAAGAGTTTTCTTAAATGATTCCTGTCACTTAAGATGTATTTAACTATAGGGGCTTGCCTTTATAGGTAACATTAAGAACCCAGGTAATATAAACCCTGCTAAGTTCCTTTATATTAAGCATGGGAACTTGTTAGCTTATAAAATTAGTTCGCAGACCAAACAGATGTCACAATTCTTCTGCATTATTTAATCGAGCCCCAACGTCAAGCAGTGTGTTTGTCCTTCGAGATAGATACATGGTTTGTGGTGTGGTGCTCGTTTATATGAACTATTTGGGATGTGAGATCGGTTTGATTTCATATCTTCCAATTTTCAAACTTAAAAATATTTTCAAAATAAAATGCTACTTTCTAATTATATATATATATATATTTAAATTAAATTTAAAACTCACCGACAATTTCTGTAGGCGACTCCTTTTCAAAACACAACTTAAAAAATATGCCGACAGCATGCAGTCGGTATCCTGCTTAAGAACATCTATGGCCCGATAGCACTTCTCCATAAAGGATTCATAATTAAGACTTTCAAGAAGTTGCTTAGCAAAGCCAGGAGCTTATAGGAGGAGGCAAAATAACTGAGTTTCATTGACCAAGCTGATAAGCAGAAGCCAATGAATGTGTTCGAGCAGAAATCATGAGTTTTCGTGGCAGTGGATAAGTGTAAACAACCAGTGCAGATAAAGCCAGAATGGCTACGACCAAGTTTTCAACCACGGACTTACCAACAACCTCAGCAGAGCTATCAACAGCCTCGGCCGAGCTATCAATCATGGCAGCATAACCAACTGCTGCCTCCTCCACCGCGTGCCCTGAAGGAACTTTTGAATAAGGAATACCCCTTCAAGACTGAAGCAGTGGCCAAGATGTTTCGCAGTTTGATTAAGACACCTGACTTTTAGCTACCAGAGCCCAGAAGACCGGAAGAAATTGACAAGAAAGATCATTTGAACTACTGTCCCTACCATAGGATGCTCAGATACAAGATAGAAGACTGCTTTACCTTCAAGAAATGGCTCAAGGATAATCTTCGGAAAGGGAACATAATAATCCCGAAGGAATACATGAAGGAGCCCCAAAAAGGAGGTTCTGTTAATGTTATTTCAACGGATCCTATTGTTCCGATCGACCCGTACGTGACTGATGATGGATGGAGTACTGTCTGGACGAAGTCTTCAAAGAGAATTTTGGATCGCATCCAGACAATTTCGGTGCGCGCTTCTGTTCAGAGTTCGAAACCTACCAATCTGGCACTATCGCTTGCGATTGAAGAACCACCCCAGAAGGAGGAGAAGATCATGAAAGAAAAGAAGGCTGAGGCTCCGAAGGGTAGAGTAAGGGTTGCTTTTCCCAAGATGATTTTTTCTGATTTAGGGGAGAAATCCCTTGGATCTCTGACTGTATGATTATTTGCTCGCCCCGGCGGCATCTTATAATAATAAGGGTTATGGTCTTGGCTACATTTTGACTCTTTCTAACCATTACATAACTAATGACAACCAACCTAAACCGGATCTCAATTTTGATACGAATAATAATTCTCAAATCATACAAAACCTCGATGACCCTGATGAGGGAAGAGACATTCACAAGAATGGCTACGAAAGCTCAAGAAGCGACGAGTCCATTTGTGAGTTCTGAGGAGCTCTGATCACGATATAATTAGAGCTATCAGACACTGAAGCAACTTCAAAAAAGCTAGTCGTTCCAATTCAAGAGGAGACACCGGTAGATTCAGAAGAGATAACAGAAGTTAATCTAAGAAGCGGAAGAGTTCTACCCCCGAGAGTGGGTCCGAAAGATAAACGAAAGCAGGTGGTTGCTCAGGAAGAGTCAACCCCAGCAGAGGAATTGCCCACTCGAGAAGAAATTGAAGAGCCTGGTAATAAAGTGGATTATAATGTGCTAGCCCATCTTAGGAAGCTACCAGCCAAACTGAGCATCTACAACGCTCTAATCCTATCAAAGGAGATGATAGAAACTCTGATCAAGGCTTTACTTGATCCAGAAATTTTCTTAGCTCAAATGACCGGTAATTCCTTAGATGAGGCTTGCTCGTTAAGAGAATAGCACGGTGTTACCTTCACGGACAATGATCTACTACTCGGAATAGCTGATCACAATCGACCATTATACATTTCGGTCTTCATTAGAAAGTTCACGCTCTCTAGGGTGCTAGTTGATCCGGGAGCATCAATCAACATAATGAACCTTCGGACGTTAGCATACTTAGAGATTGATGCCTGTGATCTCGAAGCAAATAGAATGTTACTGAGATGCTTTAATTAGAAAGGAGAAAGAGCTCTTGGATCGATAACACTATTAATGAAGATCGTCAATTTGGCAAGAATAACCGCAAAGTTCCAAATAATTGATTCTGAGACATCGTTCAACGCTCTACTGGGTCGGCCGTGGATCCATGAAAATCGAATTGTACTGTCATCTCTGCACTAGTGCATAAGTATTATGAAGGAGGATAAGAACAGTGCATCAAAGGTGATTTGAAGCCATTCTCCGTGCATGAAATCAGAATTCATGAAGATGCGGCCTACTACGCGCCTCTAAAGAAGACAATCTTTTCCAGAAATGCCATACCGAATGAAGAAAAAAGAGTTCGAGATGAAGAAGAACCTGAAATTCTAGTTCAACAGTTACTCACCACTCCCTTACGACGAGATTGTGAAGGTTTCTCCAGAACTCGCACCCGAGGTCAAGGCCGGGGACGAGGTCTAGGAAGAAACGGTAGAACAGTTGAACAGAAGAAACCGGTCATCAATGTTGATTGGGAGGACAGTTCTGAAGATGAAGAAGAAATCAAGAAAGAAGCAATGAAGATAAGCCAAAGGAAACCCTAGTTTAAGATCTCTCTCGAAGATGAAAAGAATGAAGAATACAAATCAATGTACGACAAGATTAATCACAATGTACATACTATGACCCTAACCCCGATCCACCCTAGTAAGGTCGAGGGTATGGTGGTCAAGGAAGTACATGGTGGCGGTACTAAGCCGATCAAGTTCTACCATGGTGCTTCTTCTTTCAAAACTGAGAATGACGTAAAATTTGAAGATGTTGCTTCATCTGAATTAATGGAATTGCCTTTCATGTGGTACTCTCCCTGTGTTCAAAATTAAATTCAGCATCGTGTCATACCTAAGCAATGGTCAAAAGGTCAATCACAGCACTTTGAAAAATTATGGAATAATGTCAATCGACCTCCTAATTCAAAGCATGGTCTCGGATTCGGTACAGTAGCTCCATTTGATGATTCAGAAATTTTCTTGGTTGTCACTAGCGTGCTTAATGAAGACTACCTGGAAGCTTCAGATGATTTCGAGAATCTGTCAATTGGAGAAGCTCTGCCAGAATTTGAAGAAGAAATTATATCCACAATAGACAAGTTAATGGAAGTTAACTTAGTTACTAGCGAAGAGCCTAGGTCGACCTTTGTTAGCTCCTTACTCAACAAAGAAGACTCCAAAAACATGATCAAGCTACGAATGGAATTTAAAGACTGTTTTGCTTCAAGTTATGATGAAATGCCAGGATTAGCTCCAGAAGTCGCAGTTCATAAGCTAGGAGTGTATCACACTGCAGTTCAAGTCAGACAAGCTCCAAGAAGAATGCGTCTAGAGATTGAACAACAAGTAATAGCTAAAGTCAAGAAGCACATTGACGCTAAATTTGTCCGTGAAGAACAATATCCAACTTGGTTAGCCAATGTGGTACCAGTCAGAAAGAAGAACGGTAAGATCAGAATCTGTGTGGATTTCAGAGATTTGAATAAAGCGTGCCCAAAAGATGAATTTCCACTACCAATTCCAGAATTAATGATCGACATCGCTTCGACACACAAGATCTTCTCTTTCATGGATGGATTGTCAAAATATAACCAGATAAAGATGGCACCAGAAGACGAAAAGCTCACAGCCTTCAAAACGCCAATTGGAGTGTACTGCTACACAATGATGCCTTTTGGATTGAAGAACGCAGGGGAAACCTACCAAAGAGTAATGACAAAGATTTTTGATGATCTCATTCAAAACCAAGTCGAGTGCAACGTGGATGATGTGGTCATCAAGAGCAAACTAAAAGAAGACCATCTGTATGATTTAAGAATTATTTTTAAGCAATTATGGAAATTTAATCTTAAGAATAATCCCCTGAATGCGCCTTCGGTGTCGCCTCTGGGAAATTCTTGGGATTTGTTGTTCGACATCGCGAAATTGAAATCGATCCGGAGAAGATTAAAGCTATCTTATAAATGCCGCCTCCTAAAACTTTGAAAAAACTACGATCCTTTCAAGGGAAGTTGGCATATCGTCGATGCTTTATCTCGAATTTGTCAGGCAGGTGTCAGCCCTTCTCGACATTGGTTAAAAAAGATGCCATATTCGTTTGGGAAGAAAAATGCCAGTGGGTCTTGGAGGACATTAAGTAGTATTTAATGACACCTCCTATCTTAGCAACCCCAGTTTCGGGTCGACCGTTGATACTTTATACCGCGGCTTTAGATGACTCCCTCGGAGCCCTGCTAGCCCAGGTCAATGACGAGGGTAAATAAAACGCTCTCTACTATTTAAGTTGTCGTCTAATCCCTATGGAGGTAAAGTATCCTCCTATTGAGAAGCATTGTTTGGCCCTGATCTTCACCGCTTAAAAGCTCAGGCATTACATGCTTTCTCATAAGGTCAACCTTATTTCGAAGATTAATCCATTGCAATATTTGATGACCCGACCGACACTCTCTAGCAGACTTGCCAGGTGGTCGATGATACTATTGCAATTCGATATAGCTTTCGTTCCTCTTCTTGCTGTAAAGGGACAAGTCCTAGCAGACTTCCTCGCAGCGCACCCTTTACCGGAAGAATCGCCTCTCAACTACACAAACCAGATGAGCAGATAATGAGCATAGAAGACTCTGATGATCAACGTTGGGAATTGTACTTCGACGGAGCATCCTCAGTACAAAAAGATAAAGAATTGCAAATGATGGTGCCTGGTAAGGCAGGAACCAAATTAATATTTATAACACCAGAGCGAGGGATGCTAAGATACTCCTACCACCTAACAGAGCCATGTACGAACAACGAAGCAGAATACGAAGCCCTTCTAACTGTACTGGAGTTAACCATTCAGATGGGGATAACAGATATCAACATCTATAGCGATTCACACTTGATCATACAACAGGTTGCAAGACAGTATAAGATTCTGAAACCAAGACTCGAGCAGTACCTTCAGTATGCGATGATCTTGTTAAAATAGATTCCAAATGTAACGATCTACAAGATTCCCAGAAGAGAAAATGCTCTTGCAGATGAGCTAGCCCGCCTTGCAAAAGAGTTTGCCTGCTTACAGGATGAGTCAATTGAAATTTCAGTTCAGGGACGACAGGTCCTCTAACAGCTCAAAATTGATGCAATACCCGAATCAAAAGAAAAAGAAGATGAAACAGTTGCAGCAGTAACATAAACTACAGAAGATTGGCAGCATCCATTAATAGATTACGTGCAAACGGGAAACCTACCTGACGATAAGTCATTAGCTCATCAGATCAAGAAAAGAACTTTGTCTTACGCATTAATGAACAATACCTTGTACAGAAGGTCTTTCGATCAGATGTGGATGAGGTGCCTGAGCGGGTTTGGAGCTCGTGAAATTGTTAAAGAAGTGCACTCGGGACTTTGTGGCGCTCATCAGTCGGGTCCGAAGATTAAATTGAAAATTAAGAGATTAGGGTACTACTGGCCCTCGATAATGACCGACTGCATGAAACTTGCCAAAAGTTGTCACCAGTGCCAAGTGCATGGAGTGGTTCTACATCAACCTCCAAACGTGCTACATCCGACAATTGCGTCGTGGCCATTTGAATGTTGGGGCACAGATATTGTGGGTCTGATAGAACCGCCTTCTTCAAGAGGACATTGCTTTATTCTTGCAGCTACAGATTACTTTTCCAAATGGGCAGAAGCACTACCAGTAAGAGATGTGAAGGCACATCATGTGTTGCAATTCTTCAAGAATCAAGTCATCTACCATTTCGAGGTACCGCGTAGAATTATCTCAGATAACAGGACCGCTTTCAGAAGTACGAAGATCAACAGATTTGTGAGATGGCACATAATTGATTGGCACTATTTGACGATCTACAATGCAAGAGAAAACAGCTTGGCCGAGATTTTTAATAAAACTCTCGTCCAAATTCTAAGGAAAAATTTGGACGAAAACAAGAGAAATTGGCACGAGAAGTGGTTAGAAGTTGTATGGGCCTACAGAACGACTTTCAGAGCTCCTCCTCAGTCTACGCCTCACACTCTCGTGTACGGGTCTGAGGCCGTCTTACCCTTAGAGGTTTAACTTCCATCACTCAGAATTACAGTTGCAGAGAAGATTACTACAGAAGAGAACGCCAAACTACAACTAGAAGAGTTGGAAAGATTGGAAGGGAAATGGCTTTCAGCACAACAGAATATCGAATTGTATCAGTTCAAGATGATCCAAGCCCACGATAAATTGGTCCGCCCAAGGACGTTCAAATTCGATGACTTGGTTCTAGTTCTCAGGAGACTTATTCTTGCACACCGCAAGATAGGAGGTAAATTTGAACTGGCTTGGGAAGGGCCATTTGTGGTCTAGACAGTCTACTCATGAGGTTCCTACCAGCTTGTGAATTGCCATGGAGAATGACCTATGCTTCCAATCAATGGATGATACTTGAAGAAGTATTACACAACCTGATGTTTCGAAGAATGAAGTCTCATTCCTAGAAGCACGGGCACAGTAATCACATTTAACTGGGTCTGAACCCGAAATTAATGAAAAAAATGATTAACAAAAAGAAAGAATAATGCCTAAAAAGAAAAAAAATGTGTGAATGAAATCATCGTAATCCTAAATTTTGATCCTTCCGTCCAAGTCAATCTCACTCCTGATCTTTCCTCATCTTTTCCCTTTCCCTTAAAATTTGAAAGAAATGAATAAGAACTTTCCATTAATAAGTAAATTTTCTTATTGTTCTCATTCTAAGTACAGCCCTTGATCCTTTCCTTGATTTTTTCACAGGGAAATGTCGAACGAGCGGTTGGTTCTGAACTTTAAGGATGGCGTAAGTCTTGCACTTAACGAAGAAGAACTGAAAGCTGGTGGCATGATCAAGGTCCACTCAGACATTGCACAGATGAAGCTAGAATATGAAGAAACTGCCTGAACTACTGTAGACCTCGGGCAGTCCCAAGGAAAGACAGTGATCAAACTCAGCAAAAAGGTTCAACACACTGCAAACCAGAAAAAGAAGATCAGCATGATCGATCACCACAAGATGAAATCTGTGATAACTGCCGCAGGAGGGAAGCTCGTCAGTGTCGTCCTTATCGAAATCCAGGGGGAGAGGAGAGCTACTCTGACCCCAACTCAAAGAAGAAACAAGAACCGCCGTATCCACAAAATGTTGAAGAAATTAACGGAAGAGCAAAACAAGGAAGAAATTCCGACGACCGCAGCGATCACCCCCATGAGGCTGACACTCAGGAGCACCATAGTAGAGGCTGTTCCAGAGGAGGTTACTACATAGCTTGCACCTGAGACAGTGATGATTCCAAGGGAGCGTGAGGGTGTGGAGTCGTACATCGCACGGTACGTCACTAGACCCCGACAATTCTAGATAATTTCAGAACACGAGTTGGAAATGATCCAGAGGGTGCAGAAACAAAATTTTAAATATTTTCAGAGAATTTGAGGCATATTTGTCAACATCCTGGAAAGACTGGAGCTGCATACGGATGTCTTCTCTCACTACGAGTAGAGTGAGATCGTGGACTACGTCGACGAGCTGAAGAAGCAGGGTCGTGCAGGACGACTACGAAGCAAAACCTATTCCATGCCGAAGAAATGGAAACGAGGCAAGGGGAGGATTACCATCCAACTTGGATGTTGTTACAACTTTGCTGATGACAAGAAAGTAAATCCGTCAGGGATACTCCACTACGACAAAGTGGATCCATTGCCAGTACTGATTAAGAAAATGATAAGGAGGATGGTGGCTTGGCGAGTCTTACCCGTTGATTGCACACCAAACAGCTGCATAATCATCATTTATGCAGTAGGAAACTACAATCCACCTCACGCAGACCATCACGATTTTGTGAGGCCCTTTTGTACCATTTCCTTCATCAACCAATAAAACATTAAGTTCAGGACAGAACTCTGGATACTCGGCCTCGGAGAATTCTGAGGGCCAGTGGTGATACCTCTACTGGTAGGCTCTGTCCTCGTACTATAAGGAAATGGTGTCGATGTGGCAAAGCACTGCATCCCAGGAGTTCCCTACAAGCGGATCTCCATCACCTTCAGGAGGATGGACGAGAGCAAGATCCCAGTCTACTTCCAACCAGATCCAGAATAAGAACATTTTTAGCCGTACAAGCTGTAAGCTACATAGTAGTAGCACACCTATAAAGCACACTTGCATGGGATTTTCCTCTGGAAAATGGCTTAGAAGGTGATTTTATTACCTATGCAGTTTACTTCTCAGACATGATTGAATCAGACAGACACATTTGTCATAATACGCGAAGATACTAGTACAGTCTGTGTTCTGACATACATGAATTTTTTGTAAAATTTGTTTTCAGAAAGATGTCATCAGAAAATATTTTGATGGAATCACCAGATGTATTCTCGAAAATTTTTAATGGAAACGACTATGTCGTATTTTGCCTTCAGTTTTGTGCAATTGATTGCAAACACCACTAAATCCGAGTTTGACTCGATTTAAAGAAAGTTGAACAAAGAACGATTTGAATAAAATAATAACAACAAAATAAAAACTCAAACTAAAAATCCAAATAAAACACGAAACGAAACTCAAAGCAAATCAATTCAAAACCTCAAATTGCAAATAAAAGGAATGGATGAAAATCCTTCACCAAACAATCAAACTTTGATCAGCTCTCTCGAGATGTGAAACACTTTCATTTCTCATTCCAATCTTCTACTACACTAAATTTTCTGTAGAATCTTTGAAACCCAAATCAAATACAAACTTTTAGGATTGGTACCTAACTTCCAGTTCCCATCCTTCTGAGACTGTAACATAACTTCCAGTTCTCATATTGAGATTGATACTCAAATTTAGATTTTCTTCTATGAATTTCCGCCAACCTCACATTCCTTCCGAGAAACTTTTTTGCATTCTAATCCTCTGACTTAGGCATAAGACTGACAAGGCATCCTAATCTCGGTGTCCACTAATTTTGCACTCTTTCTGAGAAACTTCTTTTCGCATCCTAATCCTCCGACTTGGGTATAATACCGACAAGGCAAACTAATCTCGGTGTCTACTAATCCCGCCTCCTTCCGAGAAACAATTTCGCATTCTAATCCTCCGACTTGGGTATAAGACTGACAAGGCATCCTAATCACGGTGTCCGCTAATCTCGTACTCTTTCGGAGAAACTTTTTCGCACTATAATCCTCCGACTTGGGTATAAGACCGACAGGGCATCCTAATCTCGGTGCCCGCTAATCCCGCCTCCTTTCCAGAAACTTTTTCGCATTCTAATCCTCTGACTTGTGTATAAGACCGACAAGGCATCCTAATCTCGGTGTCCGCTAATCTCGCACTCTTTACGAGAAACTTTTTCGCATTCTAATCCTCCGACATGGGTATAAGACCAACAAGGCATCCTAATCTCGGTGTCCACTAAATTCACACTCTTCTGAAAAACTTTTCTGCTCTCTTGAAGTTTCAAGGTTGGTACCTGACTTTCGACTCACTCCTTTCTGAGGTCGGTACCTAACTTCCGACACTCTTCCGAGACTGGTACCTAACTTCCTGTTATCACCCTTCTCGGGGTCGATACCTAACTTTCGGCTCTCTTCCGAGACTGGTACCTAACTTCTAGTTCTCATTTCAAGATCAGTACCAAAATTCTGATTCTTATCCTTCTCGATCGGTGCCTAAAATCTGATTCTCACTTCGAGGCTGGTACCTAAATTCCAATTCTCTTTGCAATCCTGAGATTGGAAGCTAGGTTCCAATTCTCATTTCAAATCCAGAGCTTCCTTAAAATCAATCTTAAATCTAACTCCAATTAAGATTAAAACTTGAAATTAAAACTTGAAAAAAAAATGAAATGAATCTAAAATCCGGTCTCCCCAGATCTTGCGACTTAAATTTCACCTCCTTTTCCCCAGCGAGAGTTCTGGAATCTTCAGTCATGGAGATTTACCTTAAACTCCCCAACGGAAATTTTCTACGCTTTGTTCTAAGTGTGTCACTCAGACATTTTTGTTAGTCTTGTTGATCTCTTCGGTCAACGCCAATATGCGTGGTGTGCTCCTTTAGCACACCACACCTATTGGGGATCCATTTGTTGACCTCATTTATCGTGAGGTCTGATCTCTCTCCATAGTGCTTAGGATCTATCCATAGGTTTTTCCTTTGACTATCCTAGAGGACTAAAAATGGGACCCACCACTTAGAAATTCAAACACTTGTTAACTCTTCTCGAACCCCACACACATGACCATAAACCTCCAAGTCCCTTTGGAAGTTTAAAAGTCAAATGTGGAGCTTCAAGGATGAGTTCCAATAGGATTCTTTGGCCTTAGGATTACCCTGGGTGGCCTGGTCTTGGTGAGGTTCAGCTTGCATATACTACACTCTCACATACATTCTAAACCCTAAAACGACTCTTACCCAACTCGGCTTCCTGACTCATGTAGGATATTAATATGGATGGGCCTCAACCCCTGGCTAAGAGGGTTAGGAACAACATATTGAGTGCCTAAAACGAGTCCTCTCATGGCTCTTGTGAGCTTAACATGGCTTCATGGCTCAACCAAAATGGTTTCATTTTACTCACATCTAATCAATCTTCATTTTTGCCGAATTTCAAAATACCCTTGAAGTTGTCCAAAATTCCCAAAATTACCTAAAATAGCCAAGATTTCTCAAAATCAATCCTAAACATTCCCTGCCACTCAAATTTATCATTCATGACCAAACATACCCAGAATTTCAAAAATAGCCCCCAATACCCTTCATGTACCCTCCTTGTACCCTAAATAGCCTAAAATTCCAAATATTCAAAAAATTCTCACAAAATCCCAAAAATTCCAAAATATTATCCACAAAATTTTCTTTAACTACCACCTACCCAAATTTTGTCAATTTAACCCAGTCTGATTAAAAAATTTCAAATGAGCCCTTAAGGCCCAAAGTGATCAATTAACCCAATCCATACCAAATTAAACCCTAATGTCACCCAATTTTCCCTAAATTTGTTTTGAAACCTTCCTAACATCCCCACAAACAAAACTCTAACTTAATTTACCCCATATTTTTACCCAAACGCCACCCAAGCCTAACTCAAACTAAAATTCCCTAATTTGTCCTAAACCAATCATGAATCCAAACAAGCCCAAATCCTAAAATTAAGACCCAACCAAAATTGAAAACTCTTTTTCAAACCTCCATAAACATTTTGCAACATTAATATCACATCAAAACCAACATGAGCCCAACTTTAGCACAAGTTAGCCCAATTTGAACCATTTTGACCTTATTATTAAAATACCTAAATTAAACCCAATTCAACTCCAAATTACCCCAATCTTGTTTCAAATCATTCATGACACACTCCTAAACTAAATGCAACATTTATTTGACATAACCTTTTACCAAATTTTTTATCCAAAAGTTTATTTTGAAACATAGAAGCCCATCTCCTTAAAATATTTTAAAAGCCCAACTCCACCAAATTTAAAGAGCCCAAAACCTATTCTAAAGCCCATGTGGCATTTTTTTTTACCATCACCCCTTTAATTGATATCATCCCCTAAGTTTTAAATCAATCATCAAATAAATCCAAATCAAGCCTCATGCCAAAATCACCACTAAATGTCAAAAATCCTAAAACCTAATTTCATGAAATTATACCAAGTCATTCCTAAACCAAAACCGAGCCAAGAAGCCATGCACATGCCACATAAGAGCCATGGACGCCACTTTGCACCTCACCATGCCCAACGTGGCAAAGGGATGAAGTTCTTTAATCATTCTCTTAAAGGTGATTAAGCCTTTTCATGACTCCTCTAAATCTTGCTTAAACTTAAATATGTTTAGATGGTGACTTCTCCCCACTAAACCAGCTGGCTCACCTGACCCCCCCACAACACCCAAAGTCCCCTTGGTGGGTGCACCAAACCCAAATCCATGCATTTGACCAAATTAAACCCAAAATGCACTCTCCCCCCATTCCACTTAAATCAAGCCCTTTACACATGGACAACCTCCATTTCTTGCACCAAACTCAACCCCTGACCTCACTGGTCAAGGGGGTGATTCGACCATGGCCGGACCACCACCTGGCTAGCCGGATAACACCAGGCCGAGAACCTCACTTGAATTCAAAAATTAAAAATCTGCCTGCTTAGCTGTCCAAACTCAAATGGCCATTATGGTTGTTCTTCTCCTCCCCTAGGCAGCAAATCCCAGCCTCCAAACTTCCCTGAAATCAGTCATGGTCATGGATATTTAAACTCACCTCCCTCACGGCCATAGAAGGTACTGAAACTAACCTTAGCAGAACTCTGCCCAATTCACTTCAAACTCTTCTCCTGGCATAGAGAACACAATCCCCACTGCTTCCCTGCTCTAATCTCTATTAACAGAGCTCAATTTCTCAATCCAAAATCCACCCCAAAACAGGACACTTCACCACAGTGAGAAAAACCCCAAATTGATCGACTCAACACCATCACTATACCAAGAGAAGAAGTTCCCCAGTGGAAGCCCCTCACCAGGCCAGCCATTCCTTCTATCGGCCAGAGCTTGAAATCTGTCTTGGTGGAAGTCAGGTCTAAGCATTTCACCACAGCTCCAGACTTCATCCCTAGCCCCTCTGATTGAACTCTAACGAACGTGCCAAGCCCCTCTGATTGAAGCTTCACTTCTCAGAGCCAAGGTATTACACTCCTCCTTCCCTAGAGCTTATTTTGATTCTCCATTTTGTTAATCAATTTCAAAGTATCATAGCCATATAGAAGTGCGCGCCTTGTTGAGATTCGTTTATAGAGCCCAAGATCATGTAATTTGGCTGAGTATCGAGTGAGATCTTAGGGTTAGAAGGTGGACGGCTCACGGGACGCACCAGTCATAGATGATGAACAACCGCCGTTGGATCGAGCGTGTATCGGATGGAAGGCCATGATCGCGCCGGATAGGAGCTTGGAGCGAAACTGCTAGCCGCTTTTGTTGTGTATTTAATTTTTAATTAATTTAAAACTATTTTAAATATTTTAATTCTCCATTCATGCATACAATTCATCATAGCATGAGACCATAGGGCTTTTGTAGCCTCTGATCTTGGGAACATTCCCTGAATTTTCCAAGGCTAGAGGCTATCTCTGTGGCAAGTTATCTATTTTCCAAGTTTATGTGTCTGTTTTGGTATTTTAATTCCAATAATTTGCATATTTCTTAGAAAAATCTAAAAAAATTAGGGGAAGTATCTCTGGACTAGAGGACCCTAGGAAAGTTATGGCTTTATTTAATCCTTTAAAAATAACCTTAATTAGCATAAACACTTAAAAATGAACATTAAATAATTAGGAGTAACCACACATTAAAATCACTTGAAATCAATTCTCCACTATCACTTAGGATATAGAGAACCTCACATAAAAATTTCAAGTCAATTAGAATTAGTTTACCTTATTAAATGAATTAATTAAGTGACATAGCTATTTTGAAAATTAAAAAATTCATAAAACCCAAAATACATTTCGAAAATTCACCAAATTAATTTTTGGAGTTCTCTCTAATCATTTTTAAATATTTAATAATTAAAAATTATAAAAAATCACAAAAATATAAAAATTAACCAAAATATCACATTTGGTCTCCTAATTACTTGGGAACCATCAAAATATTTTTCCTAAGTCTCTAAGTTAAGATATTAATTTTTAAAGGCCTAGAATAATTTTTAACATTTAAAAAAATGAATTTTCTTAACCTTCCACTAAAATAATTCTATTAAATCAAAGAAAAATCAGAAAAAATATAAAATTTGTTTCTCTGAGCTCCTTGAGGTTAGAGAGATTTAAGAAAAATATAAAACTCAATTTTCAACTTTAATTTTATTTTATAATTAGTTAATACCCTAAAATTTGAAATAATTATATAGAAAAAGTAAAACTCAAAAAATCACCAAAATTGATTCATGTGGTCCTCTAGTCAGTAGGAACATCACATAGTTTTCCTAAGGATAGAAACCTTACCTTGGTCATGTTGTTGAATTTTCATTGAAAATCCCTATTTTCATTGAAATAATTATATAAATTAAATTAAAAATGGAAAAATCACATTTAATCTCTAGTGTCTTAATTGACATGTGAGTAAGGCGACATAAAAATTTCAAGTTCATTTGAGCACAATATAGTGAGTTATGAAATGAATATGCTTAAGAGAGCATAAAGGTAATTAAGGGATTTTAATCCTAATTAATACCTTAGGCCTAATCAAAGGGAGGGTAAAATATTTGATCTTAATTTTCTATTGGATGATTGTAACTTAGGGAAATTAAGAGGTAGAAACCCATTAATCACTTTGGAAATATCAAAATGGAACCTTAATTAATTATATCATTTAAATTTTGGAAGAATAATTAAAATTTGGATTATTAAGATTAGGAACATGACTTAACAATGTATCAACTCTTTAATCTAAAAATTTCTAAATTGATCAATTCAATAATATTCAACTCTTCATTAATTCTAAAAATAATGATGATGATTGAAATTAATAAATAAAAATGAAACATTCCTTAATTAAATTAAAGCTTAAAACATTAAATAATTTAATAATCAAATTAAAATAAATTTAAAACATTTAAAACTAATTTGAAATCACTTAAGAACAAACTTAAAACAAATTTGAGACATTAAAAAAAATCTTGAAACAATTCATAATTAAGAATGTGAAAATCAAACCAATTAAAGCCAACCTAAAGTAGTGTAATTAATTCAAATCAAATCATCAAAACTTAATGGAATTAAATAATTTAAATGCCCTCTTAACTTAAATAATTTTAAAACATTAAAGAATCAAATTGAAATTTCATGACTAAACTAAATTGTCTTGAGATAACAATTCAATCATAGTGGTTATATCCCTTAACAAACTAATTTGCCCCTGAAGACTCTCACATTTATAACCTTTAAATGGAGCATCAAGTGAAATGTCACTTTACTCATCGGATAATCAAATATCCAAGTTCACTGAGCAAGAAACAAAACTTAACTAAACCTTTTGAATGATCAATTCACCTGTAGAGTGAAATTCATTTGGACTCGAAATAATCCCAGAAGCATTAAAAAGATGTTTAGGACCAGTCCTAAGCACTTTCTCAATATAATGGGATATTTTTAGAAGAACAATTGAACTTAATTATTCATTGGTGAAGAAAATCATTCATAAAACACAAGAACCTAGACGTAATAGGAATTGACTAGCAATAGGATTAGGATTTTGGTAGACAACCAGAACCTTCCCTTAGATTTACCTAGGTATTTCTTATAAGTATTTAAATGCTCTGACATGTGTTATAAGTGTAGCCTGGAATGACGAGAAGACCCACCAGGTACACTTTTATTTTATTACAATTTATTTACCATCTCTGTACTTTCTTTCTTGTAAAAACTTGCATGTTGAACAAGAATGTCATCCTGCATGAAAATTGAAACCTTTTAGGATAGCCACAAAACTGAAACCCAAAACTGAATTAAAAGTCAATACAAGATAAAATTCACCCCAACAACATTCAAAATATAAAATAACTGAAAATTTAATCAAAATTTAATCACAAACAGAATAACAAAAGTACAATTACAACTAAATTAAAATGTCTCGTTTGATGATCCGGAATCCCTCGGATGATTTCCCACGGTCTAAATGAAAGTGTGGAACTCATTCGTTTGAGTTTAACAAATTCATTTGGATTAAGTGAATCCGATGAAAATAGTGGTGTCGGGATGACAGAACCGTGGGATCTTAATGGGTTCTGCTTAATCAACTTTAAGATTTGTTTTAATTAAAACATTAAGACACTTGAACCTCAAGACTTTCTAAACCAGAACACTTCTCTCATCTATCGATTGTGACTTTCTAAAACTAAACCTCTACAACAACAAGGAACTTGGAGCACGGTGGGCAGCACGGCCATCTTCATCAGGAAAACTTGTGTCTACTTCAGCAAAACCATTCTTTAGTCTAAATAACCAAGCCATAGGATTTTGAGGTAGTTTGCCTAGTGCAACATAAATCCTAAACTTTTTGTTAGACATTTGCATAATCATGTTATGCAAATTAAGTCCGAACCGATCTTAAGATTCTGAGGTAGTGGTTTGGTACGATATAAACCCTCACATCTTCCAGGCTATTTGTATGATCATGTCATATGAATATAAGTCCTAGTTAATTATTTTTGGCAGGAATGAAACATTAAATAAAAATCTCAAATTGAAGCCAAAGAATAAGATAGTTTGGAAAGTTGCTAAGATTCTTCTTGGATCCTCAGCTTCTCCTACTTCTTTTCCTTTGGACTCTCAAAATGAACTGTTCCAAAATTGATCCATTCCCTATTGAAATTTTAAAAATCCAATTCTTTGAAAACCTTAAACTTTGAAATTCTTGGGAGCAAAACCATTGATCATTATCGAGAGTTTTCTTAAATGATTCCCGTCATTTAAGATGTAATTAACTATAGGGGCTTGCCCTTATAGGGAACTTTAAGAACCTAGGTAATATAAACCCTTCGTAATTCATTTATATTAAGCAGGGTAACTTGTCGGCTTATAAAATTGGTTCGCAGACCAAACAGATGTAATAAATCTTCTAGTTTATTTAATCGAGCCCAATCATCAAGCAGTGTGTCTATTCTTCGGAATAGATACACGGTTTGTGGTGCGGTGTTCTTTTATATAAACTATTTGGGATGTGAGATCGGTTTGATTTCATATCTTAAAATTTTCAAACATAAAATTATTTTCAAAATCAAATGCTAATTTCCAAGTTATATATATATTTAAATTAAATTTAAAATCCAAAATTCACCGACAACTTCTGTAGGCGACCCACTTTTTCAAAACACATAACCTAAAATAATGCCGACAACATGTTTTACTCGCTCCGTGGCTTCCTCTTTTGCACCACATATGGAGTTTATTTTTGCCTTTACGCCAGTTCGTGCTATTAATTTGTGCGGCTTTGAGAGCCGATCCACCCCTTTTACGACGTTGTTCTGGGTGGGTCGTCATCTCCTCTTTCTCTTTCTTGACCCCTTGTCCTCTATTTCTTCTTACTTTTTGGCCTAAATCTTGCGTTTATTTAAGACACATGAGCGCGCAAGTATAGCCTTTCTGCTATATGTGGGACCATCAAGTAAGGCTGTATGTAGGGTGGAAGGGGAAGGACGATGATGAAATCACAGTAATAGAGGGATATATAACACTTTTTGAATAGTACCCCCTGACTCAGAGACCCTGAAGAGGGTAGATGACGGAATTCACAGTACTATTCACCCAACCTTAGGGATTTATGTCGTTGTAACTCTTAGGTTGCTAGTAGTCCTAGTTCGATTAGAATAGTAAACCTGTGGGTCATACAACTTTTTTAAAAACAATACATATACATTTTAAAAGGACAATTACAAAACTACCTTCACAGCAAAAATAACCTCCCTACCCATAAAATTTTCATTTGCATGCAACCCAAATTGAAATGTATGAAAATTTACAAAAGTCCACGGTTGACTACTCAGATCAAGTTAGAACTGCCTTCCATAGGGTGACGATTCCGTAGTTCTCCCTTAAGGCGAGATATATACAACACAACTCTGAGTCCTTCGCGCCACCGTACATACGGTTCCCCAGGACTTGTAGTCCATTTTTCGTGGTTTTCTTACGGAGTCTTCTACAGATTTTCTACAAATTTCTTACGAGTTTTCTCTCCACGGAGTTGCTTTTTTTCGGGTTTCCTACAAATATTTTATTTATGAAGCTTTCTACAGTTTTTCTATGGATTTCTTATGAGTTTGCTTCACAGGTTATCCTTTTTCGAATTTCCTACAAATTTCCTACGGATCTTTTCTGTATGGTTTTGCTACGAGATGTACTTCTTCGTTCATTTGATTTTCTCTTGGTTTATTACACAAGTCTCGTACTTTACCTTTCTTGCATACACTTCAACACACACAAACATATGCCTGCTGAAGTTCAATTTACTAGCTTTGTTTTCCGCAGCATATACTACTGTTTAGCATAGCATTCTTGCTTTACTTACTTACATATTTTGAAATGTGAAAAATGATTGAACCCCACACGTTTAAATAATTCATAATGTAATCACCAACCAAAATAAACTTGCAACTTAAACTAAATTAAAACGACTCTTGAACAACCGAGAATCCCTTGGAAGAGTTACTCACATGTTGCCATAATCAATTTGAACATTTTAAAAAACTATGCCATCTCGATTTTAAACTTTCCAGAACACGATACTTCTCTCACCTCTTCAATTATCACTTCTAAAATTGAACCCACTACCACGGGTGGCGTGGAGCATGCAATGTGGGCAGCACGGCCATCTTCAACAGCAGAACATGTCTACAACAGGAAAACCCTTTCCTTAGAATTAAACAACAAGCCATAGGACTTCGAGTTAGCCTGCCTAGTGCGGTATAAACCCTCACCTGATCTTTTGGGCGATTGCACTTAGTCCAATATAAGCCCCAACGCACCTTAGGTTTCCGAGGTTATCATCTAATATGACATAAATCCTCCTAACTTTTAGGCTATTCACATGATCGATATCAAGTGAATGTAAGCCCTAAATATTAAAATTGGCAGGATGAAACTAAAATTAATTTCCTTAAATTGAAGCCAAAAAATAGAATAGATCGGTAAGTCACCAAGATTTACTCTTGGATCAATGACCTCCCTTAGCTCTTCCTCCTTTGGGTTCGTACAAAAACTATTCTAGAACATGAAACCACCCATCTATTGGATTCTGATTACCTCACTTTCGTTGAAAATCCTAGCCTTTGAAAGTCAATTCATAAAACTATATTTCCTGATCTAAATTATGAGTTTTCTTAGATAACTTCAGTCATCTAAGATGTAATTAACTATATTGGCTTGCCCTTATAGGAAACATAAACGAACTCAATATTAATATAAACCTTGTCTAAATCATTAGTTTTAGATAGAATAATCTGTCGGTCAAAACACAGGTTTCGCAGACCAAACAGATGTCATATTTGATTGGTTTATTTAACCGAGCCTCCATATTAAGCGATGTGTCTGTTACTCGGGATAGATGCGTAGCTTGATACTAGTGCTCAATTATTTAAACTATTCAAACTATGAAATCAGTTTGATTTCATATTTTAAAATTAAAATTATATTTTTCAAATTACATATAAATATAAATTGGAAGTCCTTGCGAAGCGGGAGACGAGATTTTGATTTTGGCGGCCGACAGCTTCTACTAGAAGACCTATTTTAAAATATAAATTAAAATGCACCGACACCCTAATTAGACTTAGTTAACTCTTAAGCCTTACTTGCATTAGGCTTAAGTAATCTTAAACCCTAACTAGGTCTAATTAATCCAATTAAACCTTACCTAAATTAGGTTTAATTAATCCTAAACCCTATTTAGACCTAACCCTATTTAACCAAACCTTAGGTTTAACCCATATTGATCCTAAATCAACTTCTAACTTAGCTTCAACGTAACTTGAACACATGTTAACCAAACCTTAGATTCAACCCATATTAAACTTAAATTAACTTCTAACTTAGGTTCAACCTAACCTGAACCAAAGTTCACCAATCCTTAGGTTCAACCCATGTTGAACCTAAATCAACTTCTAACTTAGGTTCAACCTAACATGAACCTAAGTTAACCAAACTTTTGGTTCAACCCATATTGAACCTAAATCAACTTCTAACTTAGGTTCAACCAAACTTGAACCCAAGTTAACCAAACCTTAGGTTCAACCTATATTGAACTTAAATCAACTTCTAACTTAGGTTCCACCTAAGTGAAACCCAAGTTTACTAAAACTTAGACTCAAAACTAAATTGAACTTAAGTCAAAACTTAGGTTCAACCCAACTTGAACCTGAGTCAAACTTAAACCTCTGACATTCAACATACAATGAGCCAAATCTTAACCTATACTTGGGTTCAACCCAATTTGGATCCAAGTCTAGATCAAACCCAACTTAATGTTCAATCTACCTTGAACGTAACCCAAACTTAACTCAAGTTCAACCTACATTGAGCTTGATCCAAACTTAAATAAGATTCAACTTACATTGAATCTAATTTAAATGTTACTTAGGTCTAATATGCTTAATTTAAATCTATACTCAATATCTTTAGACTCAAAGGACATTGAATCTACGATTTAAATACAAACATCTTTCAAATGACTCTGAATTTAAAACTTTATCCAATTTCAAGTCTAGTCAAACTTAACCAAATGACTTCAAATTTAAATGACATCAAATCTAAAAATCTAAAATATGTTAAATTTTATTTAAGTCTAAATATACATTAGACTTAAAGCCCTTAGATTCAAATGAAATTGAATCTAAATTTCATAAATCTAACTCATAGTAAAATCAACCAAAGAAATAAAGTCGGCATTATTTCATTTGTAAGAATTACTCTGACATTGTTTTTTTTGCATGTTGAAGACAAGTTCCCCTTTTCATTTACTTTACATATTATTATAGTGTGCTAACTCTGTTTTGCAGGGTGGCAATTTGAAGATGGGACAAATAACAAAACAAAACTAAAGTGACATTAAAAATAAAGACAAAAATCATAAAACCAAAACAACAAAACAAAACCTAATCTTTTAGGATAGCCAATGAACAAATTACGAAACAACAAAACAGCTAAAAAACAAAATAATGACATTAACAAAAAAAACAAAACAACATTAACAAAATAAAATCAAGATGAAAAACAGCAAAACAAAATAAAATAGACATAACAAATGACATTAACTAAGTCAAACTTTTAGGGTAGTATAACATATTACCCCTAGGATTGAATGTTGACGTTTCTTTCCTTGTTCTTGAAATCTCTTGGAAAACAAATTAATCAGAAGTTTTCTTAGACAATATTAATTGTCTAAGATGTAATTAACTATAGGAGCTTACTTCTATTGGAGATTTAGTAACTCAGAGTAGGTATCACACCTAGAAATCTTTGGTTATCGTATGTAATCCTTCTTGTGTAAGGATTATCACTGATATTTCTTATTCTACTAATTTCTATTTTATTCGTCCCTATTTTCATCAAATTTGTTACTATCTGAAGATCCTTTACATGCTCTGAAGAAATATGATTTCTTGAAGATTAGGACAAAAAGAAAGTTAAACAGAGTGGCAACTCCAAACAATGCCATAGACATTGACATCGACATTAAGAAAATCTCGGGCGGCTTAGGATGCCACCAAGAGATTTTACTTGGCGACTCTGCTGGGGAGAATCTTTCTTCTTATCTTTTGTTAAATAACTTATTTTCGAAAAGATGTTTCATAGGACTACATCTTTTAAAATATAAACTTCTTGAAGAGTCGTTTTTAACATTTCAAAATTACAATTTAATAATAATTTTCAAGTTTATAAAAAAGTCCATGACATTTTATTTCATTGAATTTTCAGAAAAGTTTTAATAAAATCCTGAATTTAGTATTTTCGTATTTTCAAGATCTCAATATGCCAATTGATGAAGACATTTACTTTTATTAGAATGACTATGGATTATTTGATGAAATTGAATTTTCATTAAATAATCCATATCAAACTAATATACAATCCTTTGAGGAACTCAATCTGGAACCTTATGAAAATTTTATGAACTTCTTAAAAGACTCACCTCAATACATTCCTGTAGAACAATATACTCTGAAAAAATGGAAGAACAAATTGATAGAAAAGGAAAGAAAATCTGTGTTGAGCAAGAAAATGTCATTCTGCCTCGGTCCATATATGAAGTTTCGTCTTGTTCCAAGAATGTTCCAAAAACTTGTTCCCAACGTAAAAGTAAAACTGATTCTCTTAAAAGAAAGAAGAGATGGAATGAAAATGATGATTTTGAGACATCTTAATTTGAGCAGAGTGTTTTCAGGAACCCTTTCTTTTCAAAATAAAACCCATATTTTCCAATACTAGTTGAATTTGAGGATAATAATTTCCAACCCGAAAGTTCTCTGTCGATTCACACCATATATTCTATGTTTAAAAGATTAGCATGAAAACATAGGCATTCAATTTCTCGACTGTTAGATAGAATGGGATGTGTAGTCTCAACCATAATGAAAAGAAGAATTCTTGCAGTTAAAGATCCTACTTATCAAGAAATGGACCAGTAATTCCCATTAGATTGTTAGTGTACTCTGGTACCAGTATAATTTCGCCTGGCGCCAAGAGTGAAAGTTGTAACTGTCACAAAAGATAGTACCAAACATACCAAATTAATACCAGAAGTAGAAGATACATCTGCTAAAATGATGACTCTGGTCCAAATGCTACAATGTTAAGACCATTCTTACACTCAACAAGAAGATATACTACCCAAGATATCTCGTCCTATACTTAAAAATAATTTATGGAAACGAGATTCATTGGAAGGAATCTCTAATATTGTGAGTACCCTTGTCGACAGTTCTCAGGAAATAACTTGTAAAAAATGTCCTATAAAACCGTTCGAGAAAAGATTGAAAGCGTTGAAAAATGACTTTAAACAATTCTCAATATGGAGAAAGGAAGATTCTTTAAATAGTTCAAATGAGGAGGTCACTAAAATAAACATGGTGGAAACACAATCTACCTCCTTAGTACGTGAATTAAGTGAAGAAGATATGATAATAGAATTACGAGTGATTATTCGACAAAAGGATGAACAAATCAATCGTCTCGAACAAAAAAATTGAAGATTGGCAGCAACTTTACAAAATCCACGAATGAATCCATTACTTATCGTTAAAATTATTAGGCCAAAGGCAATACACATTCGAGAGGACAAAAGAGAGCCAATAGAAGTCAAAGAAAGCACTCAAAAGAAAAAAGATTCCTCTCATAGTGGAAATCCAGAAAAAGAAATAACACAATTGGTAGAACAAAAGATAAATAAAACAATGGTTCAAGTAAAGGCCGGATCATTAATTCCAAAGGGTAGACCTTATCCAGTAGAATTTGATTTTGTCCAATACCCCAATGGTTTTGTTCCTCCTCTCTTCAAAATGTTTGATGGGACCGGTAATCCTTGTCAACATCTTGCACACTTCAGAGCAAGTTGTTACAACGCGGGAGGAAGTGACACTCTCTTATTTTGTTAATTTGTTAACAGTCCCACAAAATTTACCTTTGACTGGTATACAAAACTTCTTAACGGATGTGTTAAAAATTTTGTAGAACTTGAAAGCCTTTTCATTTAACTGTTCACTAGAGCACAACATCATACAACAGCTAGAGATCTGGAGGTATAAAAACAAAAAACAAGTGAGAGTCTAGTGGATTACATTTTTTGTGCTTGAGAATCTTAGCATGAAATGTGAACCACAATTCCAGAAACAACATGCTTTTCAAATTATGCTTATGAATATCCATGGTTTTATAACATTAATGCTTAAAGGATTCACCATAAAGACATTTGAGAAACTACTCACTAAAGCTATCCATCTTCAGGAAGAAACGAAGCAGACGAGTGTAACGAAATAGATAGAAATGATAAATTCTATTAAAACATTTAAGAAGTGTTGAGCCCATTTTTGATGAGGTCTTTTCTTTTCTCACTCCTTAGTACTTAGGAACTAGCCTTAGGCTTTTGCTTTGACTAATCTTAGAGGACAAGAAATGGAACCCACCAATTAGAAATTCAAACACCTCTTAACTGCCTGCAAACCCCACGATCTTGATTATAGACCCCTAATCACCTAGAGGGTTAAAATCAAATGTGGAGGTTTAAAGGATGAGTTCCCCATAGGACCTTTTTGGCCTTAGGAATACCCTGGATGGCCTGGTCTGGTGAGGGTTGACTAGCACATACACTACACTATCACACACTTTCCATGTCCTAGAACCACACACACTTTCCAAGTCCTAAAACCACACTCTCACCCAACTTGACTTCCTGACTCATGTAGGTAATTCATATGGATGGTCCTTAACCCCTATGCCCCTGGCTAAGAGGGTTAGGAATAACATAGTGAATGCCCCAAATGAGTCCTCTCATGGCTCATATAGGCTTAATATAGCTTCATGGATCAACCAAAGTGATCTCATTTAACTCACATTTGATCAATCTTCCTTTTTTCAAAATTTCAATTTTTGACCCCCTGGGCCCCGGACCCACTAAACCTACCAAATACCCTTGAAATGAACCAAAATTTGCAAAATTGCCTAAATTACCCAAGATCCCTCAAAATCAATCCTAAACACTTCCCACCATTCAAATTGACCATCTTTGGCCAAAAATACCAAAATTTCCGAAAATACCCCTAAACCCCCCAAAATTACAAAAATACCATTTTACCCCAAAAATCTAAAAATTCACAAAATTCCCAAAAAATTCCAAAAAATCCTAAATATTCTCAATTTCATTTTGTTCAACTATACCATGGGCCAATGTTGCCAATTTACCCCACTTTTACCAAAACCCCCAATTTGACCCTTTTTTAACCCAAGTGAACCTAATGTCAAACCAAGCCACCCCAATTGAGCTCAAATCTAGTCCAATTAAATTCTAAACTTCAATTAAACACCCCCAACATCAATTTAAACCAAACCCAAGACCAATTGGATTGACATTTGAGCCCAATTTCAATTTGAAGCCTAAGGCCCAATTTTGGCCCATGACCTAAACCTAGCTCAAACCAATCCAACTTAACTCCAATTGGCCCCAAATCTTTTCGAAAGCCTTCCTAACACCCCCATAAACAAAAAACTAACTTGATTTGCCCAAAATTTGAACCCAAAATCCACCCAAACTTAACCCAAAACCAAAATCCCTTAAATTGACCTAAGCCAAAACCTAACCCACATGGGCCCAAATCCCAAAATCAAAGCCCAAACAAAGTTGAAAACTCTTTGTGACATTCCCATAAACATTTCTCAACATTAATTTTACATCAAATCTAAATTTAGCCCAACCTTAAACCAAGTTAGCCAATTTGACCCACTTTGGCCCCTTTACTAAAAGACCCACATTAAACTCAATTCAATTCAAAATCACTTCAAATTTGTTCCAAATCACTCATGACACATCCCTAAAATAAACCCAAAATTTATTTTGCATGGTCCTTCACAAAAATTTCATCCAAAAGCCCATTTTAAAATCTAAATCCCACTTCTATAAAGCCTTTAAAAGCCCATTTTCACTAAAATTCAAAAAGCCCAAAATCTATCCTAAAGCCCACATGATATTTTCATTTGTCATCCTTTTAATCAAAATCAACCCCTACGTTTTAAATCAATGATCAAATGATTCCAAATTAAACCCTCATGCCAAATCACACCTAAATGCCAAAAATTCCTAAAATCCATTTCCATGTAAATAAGCCAAGCCATCCCTAAGCCAAATGGAGTCCTTGGAGCCATGCAAAAGCCATATGAAATCCATGAGAGCTTTGACTTATCACCACTCCGTAAATGGAAAAAGGAGGAAACCCTTTTATGATTACATTAGGAGTGATTAAACACTCCCATGTATTCCCTAATCTTGCTTAAGCCTAATTGTACTTGGATTGTGACTTGACCCCACTAATCAAGCTGACCCAAGTGACTTTCTCTTCAGCCCAAACCAGCCTTGGGGAGGTGCACCTAGACTAAAGCATGAGTTGACTAAACCAAGCCCAAAATGACTCTTCCCCTTACCACTTAAATCAAACTCTTTTACACATGTCAAGCCTCAATTGACTGCACCATTGCCAACCCCTGACCCTTCTGAGCCAGATGGTGACCTAACCCTGCCGGCCAGCCGCCTGGGTCGCCGGAAAACACCATGGCCGATAGCTCCATGTGAGCCAAATTTTTCAATTCTCATTTGCTGAGTTGTCCCAGTCCAGTTGAACACCATGGCTGTTCTTCTCTTGTATAGAGCAGCTGATCCCAAGCATCAAACCCCCCTGGGAAGCCCTCCAGCCACCTCTATTTAAACACCACCACCTCTCGGCCAAAGAAGGTGTTGAACCAAACCTTACTAAAACACTGCCAAAACCATTCCAGGCACCTCTCCAGACATAAAGAACTTGATCCCCCACTGAAATCTAGCCCTAAAACCCTCTCTGTGAGCTCAATTTCTGAGTTAAAAATACACCCAAAAATAGGACACTTCACTACAGTGTGCCAATCTCCAAATTGATTGATCCTACACCTTCACCAGACCTAGAGGAGAAGTTCCCCAGCAAAAGCCCCCTCACTAGGCCGACCATTATTTCCAGCCTCCAAACTTTGTTATTGACCATGGTCACTTTCATACTTAGACAATTCCCTAGAGCCAGAGACTTCATCTGAAGCTTGTCTGAACTTTATCGAAGGTGACACAACTCTCAGATCGAAGCTTCACTTCTCTGAGCAAAGGTATGAACTCATTCTTCCCCCCGAGCTTCCAGAAATTCTCCATTTTGTTTGGGTTAATTTCATAGCCTATAAACCATATGGATGTGTTCATCTCTTCAAGATTAATCCATAGAGCATAAGAACTCGAAAATGCATTGAGAATCGAGAGAGATATTAAGGTTTGAGTGCGGACGGTCACGGGTGCACACCAGTCGTAGACGATGACCAGGAGCCGTTGGATCGCGCGTGTATCGAGCGGACGGTCGAGATCAAGCCGGACAACGCAATGGTACGTGAACCGCGGGCCCCTGGAGAGCTGAGTCAGATGGCGGCGCCGAATCACAGCGCGACGCGTGGGCTTTCGGAGCTGCCGAGGTTAACGTGGTGCCGCATTGATAAATAGAAAATTAGGGTATTTTTGAATTATTTAAATGCCTTGAAATTCAAAAATTCATATCTTTGAATAGAAAAATTACAAAAATAAAATAAAAATACCTTCTTGCTCAATGAATAGAGGAGAATAATGTGGAAAAGAAATTAAGTTAATTGGATGAGTATTTTATTTTCAGTAATTTATTTACTGTTTTCAATATTTTGATTCTCCATTTGCATAGATAATTCACCATGACATGAGACCATAGGGCTTTTGAAGCCTCTAATCTTGGGAACATTCCTTGAATTTTTCAAGGTCATAGGCCATCTCTGTGAAAAGTTATTGATTTTTTAAGTTCATGTCACTATTTTAGATATTTTAATTCCAATAATTAGCATGTTGTAAAATAAATTCTAGGAAAATTTGGTGATGTTTCTTAGGACTAGGGGACCCTATGAAAAATATATTTTGAGTTAATTCATTCATAAAAACCTTAATTGGCCTAAACCCCTAAAATTAAATTTGAACTAATTAGGGTTAACCATACATCAAATTTACTTGAAAACAATTCTCCATTACTCTTTAGGGTCAGAGGAACCTTGCATAAAATTTTGAAATCAATTGGACTTGATTAACCCCACCAAATGGATTGATTAAGCCTCATAAGCAAAATGGAACTTTAAAAATTCATAACTCCAAAAATACTTTTCAAAAATTCACAAAAATGATTTTAGAGCTTCTTTGATATCAGGAGAGTTCAGAAAAATTAAAATTGGAATTTTCTAAAAAACTTGATTTTTCACAATAATTTAATATTTTAATAATTAAAAAATAATAAAAATCACAAAAATATTAAAAATCATAAAAATGTCACATTTTGACTCTTAATCAAATATTTTTCCCAAGTCCATAGGATAGGATATTGAATTTTAAAGGCTTAATGTAAATTTTAATTAAAAAAAATGAATTTTCAACCTTCTTCACTAAAATAATTCTAATAAATCAAAGAAAAATCAGAAAATTATAAAATTTTTTTCTCTAGACTTCTTGAGCTTAGAGAAATTTATGAAAAATATAAAATATATTTTTTAACTTTTATTTTTTTAAATTAATTAATACTCTAAAAGTCAAAATAATTATAATAAATAAAATCTAATTCAAAAAATAACAAAAATTGGTCCAAGTGGTCCTCTAGTCATTAGGAACATTCCATAATTTTTTTAAGGATAGAAACCTTTCCTTGGTCATGTTGTTGAATTTTCTTGGAAAACCCCTATTTTCTACTAAAAATAATTATATAAATAAATTAAATTCAGAAAAATCTTATTTTTCTCCTCTAATGTCTTAATTGACATGTGAGTGAGGTGACATAAAAATTTCAAATTTATTTGAGCTCAATTTAGTGAGTTATGAAATAAATAAGCTTAAAAGGGCATAAAGGTAATTAAAAATTTTAACCCTTAATTAAAACTTTAGGTTTAATCAAAATGGGAGGGGTAAAATATTTGATTCTAATTTTCTCTTGGATGATTGAAACTTAGGGAAATTAAGGGGTAGAAACCCACTAAACACTTTCAAAATATCAAAATGAAACTTTAATTAATTAAATGATTTAAATTTTGGAAAGGATATATTTAAAATTTGGATTATCAAAATAGGGATATTATTAAAAGGATATTTATTCTTTAATTTAAAAATCCCTAAATAAATAACATTTACAATATTTAATTCTTAATTAAAAATTAAAATAACAATCCAAATTAACAATTAAAACTAAAATTAAAACAGAAATTAAATTAAATTAAATTAAAATTAAATTAAAATTAAAGTTGACTAAAATTAACAATTAAAATTTAGATTAAAATTAAATAAAATTAAACTAAATTAAATTTAAATTAAACTAAATTAAATTTAATTAAATTAAAATTAAATTAAATTAAAATTAAAACTAAAATTAAATTAAAAATTAAATAAAATTAAATTAAATTAAAATCAAATTGAATTAAATTAAATTAAAATCATTTAACAACAAACCTAAATGAAATCATTAAGAATTAAATCAAAACATATCAATAATTTCAACACCTCTTTCTATCTAAGTAAATTTAAAACATGAATATCAATTTGAAATACCAAGATAATTGAAAGTGTAAAGATTTAAATTAAATCTAAAATAATTTGAACACTATTCCAAACTTAAAATTATTAATTAAAACCTCATAATTAAATTAAAACACTTTAAACCATTAACTCAAATTTTAAATTAAGAATAATTAAAATTCTTGATAAACTAACTTGCGCTTAAAGGCATTAATTATCATAACTCTTAAACAGAGTATTAAGTGAAACATCACTTCCTTCATCAGGTAATCAAATACCTAAGTTCACTGAGCAAGAGACAAAGTTTAACTAAACTCCTGAATGATTAATTCACCTATGCAACTAAATTTACTTGGACTCAAAATAATCCCAGAAGTATGAAAAGATATTTAGGACTCGACCTAAGCACTTCCTCAATATGACAGGATGTTTTAGAAGAACAACTGAATTTAATTGTTCTTTGATGAAGAAAATCATCCTTAAACCAAACCAAGAACCTAGACGTCATAGGAGATGACTAGTTATAGTATTAGGAATTGGTAGACAACCAAAACCCTTCCCTTAGCTTTACCTAGGTATCTGTTGAAATGTTTAAATGTTCTAACGTGTGTTTTAAGTTCAGCTTTGTATGACGGGAAGACCCTCCAGGTACACTTTTATTTTATTGCAATTTACTTTATTTTAATTTACTTACATGCACTGTACTTTACTTTTCTTGCATGATAAATAAAACTGTTGCACGAAAACCAAAACCTTTAGGTTAGTCCCTAAACTGAAACCAAAACTAAATTAAAAATCATTGCAAGATAAAATTCACCACCACAACATTCCAAAATATAAAACAACTCAAGATTTAATCACAAACAGAATAACAAAACTACAATTGCAACTAAATTAAAACTCCTCGTTGAATGACCCACGTGTTGCTAATGGGATTTCCCACGGTCTAAATGAAAGTGTGGAACTCATTCAGTTGAGTTTAGCAAATTTATCTGGACTAAGCGAATTCAAAGAAAATAACGGTGCCGGGATGACGGAACCGTGGGATCTTAATCGGTTCTGTTTAAATAACTTTAAGATTTGTTTTAATTAAAATATTAAAAACACTTGGATTTTTAGATTTTTCTCTAAACCAAAAGACTTCTCTCATCTCCTGATTTATTACTTCTAAAACTAAACCTCTACAACAACAAGGAGCTTGGAGCATAGTGGGCAGCACGGCCATCGTCATCAGCTAAACTCGGATCTACTTCAGTAAAAATCTTTCTTAGAAATAAATAACCGAGCCATAGGACTTCCAGGTAGTTTGCCTAGTGCAACATAAATCCTCAACTCTTCGTTAGGCATTTGCATGATCATGTCATGTAAATTAAGTCCTAACCGGTCTTAGGATTCCGAGGTAGTTATTTGGTACGACATAAACCTTCACATCTTCGAGGCTACTTGTGTGATTATATCATACAAATATAAGTCCTAATTAATTAAAATTGGCAGGATTGCAATATTAAATAAATTCCTAAATTGAAGCCAAATAATAGGATAGTTAGGGAAGTTTCCAAGATTCTTCTTGAATCCTCAGCTTCTCCTACTTTTCTTCCTTTGAACTCCTGAAATTAAGTGTTTCGAATTTAATCCATTCCCTGTTGAAATTCCAAAATTCAATCCTTTGCAAACCTTAAACTTTGAAATTCTTAAGAGAAAAACCACTAATCATTATCAAGAGTTTTCTTAAATGATTCCCGTCATTTAAGATGTAATTAACTATATGGGCTTGCCCTTATAGGGAACTTTAAGAACCCAGGTAATATAAACCCTGCTTAATTCCTTTGTATTAAGCAGAGGAACTTGTGGCTTATAAAATTGGTTCGCATACCAAACGAATGTCACAAATCTTCTAGTTTATTTATTCAAGCCCCATCGTCAAGCAGTGTGTCTTTTCTTCGGGATAGATACATGGTTTTTGATGCGGTGCTTGTTTATATAAACTATTTGGGATGTGAGACCGGTTTGATTTCATATCTTAAAATTTTTAAATTTAAAATTATTTTCAAAATGAAATGCTACTTTCCAAATTATATATATATTTAAATTAAATTTAAAATCTAAAATTTGCCGACAACTTTTGTAGGCGACCCCCCTTTTCAAAATACACACATAACCTAATAATATGCCGACAGCTTCTGGCGACTCCGCTGGGGACTAGTTTCTCTCTCCATTTCTGATTAGATGGTTTTGCTTTCATAAATCGGTGGTGTGTCCATATCCCTAATGGACCAAAACTACCATTCTTCTGTTGGAATACCCCATTCATTTCTGTCGTGAACGAGAATAGCCAACTCCTCTCAGATTTAGGAGCCACTGTTTAGACACCCCTAAATGGAGAGGTTCCGAGATCCTTTTACCTCTTTTCTGAGGTGGGGTAGACCCCCAATAGGTGTTAGTTTAGGAGCGGTCCTTCGAGTCGGGAAGTCTTGCATAAGACTTTTTCTTCCATTCCAATTCTAAATCAGGCCCTTTACCTTTTTTATAACCTTTTTCCTTCAATCGTTTTATTTCTAACAAACAAACCTCCTAATAAGCAATCTCTTTTAAAAATCACAAATACACTAAGATAAACAAAAATGTGTTCGGACGCTTTCTTTTTCATCCTATGTTTTGCGACAAAAGAAAGCATAATTCGGGACTAATACTCGGAATCTGCCCTGCAGAAAATGACTTCCCCAAAATTAATCTTCTCCTTCACAATTGGAATTGACTTGGTCGTTTACAAGGATGAACTGCCCGACAATGGAATCATCCGTTTCGGACAAGGATTCGGCAACACAGATATCAAGTTTACTGATGTCACTCTCTTCACACTAATGGACAAAGTGTCAGAAACTAAAAAGCCTGTGATTGAGTTCAACCTGAAATCGACTCAAGAATTCCCTCCCCTGCAAAGGATTCCAACTGAAAGGAGTACTACTGTTCGTAGGAGGACTGTTGTCTCTACCTCCACCGGTCTAGTCATCTCTGCACCTACCCCGACTTCTGCCAAACTGAAGGGGAAGGAAATCCAAGTTTGTGATGAGCCTGTCTCCGTGGAGGGTACAAATTTTGCTACAACACCATCTGTTTTTAAGATTGGGTCCAGTTCAAGAGTTGCACTCCTAACTCGGACTCAAAGGAGAAATAGAAGCAGAAAGATCATCAGGATCGAGAAAGTCAGAGCTGGTGAAGTTGCTTTTCTAGAAGAAATTCCTAAGGAAAAAGAAGAACTGCCTGAGTATATACCACTGTTGGAAGGGAGTAGGTTTCACCCTCTCTCTGCCGCATAAGATGAAGAGAATGTCCGTAGGATCTCCGCTGCATTACCCCGACCTATGCACTACAGTAATTACAAGAGGAAGAGGAATAAGACTACGCCATTGACTCGACTGCAAGCTGTTATAGAAAGATTGGCAAAGAAAGAAAGATGCCCTGTATCAGAAATCTTAAGAAGGATAGGACGGGTTCCAGCTAAATCCCGCCTCAGACCGCTAATAGAGCCAGTTGCTGCCACAGAGGAACCAAAGAAGAAGATAAAAGCCAGTTCACCAATTGTTGTATCGAGTCTACAAATTAGGGAGGATACCACCGTCCAGCATATAGCCGACAGATCATCCGGTCCTAGGCTTCCGGCTGTAAGAAGGATGGTATGGCGACCTACTACTGGCGAGTTAAGAACAAAACAATGTCCTGAGAAGAAAAGTCCCGTCAGGAGACTTGAATCAAAAGAAAGTCCTACTGCAATAAAGGGGACTCCCGGAAAGGAAATTCAACAACCGTTACGAGACAACTACGAGACCGTGTGGAAAAGGCCACTAGAGGATGCCATGGACAAGTTAAGGACCGAAATTTGATGGTTAGTAAAATTAAGAGAAGGAAAAACTAGAGGATGAAGTTGACTTATCAGAGTTCATGGATGAGGAGTATGCCGAGATCAATGTGGTTGAGACGCGAGCATCATCAGCTTCACAAGGTGCTCCAGTAGCTGCAGAAAAAGATGAACTGGAAGTGATGGGGGCACAGCTTCGGGAAAGAGATGACACAATTTCCCAGATGGCAAAGAGGATGGAAGAGATGGCTGCTGCCTTAGCCACTCTCTAGAGTCAGGTACAACCTCAGAAAGAGACACCCCCAGAAATTATCCATATTGCAGATGGAGGAAAAGAGATCACATCCGTCAACGGAGACGAACAACCAACGAAAGATCCTGCACAAAGCATGATTCAAGAAAAGGACATTAAGAGCAAGGTAGAACAGCAGGTGCGAGAAGCCCTAGCACAATCTAAGAGTGGAGCATCTATTCAGACGGGTAGACCTTACCCCGAAGAGTTCGATGCGGTCCAATACCCGAAAGGCTTCGTACCACCTCTGTTTAAGACTTTTGATGGAACGGGAAACACCCAGCAGCATGTCACACATTTTTGTGCTAGTTGCTGCAATGCCAGTGGGAGTGACGCTTTACTCTTCCGACAGTTCGTCGGCAGTTTGTCAGGGATTGCTTTTGATTGGTACGCAGAATTATCGAACGATTCAGTAAAGACCTTTTCAGAACTGGAGAATCTCTTCGTTAAACGATTCGCCGGGGCTCAGCACCATATCACTATTGATTATCTCATGGTGGAGCAATAGTAGCCGAACGAGACTTTAGTGGATTACATACTTCGATGGAGAAACTTAAGCATGAAGTGTGAACCACAACTTCAAGAACAACATGCAGTCGGCATCCTACTTAAAAGTATTCATGGCCCGATAGCACTTCTCCTTAAAGGATTTACAATCAAGACTTTCGAGAAGTTACTTAGCAATGCCAGGAGCTTGCAAGAAGAGGAAAAGCAGTTAAGTTTCATAGACAAGACTGATAAGCAGAAAACTGTGAAGACATTCGAAAAGAAATCTGGAATTGTCGCGGCAGTAGATAAGGGCAAGCAGCCGGTTCAGATACAGTCAGAGCGTCCACAGCCTAGTTATCAACCACCGCAACGGACTTATCAGCAACGTCAGCAGGGCTATCAGCAACCTCGTCCGAGCTATCAGCTGCCTCAGCATTATGAACAACCACCTCGTTCATCACGAACCTTAAGAGAACTTCTAAATAAAGAATATCCATTCAAAACTAAAGCAATAGTGAAGATGTTCCGCAACTTAATGAAGACACCAGATTTTCAGCTGCCAGAGCCCAAGAAGCCGGAGGAAGTCAATAAGAAATATCTTTTGAACTATTGCCCTTACCACCAGATGCTCGGACACAAGATAGAGGATTGCATCACTTTCAAGAGTTGGCTTGATGACAATCTCCGGAGAGGGAGCATAACGATTCCAAAGGAATACATGAAGGAACCCCAGAAAGGAGGTTCTGTCAATGTTATTTCAACTCAATGTTATTTCAACACGACTGATGATGGATGGAGTACTGTCTGGACAATTTCATCTAGGAAAATTTTGGATGACATCCAGACTGCTTCGGTGCGCGCTTCAACTCAGAGTTTAAAACCTGTCTAGTCGGCACTATCACTTGCGATTGAAGAACCGCCCCAGAAGGAGGAGAAGATTGTGGAAGAAAAGAAGACTGAGGCTCCGAAGGGTAGACTAAGGGCTGCTTATCCTAGGATTGTTGTTTCCAATTCGGGGGAGAAATCCCTCGGACCTTTGACTCTGTATGATTATTTGCTCGCTCCGGCGGGATCTTATGATGACAAGGGTTATGGTGTTGGCTACGTTTCGACTATTTCTAATGATTACATAACTAGCGACAATCAGCTTAATATGTATCTCGATTCCAATACAAATAATGATTCTCAAATCATATACAACCTCGATGACCACGACGAAGAAGATGTTCACAAACGAGGATACGAAAGCTCGACAAGCAACGAGTCCATTTGTGAATTCTAAGGGGCTCCGATCACGATAGAATTAGAACTATCAGACACCGAAGCAACTTTAGAAGAGCCAGTTGCTCTGATTCAAGAGGAGACACCGGTAAATTTAGAAGAGATAACAGAGGTCAATCAAAGAAGCGAAAATTTCTACCCCCGAGAATGGGTCCAAAGGATAAAGGAAAGCAGGTGGTTGCTCAGGAAGAGCCAACCCCAGCAAAGGAACTGCCCATCCGGGAAGAAACCGAGGAACATGTTAATAAAGTAGACTAAAACGTGCTAGCCCATCTTAGGAAGCTACCAGCCAAACTAAGCATATACGACGATCTGATCCTGTCAAAGGAGATGAGGGAGGCTCTGATCAAGGCTTTACTTGATCCAGATATTTGTTTAGCCCAAATGGTTGGTAATTCCTTCGACGGGGTTTGCTCGTTAAGAGAACAACGAGGTGTTACCTTCGTAGACAATGATCTATTACTGGGAACAGTAGCTCACAACCGACCGTTATACATTTCAGTCACTATTGGAAAGTTTACGCTCTCCAGAGTGTTGGTTGATCCGGGAGCATCAACCAACATAATGAATCTTCGGACTCTAGTGTATTTGGAAATTGATGCTCGCGAGCTTGAAGCAGACAAGATGCTATTAAGAGGCTTTAATCAAAAAGGAGAAAGTTTTCTCGGATTGATAACACTACTAAAGAAGACCGGTGATTTTGCAAAGACAACCGCAAAATTCTACATAATGTATTCTGAGAAATCGTTCAACATTCTACTGGGTCAACCGTGGATCCATGAAAATCGGATGGTATCGTAGTCTCTGCACTAGTGCATAAAGTATTACGAAGGAGGGGAACAGTGTATCAAAGGTGATTTGCAATCGTTCTCCGTGCACGAAATTGGAATTCATGAAGATGCGGCCTACTACGCGCCCCCGAAGAAAACAATTTTTTCCAGAAATACCATACCAAATGAAGTAAAAGAAATTCGAGACGATGAAAAACCTGAGGTTCTAGTCTAACAGTTACTCACCATTCCCTTACGGCGAGATGGTGAAGATTTCAAGGAAGAAATCTAATCTACAATAGACGAGTTAACGGAAGTTAACTTAGGTACTAGCGAAGAGCATAGGCCCACCTTTGTTAGCTCCCTACTCAATAAAGAAGAATCTGAGGACATAATCAAGCTATTAATGGAATTAAAGGACTGTTTTGCTTGGAGTTATGATGAAATGCAGGATTAGCTCAAGAAGTTGCAGTTCACAAGTTAGAAGTAGATCCCACTGCCCTTCCAGTCAGACAAGCTCCCAGAAGAATGCGTCTAGAAATTAAGCAACAAGTGATAGCCGAAATTAAGAAGCTAATAGACGCTAAATTTTTCCGTGAAGAACAATATCCAACTTGGTTAGCCAACGTGGTACCAGTTAGAAAGAAGAATGGTCAGATCAGAATCTGCGTAGACATTAGAGATTTAAATAAAGCATGTCCAAAGGATGAATTTCCACTACCAATCCCATAATTGATGATCGACATTGCTTCAACACATGAAATCTTCACTTTCATGGATGGATCATCAGGATACAACCAGATAAAGATGGCACCAGAAGATGAAAAGCTTACAGCCTTCAGAACGTCGATCAGAGTGTGTTGCTACACAGTAATGTCATTCGGACTAAGAACGCAGGAGCAACATACCAAAGAGCGATGACGAAGATTTTTGATGATCTCATTCACAACCAAGTCGAGTGCTACGTGGATGATGTGGTCATCAAAAGCAAACTGAAGAAAGATCACCAGTATGATTTGAGAATTTTTTTCGAGCGACTAAGACAATACAACCTTAAGATGAATCCCTTAAAATGCGCCTTCGGCATCACCTCCAGGAAATTCATAGGATTTGTTGTCCGACATCGCGGGATTGAAATTGATCCGGAAAGGATTAAAGCTATTTTAGAAATGCCTCCTCGCAAAACTTTGAAACAACTACGATCTTTTCAAGGGAAGTTGGCACATCTTCGACGCTTTATCTCGAACTTGTCAGGCACGTGTCAGCCCTTCTCGGCATTGGTTAAAAAGGACGCCAAATTTGTTTGGCATGAGAAATGCCAGTGGGCTTTTAAGGACGTTAAACAATATTTAATGACACCTCCTGTCTTAGCAGCCCCAGTCTCAGGTAGACCATTGATTCTTTATACCGCGGCTTTAGACGACTCCCTTGGAGCCCTGCTAGCCCAGGTCAATGATGAGGGAAAAGAAAATGCTCTCTACTACTTAAGTCGTCTTCTAATTCCGACGGAAGTAAAGTGTCCCCCGATTGAGAAGCATTGTTTGGCCCTGATCTTCACCGTTCAAAAGCTCAGGCATTACATGCTTTCTCATAAAGTCAACCTTATTTTGAGAGTTAATCCATTGCAATACTTAATGACCCGACCGATGCTTTCTAGCAGACTTGCCAGGTGGTCAATGATACTATTGCAATTTGACATGACTTTCGTTCCTCTTCAGTCATAAAGGGACAAGTCCTAGCAGACTTCCTCGCAGCACACCCTTTACCGGCAGATTCGCCTCTCAATGACGATTTTCCTGACGAGCAGATAATGAGCCTAGAAGATCCTGATGATCAACATTGGGAAGTGTACTTTGACGGTGCGTCCTCAGCACAGAAGAACAAAGAATTACAGACCATAGTGCCCGTAAGGCAGGAATCAGACTAATCTTTGTAACACCGGAGCGGGGGATGTTAAAATACTCCTACCACTTAACAGAACCATGTACAAACAACGAGGAAGAATATGAAGCCCTTATAACAGGACTAGAATTAACCATTCAGATGGGAATAACAGACATCGACATCTACAGAGATTCTCAGTTGGCCATTCAACAGGTTGCCAGACAATACAGAATTCTAAAGCCAAGACTCGAGCAGTACTTTCAGTACGCCATGAAATTGTTGGAACAAATTCTAAACGTAACAATCTACAAGATTCCAAGAAAAGAAAATGCTCTCGCCGATGCGCTAGCCCACCTCGCAAAGGAATTTTCCTGCATGCAGGATGAGTCAGTTGAAGTGTCACTTCAAGGACGACAAGTCCTATCACAGCTCGACATGGATACAATACACAAATCAGAAAGAAAAGCAAAAGAAACAGTTACAACAGTGACAGAAAATACAGAAGATTGGCTGCAGCCACTGATAGACTACTTGCAAATAGGAAACCTACCGGATGATAAGTCGATAGCCCATCAAATCAAGAAAAGAACTCTATCTTACGCATTAATAAACAATACATTATACAGAAGGTATTTTGATCAGATGTGGCTAAGATGCCTGAGTGGGCTCGAGGCTCGTGAAATCGTTAAAGAAGTACATTTAGGACTTTGTGGCGCTCATCAGTCGGGTCCGAAAATGAAAATGAAGATTAAAAGACTAGGGTAATACTGGCCCTCGATGATGACCGACTATATGAAAGTTGCCAAAAGTTGTCACCAGTGCCAAGTGCACGGAGTGGTTCTACACCAACCTCCAAATGTGCTACATCCGACAATCTCGTCGTGGCCATTTGAGTGTTGGGGCACAGATATAGTGGGTCCGATAGAACCACCTCCTTCAAGAGGACATCGCTTCATTCTAGCAACTACAAACTACTTTTCTAAATGGGCAGAAGCTATACCACTCAAAGAAGTGAAGGCACACCACGTGCTATAGTTTTTCAAGAATCAAGTTGTCTACCGTTTTGGGGTACCGCGCAGAATCATTTCAGATAATGGGTCTGCATTCAAAAGTACAAAGATCAACAATTTTGTCAGAAGACACGGGATCGATTGGCGATACTCAACTATCTACTACCCAAGAGCAAACAGCTTGGTCGAGGCTTTTAATAAAACTCTCATTCAAATTTTAAAGTAAACTTTAGACGACAACAAGAGAAATTGGCATGAGAAGTTATTAGAAGCCTTATGGGCCTACAGGATGACTTTTAAGACTCCTACTCACTCTACGCCTTACGCTTTAGTGTACGGGTCCGAGGCCGTCTTGCCCCTGGAAGTTCAGCTTCCGTCACTCCGAATTGTAGTTGCAGAAAAGAACACTACAGAAGAAAATGCCAGACTACGACTGGAAGAATTGGAAAGCTTGGAATGGAAAAGACTTTTCTCACAGCAGAATTTGGAACTGTATCAAGCCAAGATGATCCAGGCCCATGATAAACTGGTCCGCAAAAGAACTTTCAAAGTCGGTGACTTGGTTTTGGTTCTCAGAAGACTTATTCTTGCACATCGCAAGATAGGTGGTAAATTTGAACCAAAAAGGGAAGGGTCGTTCGTGGTCGAGACAGTCTACTCAGGAGGTTCCTACCAGCTTGTGAATTACCGTGGAGAACGACCCATGCATCCAATCAATGGACGGTATTTAAAGAAGTACTACACAACCTGATGTTTTGAAGGGTGGCCTCTAAAATAGAATCTTATCCCTAGAAACACGGGTGAAGTGATCACTTTGTTACTGGGTCCCAACCCAAAACTAAATAAAATGGGTGATAAAAAAAATCTCATCCAGAAAAATGTTAAAAAGAAAACATGGGAAATCATAATAATAAAATGTCAATCTTTCCTTTTAAATCCATTCATTCCTGATATTTTCTCACCTCTTCCTACTTTCTTTAAATTTAAAAGAAGTGAATAAGAATTTTTAAGTGTTTTTTTTATTGTTCTTATTCTTAGTACAGCCCCTGATCCTTTCCTTATTTTTTCGCAGAGAAATGTCGAACGGGCTGTTGATTCTAAACTTTAGAAATGGCGTGAGTCTAGCACTTGATGAAAAGAGGGTGAGGGATGGAGCAGTGATAGAGATTGACTTAGACTTCACACCGACCGGCTTACAATATGAAGAAGATGATTGGATCCCAGTTGATTGAGAAGAACTTCACAGCCAGACAGTGATGAAAATGAGTGGCCCAAGCCACCAATCCAGGACAAAAAAAAGAAAGCAAACGCCACGCATGCAACCTGAGAAGATAAAAAAGTTAAGTCTGTGGTCGCCACAGCAGAAGGTAGGCTTTTCAGTGCCGCGTCTGCAGAAATTCAAGGGGTAAGGAGAGCTACTCTCATTGCTACCCAGCGAAGAAATAAGAATTGTCGCATTCGCAAAATGTTGACCAAGTTAGCAAAAGATCAACATAAACAGACAGTGGATACCATTAGTGCAAATGCTCCAAGGAGACCGGCTAGTCAGGAACCAGAAAGAAGAAAGTCAACTCCAAGAAGGTCGGAACAGATAAAAGAAATACTAAGAAAAGCAGAAATAGAGTCAGTACCTCGACGCCGAGCATATGTATCGGATTCTAAGTGTCTTGTTGTGAAAGCAACCCCGGAGGATGTCCCTACGGAGACTATCTCCGAGGAGCCGAGACATGCAGAAGAACGTGCTGGGGTTGAGCCATACATCCCGCAGTATGTTACTAGACACCGAGGACTTCAGATAATCCTGGAATACGAGCTGGAGAAGATGCAATTAGTTGAGAAGAAAACCTTTGAATACTTTGAAAGAGTTGGAAACAAAAGGGTCAACATCTTGTACGGCCTCGAGCTGCATACAGATGTTTTCTCAGATTATGAGCAGCAACAAATTGTAGATTGCATCCTCAAATTACTGAAAATGGGTCGAGCTGGCCGCCTGAGAGAAAAGACATATTCAGAACCCTGAAGATGGATGCTAGAAAAGGGAAGAGTTACAATCCAATGCGGATGTTGCTACAATTTTGCCACAGACAAAAAAGGAAATCCACCAGGGATACTCCGTCGCAGTGAAGTGGATCCAATTCCAAGAATCATTAAGAGAATGGTGAAAAGGATGATAACATGGAGGGTATTGCCTGCAGATTGCAGACCCAACAGCTGCATTATCAACTTCTACAAGGAAGGCGACTACATACCTCCGCATATAGACCATCATGACTTTGTTAGACCCTTTTTCACAGTGTCATTCCTCAATCAGTGCAACATCATGTTCGGATCTGACCTCCAGATTGCAGGCCCCGGTGAGTTCTGAGGGCCGGTGGAGATACCACTACCGGTAGGTTCCGACCTGGTGTTAAAAGGAAACGGAGTAGACGTTGCGAAGGATTGCATTCCAGGAGTGCCTGTGGAGCAGATCTCAGTTACTTTTAGAAGAATGGATGACAGAAAAATGCCTGACCACTTTCAGCCAGATCCATAATTGGAGAGTCTAGGGCCCTACGAGCTGTGAGTTACATGGGAAATAGCACACCTCCAATGCACATCCATGCGGCATTCCTGCCAAGGGTGGCTTGGAAGGTTATGTTATTGCCCATGTTTCTTACTATTCAGACATGGATTTTTTTGACAGACGCTTTTGAATGATCAGCAAGAAGTTTATACAGTCCGTTTTTTATTTACATGGATTGTATGAGACATTAAATTTCTGAGGAAAATGTCATCATGAATAGATCAAGTTGTATGATGTACTTTCAACAAGTTGGAATGAAAATGACTACATCATATTTTGCCTTCACCTCTTTTTTGTGCAAATTGACTGGGAAACGTCATTAGAGTTAAATGAACTTTGAATGAAGAACAGAAAAGAAAAGAAAATAAATGAGAATTTTTCCTAAAAATCTGAATATCAAATGAACTTCAAATTCACATGAACACTAAATAAACAACAAAAAAATAAAAATGGGATCGTTAAAGGACAAACAAAACGAATCTAAAAATCAAATTGAATTCCGATCTGAATCCTCTGATTCGAACCTTTCAATTCTTTCCTCAATCAAAATCTGTTGGAAACTCTTTTGAAATTTGAATATTTTCCTCAACTTATTGCTAAGTCAAGTCTTTTCAGCTTGGTACACTTACCAGCTCCTTTCAATTCTCTTTCCTCTGTGCCTTAGAGGATCGACTGATTCTATTGACACGGAGCCACAAACTTTGTTCAATTTGGTTCTGATGGCATGGGATTGGGTCCCTCTTCATACAGATAAATCTTCGAGATTGGAACAAGTTTCCATTTCTCATTAAATTTCAATTCTAAATTTCCGAGACTGGTACCTAAATTCCAGTTCTCATTTCGAGGTCGGAACTTAAATTCCGACTCTCATCAGAGATCGATACTTAAATTTCGATTCTCTTTCGAATTGATACCTAAATTTAGATTCTAAATTTCCGAGACTGGTACCTAAATTCTAGTTCTCTTCCTTCGAGGTCGATACCTAAATTCTGACACTCATTCGAGATCGATACTTAAATTTTGATTCTCTTTTGAATTGATACCTAAATTTCAATTCTAAATTCCGAGACTGGTACCTAAATTCCAGTTCTCTTCCTTCGAGGTCGATACCTAAATTCAGACTCTCATTCGAGATCGATACTTAAATTTTGATTGTCTTTCGAATTGACACCTAAATTTCAATTATAAATTTCCGAGACTGGTACCTAAATTCCAGTTCTCTTCCTTCGAGGTCGATACCTAAATTCTGACTCTCATTTTGAGATCGATACTTAAATTTTGATTCTCTTTCGAATTGATACCTAAATTTCAATTCTAAATTCTGAGACTGGTACCTAAATTCCAGTTCTCTTTCTTCGAGGTCGGTACCTAAATTCTGACTCTAATTTGAGATCGATACCTAAATTTTGATTCTCTTTCGAATTGATACCTAAATTTCAATTCTAAATTTCCGGGACTGGTACCTAAATTCCAGTTCTCTCACTTCAAGGTCGGTACCTAAATTCCGACTCTCATTCGAGATCGATACTTAAGTTTCGATTCTCTTTCAGGTTTGATACTTAAATTTGAAATCTCACACTCTCGAGATCAGTACCTAAATTATGATTCTCATCCTTTGTGACGTCGGTACCTAAATTCCGACTCTCATTTCGAGATCAGTACCTGAATTTTGATTCTCATCCTTTTCAAATGATACCTAAACTCCGATTCTCACTCTAAGGCTGGTACCTAAATTTTAGTTCTCTTCGCAATCCCGATGTTGAAACCTAGGTTTCAATTCTCATTTCAAATCCAAATTTCAAATTCAAAATTTCCTTAAATCGATTTCAAATTAAACTTCAAATCGAAATCTAAACTCACACATTGACACTTGAAATTTAAAAGTAAAATAAAATCTAAATCAAATTTCCCCAGATCTTATGATCTGGAATTCACCTCCTTTTCTTTTCCCCAACGAGAGTTCAGGAATCTCCAGTCTTGGAGATATACTCGATACTCCTCAGCAGAAATTTGTTTCCACTCTGTTCTAAGTGTGTCACTTAGATGTCTGTGTTGGTTTTGTTGATCTCTTCGCGATCTCTTCGGTCAACTCCAATACGCGCGGTGTGCTTGGTAAGCACACCACACCTATTGGGGGTCAATTTGTTGACCCCATTTTTGATGAGGTCTCTTCTTTTCTCACTCCTTAGTACTTAGGATCTAGCCTTAAGCTTTTCCTTTGACTAATCTTAGAGGACTAGAAATGGAACCCACCAATTAGAAATTCAAACACCTCTTAACTCCCTGCAAACCCCACGAGCTTGATTGTAGACCCCTAATCACCTAGAGGGTTGAAATCAAATGTGGAGGTTTAAAGGATGAGTTCCCTATAGGACCTTTTTAGCCTTAGGAATACCCAAGATGGCCTGGTCTAGTGAGGGTTGACTTGCACATACACTACACTATCAAACACTTACCAATTCCTAAAACCACACACACTTTCCTAGTCCTAAAACTACACTCTCACCCAACTTGACTTCCTGACTCATGTAGGTAATTCACATGGATGGTCCTTAACCCCTAAGCCCCTGGCTAAGAGGGTTAGGAACAACATAGTGAATGCCTCAAATGAGTCCTCTCATGGCTCATATGGGCTTAAAATGGCTTCATGGTTCAACCAAAATGATTCCATTTCACTCACACTTGATCAATCTTCCTTTTTTCAAAATTTCAATTTTTAACCCCCGGGACCCCGGACCCACCAAACCTACCAAATACCCTTGAAATGACCCAAAATTTGCAAAAATGCCTAAATTTCCCAAGATCCCTCAAAATCAATCCTAAACACTTCCCACCATTCAAATTGACCAACCTTGGCCAAAAATACCAAAATTTCCAAAAATACCCCTAAACCCCCCCAAAATTACCAAAATACCCTTTTACCCCAAAAATCCAAAAATTCAGAAAATTCCCATGTTTACTAAAACCCTCAATTTGACCCTTTTTTAATCCAAGTGAACCCAATGTCAAACCAAGCCACCCCAATTGACCTCAATTCTTGTCCAATTCAATTCTAAACTTCAATTCAACACCCCCAACATCAATTTAGACCAAATCCAAGCCCAATTGGATTGACATTTGAGCCCAATTTCAATTTGAAGCCTAAGGCCCAATTTTGGCCCATGACCTAAACCTAGCTCAAACCGATATAATTCAACTCCAATTGGCCCCAAATCTTTTACAAAGCCTTCCTAACACCCCCATAAACAAAACACTAACTTAATTTGCCCAACATTTCAACCTAAACTCCACCCAAACCTAACCCAAAACCAAAATCCCTTAAATTGATCTAAGCACAAACCTAACCCAAATGGGCCCAAATCTCAAAATCAAAGCCCAACCAAAGTTGAAAACTCTTTGTGACATTCCCATAAACATTTCTCAACATTAATTTTACATTAAATCCAACTTTAGCCCAACCACAAACCAAGTTAGCCCAATTTGACCCACTTTGGCCCCTTTACTAAAAGACCCACATTAAACCCAATTCAATTCAAAATCACTTCAAATTTGTTCCAAATCACTCATGACACATCCCTAAACTAAACCCAACATTTATTTGGCATGGTTCTTCACAAAACTTTCATCCAAAATCCCATTTTAAAATCTAAAAGCCCACATCCATAAAGCCTTTAAAAGTCCATTTTCACTAAAAATTCAAAAAGCCCAAAATCTATCCTAAAGCCCACATGATATTTTCATTTGTCATCCTTTTAATCAAAATCAACCACTAAGTTTTAAATCCATGATCAAATGATTCCAAATTAAAGCCTCATGCCAAATCACCCCTAAATGCCAAAAATCCCTAAAATCCATTTCCATATAAATAAGCCAAGCCATCCCTAAGCCAAATGGAGTCCTTGGAGCCATGCACAAGCCACATGAAAGCCATGAGTGCTTTGACTTATCACCACTCCATAAATGGAAAAAGGAGGAAACCCTTTTATGATTCCCTCAGGAGTGATTAAACACTCCCATGTATCCCCTAATCTTGCTTAAGCCTAATTGTACTTGGATTGTGACTTTACCCTACTAATCAAGCTGACCCAAGTGACTTTCTCTTCAGCCCAGACCAGCCTTGGGGAGGTGCACCTAGCCCAAAGCATGAGTTGACTAAACCAAGCCTAAAATGACTCTTCCCCCTTACCACTTAAATCAAACTCCTTTACACATGTCAAGCCTCAATTGACTGCACCAATTCCAACCACTGACCCTTCTGAGCCAGATGGTGACCTAACCCTGCCGGCCAGCCGCCTGGGTCGCCAGAAAACACCATGGCCGAGAGTTCCATGTGAGCCAAAATTTTCAATTCTCCCTTGCTGAGTTGTCCCAATCCAATTGAACACCATGGTTGTTCTTCTCTTGCATAGAGCAGCTGATCCCAAGCATCAAACCCCCCTGGGAAGCCCTCCAGCCACCTCTATTTAAACACCACCACCTCTCGGCCAAAGAAGGTGTTGAACCAAACCTTACCAAAACTCCGCCAACATCATTCCAGACCCCTCTCCAGACATAGAGAACTTGATCCCCACTGAAATCCAGCCCTAAAACCCTCTCTGTGAGCTCAATTTCGAGTTGAAAATCCACCGAAAAATAGGACACTTCACCACAGTGAGCCAATCTCCAAATTGATTGATTCTACACCTTCACCAGACCTAGAGGAGAAGTTCGCCACCAAAAGCCCCCTCACCAGGCCAGCCATTGCTTCCAACCTCCAAGCTTTGTGATCGGCCTTGGTCACTTTCATACTTAGAAAATTCCTCAGAGCCAGAGACTTTATCTGGAGCTTGCCTGAACAAAATTGAAAGTGACACAACTCTCAGATCGAAGCTTCACTTCTCTGAGCAAAGGTATGAAATAATTCTTCCCCCGAGCTTCCAACAATTCTCCATTTTGTTTGGATTAATTTCATAGCATATAAACTGTATGGATGTGTTTGTCTCTTCAAGACGAATCCATAGAACATAAGAACTCGAAAATCCATTGAGAATCGAGAGAGATATTAGGGTTTGAGTGTGGACGGTCACAGGTGCACACCAGTCATAGACGATGACCAGGAGCCATTGGATCACGCGTTGTCGGCATATTTTTAGGTTGAGTGTTTTATTTTAAAAAGAGGGGTCGCCTAACAGAAATCGTTGGTGAATTTTTAATTTAATTTAAATAAAAAATTTGAAAAGTAGTATTTGATTTTGAAAATAATTTTAAGATATGAAATCAAACCAATCTCACATCCCAAATAGTTTATATAAACGAGCACCGCATCACAAACCGTGTATCTATCCCGAAGAATAGACACACTGCTTGATGATGGGGCTCGATTAAATAAACTAGAAGATTTGTGACATCCGTTTGGTCAGCAAACCAATTTTATAAGCCGACAAATTCCTCTGCTTAATATAAAGGAATTAAGCAGGGTTTATATTACATGGGTTCTTAAAGTTCCCTATAAGGGCAAGTCCCTATAGTTAATTACATCTTAAATGACGGGAATCATTTAAGAAAACTCTCGATAATGATCAGTGGTTTTGCTCTCAAGAATTTCAAAGTTTGAGGTTTTCAAAGGATTGGATTTTGAAAATTCAAAAGGGAATGACTCAAAATTTGGAACAATTATTTTTAGGAGTCCAATGGAAGAGAAGTAGGAGAAGCTGAGGACCCAAGAAGAATCTTGACAACTTCCTAAACTATCCTATTGTTTGGCTTAGATTTAAGAAAATCCTAATATTATCTGATATTTCAATCTTGCCAATTTTAATTAATTTGGACTTATGTTTGTATAATAAAATCATATAAATAGCCTTGAAGATATGAGGGTTTGTGTCGTACCAAACGACTACCTCGGAGTCCTAAGACCGGTTAGGGCTTAATTTACATGACATAATCATGCAAATGCCCGACGAAGAGTTGAGGATTTATGTTGCGCTTGGCAAACTACCTTGAAGTCCTATGGCTTGGTTATTTAAATTCTAGGGAAGTTTAATTGATGTAGATCCGAGTTTTGCTGATGACGATGGTCGTGCTGCCCACCATGCTCTGAGCTCCTTGTTGTTGCAGAGGTTTAGTTTTAGAAGTCATAAATCAGGAGATGAGAGAAGTGTTTTGGTTTAGAGAAAATCTTAAAATCCGAGTGTTTTTAATATTTTAATTAAAACAAATCTTAATGTTGGTTAAACAGAACCGATTAAGATCCCACGGTTCCGTCATCCCAGCACCATTATTTTCATTGAATTCACTTAGTCCAGATGAATTTGCTAAACTCAACTGAATGAGTTCCACACTTTCATCTAGACCGTGGGAAATCCCGTTAGCAACACGTGGGTTACATCATCCGAGGTATTCCCGATCATTCAATGAGACATTTTAATTTAGTTGCAATTGTAGTTTTGTGTTATGTTTGTGATTAAATTTTGAGTTGTTTTATATTTTGAAATGTTGTGGCAGTGATTTTTATCTTGTAATGACTTTTAATTTAGTTTTGGTTTCAGTTCAGGGACTATCCTAAAGGTTTTGGTTTTCATGCAACAGTTGTTTATCATGCAAGAAAAGTAAAATGCATTTGCCATAATGTAAATTGCAATAAAATAAAATCGTATCTGGAGGGTCTTCCCGTCATCCCAAGCTGCACTTAAAACACATGTTAAGGCATTTAAATATTCCAACAAGTACCTAGGTAAATCTAAGGGAAAGGTTTTGGTTGTCTATCAAAGTCCTAATCCTATAGCTAGTCATCTCCTATGACGTCTAGGTTCTTGTTTTTTGGTTTAAGGACGATTTTCTTCATCAAAGAATAATTAAGTTCAATTGTTCTTATGAACATTCTATCATATTGAGGAAGTCCTTAAGACGAGTCTTAAACATCTTTTCAATACCTCTAGGATTGTTTCAAGTCCAAGAGAGTTTAATTATACAAGTGAATTAATCATCCGAGAGTTTAAGTTTTGTTCTTTTGCTCAGTGAACTAGGACATTTGAATATCCTATAAGTGAGATAACACTTCACTTGATACCTCATTTAAGAGTTATAATAATAAGAGCTTAAAAAGGGCAAATCAAATTATTAAATATTTTGATGATTTAAACTTAATGATTTAATTTCAATTTTTGCTTAATTATTAAAAAAAATTAGTTTAAGTTTGAAATAGTGTTCAAGTTATTTTAGGTTTAATTCTTAATGATTTCATTTAGGTTTGTTATTAAATGATTTTAATTTAATTTAATTCAATTTAATTTAATTTTGATTTAATTTAATTTAATTTAATTTAATTTCAATTTAATTTTAATTTAATTCAATTTAATTTCATTTTAATTTAATTTAATTTAATTCAATTTAATTTTATTTTAATTTAATTTAATTTAATTTAATTTTATTTTATTTTATTTTAATTTAATTTAATTTAATTTAATTTTAATTTAATTTCAATTTAATTTAATTTAATTTAATTTAATTTAATTTAACTTCAATTTAATTCAATTTAATTTTAATTTAGATTATTCTTTTAATTTTCTTTTTAAGTATTATTGAAGTGATTTATTTAGGGATTTTTAAATTAAAGAATAAATATCTTCTTAATAATATCCCTATTTTAATAATTTCAATTTTCCCATTAATCTTCCAAATTTAATTAATTAACTAATTAAGGTTTACTTTAATTATTCTTAAGATGATTGACGGGTCTCTACCCTTTAATTATTTAAATTTCAATCATCCAAAATCAGTTTAAATCAAATATTTTACCCTCCCCTTTTTGATTAATCCTAAAATTTTAATTAAAGGTTGAAAATTTTAATTACCATTTTGCCCTTCAAGCTTAATAATTCTATAACTCACTAAATTAAGCTCAAATAAACTTGAAATTTTTATGTGACCTCAATTACATGTCAATTAAGACATTAGAGGAGAAAATGGGACTTTTCTGTATTTAATTTATTTATGTAATTATTTTTGATGGAAAATAGGGATTTTCAAGGAAAATTCAATAAGATGACCAAGGGAATTTTGTATCCTTAAGAACATTATGGGGCACTCCTAATAACCAGAGGACCATTTGGACTAATTTTGGTGATTTTTTGAATTATATTTTATTTATTAGAATTATTTTGAATTTTGGAGCATTAATTAATTTTAAAATAAAATTAAAGTTGAAAAATGGATTTTATATTTTTCTTAAATCTCTCTGACCTCAAGGAGTCCAGAGAAATAAAATTTATATTTTTTCGATTTTTCTTTTATTTATTAGAATTATTTTAGTGAAAAGGTTGGAAAATACATTTTTTAATATTAAAAATTACAATGAGCCTTTAAAATTCAATATCTTATCCTAGGGACTTAAAAAAAATATTTGGTTTGTTCCTAAATGATTAGAATTCAAAATGTGACATTTTGGTGATTTTTAATATTCTTATGATTTTTATTATTTTTTATTTATTAAAAATATTAAAATAATGATAAAAATCAACTTTTTTAGAAAATTACAATTTTAATTTTCCTAAGTTCCTATGATATCAGAGAAGCTCCAAAACCATTTTTGTGAATTTTTGAAAAGTATTTTGTGAGTTATGAATTTTTAAAGTTTAATTTTACCCATTATTACTTAAGAGGCTTAATCAACCCATTTGGTGGGGCTAACCAAGTCCAATTGATCTCAAATTTTTATGTGGTGTTCTCCTATCCCTAGAGGACAGTGGAGAATTATTTTTAAGTTAATTTTATGGATGGTTAACCCTAACTAATTAAAGTTCAATTTTGGCTATTTAGGCTAATTAGGGTTGTTTAAAGTGAATTAACTCAAAACTTACTTTTCCTAGGTCCCTCTGGTCACAAGAAACATTACCAAATTTTCCTAGAATTTATTTCTCAACATGCTAATTATTGGAATTAAAATACTCAAAACAGTAACATGAACTTGAAAAATCAATAACTTCTCATAGGGATGGCCTCTGACCTTGAAAAATTCAGGGAATGTTCCCAAGTTCAGAGGCTTCAAAAGCCCTATGGTCTCATGCCATGGTGAATTTCCTATATGCATGGAGAATTAAAACAATGCAGAGAGTAAATAATTTATTAAAAATAAAATACTTAATGAAATTACTTGATTTCCTTTCCACGTTATTCTCCTCTATTCACTGAGCAAGAGGGTATTTTTATTTTATTTTTAGGATTTTTTTACACAAACTTATGAATTTTTGAAGTTCTCGTAATTAAATAAATAGAAAAATAACCTATTTTTCTACATATCCACGCGGCGCCGCGTCAACCTCGGCGCCTCCGAAGCTCCACGCGTCGTCTCCTGATTCGGCGCCGCCATCTGACTGGGATGCCACGCGGCCCACGGTTCATGTCCCGTTGCTCCGTCCGGCGCGATCCTGGCCGTCCGCTCGATACACGCGCGATCCGACGGCTCCTGGTCATCGTCTACGACTGGTGTGAACCCGTGACCATCAACCTTCTAACCCTAATTTCTCACTCGATTCTTAACGGATTTTTGTGTTCTTATGCTCTATGGATTCGTCTTGAAGAGAAGAACACATCCATACGGTAAAAATGCATTGAAATTGACGCAAACTAAATGGAGAATCTCTGGAAGCTCGGGAGGAAGAGAAGCGAAGCTTCGATCTGAGAGTTGTGTCACGTTCGATTGAGTCCAAGCAAGCTCTAGATGAAGTCCCTTGGCCTGGTGAATTGTCTAGGTATGAAAGTGCCCACAACCGATCAAAAAGCTTGGAGGCTAGAAGCAATGGCTGGCCTGGAGAGGGGGCTTTTGCTGGTAAACTTCTTCTCTTGGTCTGGTGAAGGTGTAGAGCCAATCAATTTGGGTATTGGCTCACTATGGTGAAGTGTCCTGGTTTTGGGCTTGGATTTCAACTCTGAAATTGAGCTCACAGAGAGGAAATGGCAGGGGGATTTCAGTGGGGATCAAGTTCTCTATGTGTAGAGAGTGGTCTGGGATGATTTTGGCAGGGTCTCAGTAAGGTTTGGTTCAGCACCTGTCTTGGCCAAGAGGAGGGGGTGTTTAAATAGGAGAGGCTGGAGGGCCTCCCAGGGGGAGTTAGGGTTTGGGATCAGCTGCTCTGGTGAGGAGAAGAATAGCTGCAATGGCCATTTGGAGTGAGACAGCTCAGCAAGGTGGAATTCCAAAATTTGGCTCCTCCTAAGGTCTCGGCCATGGTGTTTTCCGGCGATCCAGGTGGCTGGCCGGCAGGCATGGGTCACCCTCAAGCTCAGGTGAGTCAGGGCTGGGGTTTAGTGTAGGCAATTGAGCTTTGCCATGTGTAAAGGGGTTAGATCAAAATGGAATGGGGGCATGGCTATTTTGGCTTTGTTTGGGTCAACCCATGTGTTTGGGTTGGGTTCCCCATGACCTAGTTTTAGGCTGAGAGGATCATGTGAGTCAACCTACCAAAGGTAATGAAGTCCACATCAAGGATTAGGTGGCAAAGTATGGTTTAGAGTGTATCATGTTTAAGGTAAAAAAAGGATTAAAAAGGTTTAAGAAAGAGATCCCCTCTCTTGCCATTAATGGCTTGGTGAGGTGGAAAGTAGATTCCATGGCTCTCATGGCTCCCATGTGGCTCATGCATGGCTTCATGGCTCATATATGGCTTGGGAAACGTTGTCTCATTTGGACTGAAAACAATCCTATCAATATTGAAAAGATGTTTACGATTCTTCTTAAGCACTTCCTCTATATGATAGGACACTTATAAGAACAATTGAACTTAATTATTCTTTGATGAAGAAAATCGTCCTCAAACCAAAACACAAAGACCTAGACGTCATAGGAAATGACTAGCTATAGGATTAGGAACTTGGTAGAAAACCATAACCCTTCCCTTAGCTTTACCTAGGAACTTGCTTAAATATTCTAATTGTGTTTTAAGTGCAGCTTAGAATGACGGGAAGACCCTCCAGGTACGCTTTTATTTTATTGCAATTTATTTAACTGCATTGCACTTACTTTTCTTGCATGATAAACAATTGTTGCATGAAAACCCACACCTTTAGGATAGTCCCTAAAACTGAAACCAAAACTAAGTTAAAAGCCATTGCAAGATAAAATTCACCGCCACAACATTTCAAAATATAAAGCAACTCCAAAATTTAATCACAAACAGAACACAAAACTATAATTACAATTAAATTAAAACGTCCTGTTGGATGATCGGGAATACCTCGGATGATGTAACCTACGTGTTGCTAACGGGATTTCCCACGGTCTAAATGAAAGTGTGGAACTCATTCAGTTGAGTTTAGCAAATTCATCTGGACTAAATGAATCCGATAAAAATAATGATGCCGGAAGGATGGAACCGTGGGATCTTAACCGGTGTCGTTATAATCAACTTTAAGATTTGTTTTAATTAAAACGTAGAAAACACTTGAAAATTAAGATTTTCTCTAAACCAAAACACTTTTCTCATCCCCTGATTTATGACTTCTAAAACTAAACCTCTGCAACAACAAGGAGCTCAGAGCATGGTGGGCAGCACGGCCATCGTCATCAGCAAAACCTGAGTCTACTTCAGCAAAACTTTCCTAGAATTAAATAACAAAGCCATAGGACTTCGAGGTAGTTTGCCTAGTGCAACATAAATCCTCAACCTTTTGTTAGGCATTTGCACTGCAAATTAAGCCCTAACCGGACTTAGGATTCCGAGGTAGTCGTCCGATACGACATAAACCCTCATATCTTCCAGACTATTTGTATGATTCTATCATATAAATATAAGTCCTAATTGATTAAAATTGGCAAGATCAAAACATTAAATAACTATTAGGACTTTCCTAAATCCAAGCCAAACAATAGGATAGTCGGGAAATTACCGAAGTTCACTTCGAATCTGTGATTTCTCCTACCTTTCTTCCTTTGAATTCTTAAAACAAAATGTTCTAAACTTGATCCATTCCCTATTGAAATTCCAAAATTCAATCCTTTGAAAACTTAAACTTTGAAATTCTTGAGAGCAGAATTATTGATTATTATCGAGAGTTTTCTTAAGTGATTCCCGTCACCTAAGATGTAATTAACTATAGGGGCTTGCCCTTATAGGGAATTTTAAAGAACCTGAGTAATATAAACCATGTTTAATGCTTTCATGTTAAGCAGGGGAATTTTTCGGCTTATAAAATTGGTTCGTAGACCAAACGGATGTCACAAATCTTCTAGTTTATTTAATCGAGCCCCACCATCAAGCAGTGTGTCTATCCTTAGGGATAGATACACGGTTCGTGGTGCGGTGCTCGTTTATATAAACTATTTGGGATGTGAGATCGGTTTAATCTTATATCTTAAAACCTTCAAATTTAAAATTATTTTCAAAATCAAATACTACTTTTCAAATTATTTATTTAAACTAAATTAAAAGTTCGCCGACAACTTCTGTTAGGCGACACCCTTTTCAAAATAAAACACAACCTAAAAATAAGCCGTACAATTTCTGGCGACTCCGCTGGGGAAAATTCATCTCTCCATTATAATCAAATAATTCTGCTTTCAAAAATCGGTAGTGCATCCATGTCCTTAATGGATCAAACTACCCTTCTTTCCGTTGGAATACTATGTTCATTTCTACCTTGAATAAGTATAGCCAACATTCTCTCGGATTTAGGAGCCACTGTTTAGACACCCCTAAACAGAGAGGTTCCGAGATCCTTTTACCTCATTTCTGAGGTGGGGTGGACCCCCAATAGGTGTTAGTTAGGAGTGATCCTTCGAGTCGAGAAGTCTTGCATAAGACTTTCTTCTCCTTTCCAACTCTGAATCGGATTCCTTACCTTCTTTACACCTTTGAACATTCCGTTCTAAATAAACAAATCCTTTAATAAATGATTCTTTTAATAAATGATTCCTTCTTATAAATACATGAACAAGAATGTGTTCGGACTCTTTTCAATTCCTTTCTTTTTGTCCTGATGAGAAGAAGCATAACTTGGGACTGACAACCAGAATCTACCCTGCAGAAATGGAAGCCCCAAAGCTGATTTTCTCCTTCACCAATGGACTGGACTTCGCTGTCTATAAGGATGAGCTGCTCGACAATGGGATCATCCGGTTTGGACAAGGATTCAAGAACACAAATGTCAAGATCACCGACGTTTCCCTCTTTGCACTGACGAACAAAGTATCTGAAACTGAGAAGCCGTTGCTCGAGTTCAACCTTAAGTCGACTCAAGAGTTTCCTTCCCTGCAAAAGATCCCGACTGAGAGAAGTACTGCTGTCCGCAGGAGGACTGTTCTTACTACCCCCACTGGTCTAGTTATTTCTGCACCTACCCCGACTTCCGCCAAATTAAAGGGGAAAGAAATCCAGAATTATGGTAAACCCGTTACCGTGGAGGGTACAGATCTTCCTGTGAGACCTTCCGTTTTCGAAATCGGGTCTAGCTCAAGAATTCCATCACTGACAAGGACCCAAAGAAGAAACAGAAGTAGGAGGATCGCTAGAGAAGCCAGAGCTGCTGAAATTGCTTTCCTGGAGGAAATCCCAGAACTGCCTGAATATACACCGCTGCCTGAATACATACCACTTTTGGGAGGAAGCAGGTTCCATCCCCTCTCCGCCGCAGAGGACGAGGAAAATGTTCGCAAGATTGCTGCCGCATTGCCTCAGCCCGCATATTACAACGATAGCCGCACGAAAAGGACTAGAACTACGCCATTTGCTCTACTACAAACTTTGATAGAGAAGTTAGCAAAGAAGGAAAAGTGCCCCGTATCGGAGATTCTACGGAGGATGGGGCGGGTGCCAATCAAATCCCGTCTTGGGCCCCGAGTAGGACTTGCCATCATGACAGAAAAGCCAAGTAAAAGAATGAAGGCTAGTACGCCTGTCGTCGTCTCAGGATTACAGATTAGGGAGGATACCACCTTCCAGCATTTGGCTGACAGACCATCTGGTCCTAGACCTTCTGCTGCTAGAAGGATGGTATGGCGTCCCACTACTGGGCAGTTAAGATTGAAACAACAGCCAGAGAAAGAAAGTCTCGTCAGGAGACTTGAATCTGAAGAAAGTGCTACTGCGATAAAGGGGACTCGTGAGAAGGGGACCCGACAGCTATCGTACGACAACCGCGAGGACGCACAGAAAAGCCCGCTAGAAGATGCCATGGAAAAGTTGAGAACTGATATCCGACGATTAGCAAAAGAAAGAGAAGAGAAATTCGGAGACGAGATTGATTCATCGGAATTCATGGATGACGAATATGCAGAAATCAACATGGTCGAAACACGAGCTTCATCAGCTTCACAAGGTGCTCCTGCAGCCGCAGAAAGAGAGGAGCCAGAACTGATGAGATGGCAGCTTCAAGAGAAAGACGACACGATCGCCCAAATGGCGAAAAGGATGGACGAGATGGTTGTAGCTCTAGCCACTCTCCAGAGTCAAGTGCAACCACAAAGAGAGACACCCCCAGAGGTCATTCACATTGTAGATGGAGGAAAGGAGATTACATCCGTCAACGAGGATGATCAGCTAAAAAAGGATACGACACAAAGTATGATCCCTGAAAAGGATATCAAGAGCTTGGTAGAACAGCAGGTGCGAGAAGCCTTAGCACAATCAAAGAGCGGGACATCCATTCGGACGTGTAGACCTTACCCGGAAGAATTCGACGCTGTCCAGTACCCAAAAGGCTTCGCACCACCTCCGTTCAAGACCTTCGATGGAACCGGGAACCCCGACGGCATGTTGCACACTTTCGTGCCGAGTTGTTGCAATGCGGTGGGAGCGATGCATTACTCTTCCGACGGTTCGTCGACAGCTCGTCGGGGATCGCCTTCGGCCGGTATGCGAGATTACCAAATGGTTCGGTAAAGACGTTCTCGGAACTAGAGAACCTCTTCATCAAGCGGTTCGCCGGAGCTCGGCACCACATCACTATAGGTGATTTAGTGGTAGAGAAACAAAAGCCGAACGAAACTTTGGTGGATTACATACTTCGATGGAGGAACTTAAGCATGAAGTGTGAACCACAACTACAAGAACAACATGCAGTCGGCATCTTACTTAAAAGCATTCACGGCCCGATAGCACTTCTCCACGAAAGGATTCACTATTAAGACTTTCGAGAAGTTGTTAAGCAAGGCCGGGAGCTTGCAAGAGGAGGCGAAGCAATTAAGTTTCGCCGACAAGACGGACAAGCAAAAGCCTGTGAAGACTTTCGAAAAGAAATCCGGGATCGTCGCAGCAGTCGACAAAGGCAAGCAACCGATACAAATATCGTCCGAACGGCCGCAGCAACCTCAACAGAATTACCAGCAACCCCGACCCAGCTATCAGTCATCTCCACAGTATGAACAACCGCCTCGTCCGTAACGTACATTAAGGGAGCTTCTGAGCAGGGAATATCCATTCAAGAATGAAGCAGTGCCGAAAATGTTCCATAGTCTGATGAAGACTCCAGATTTCCAGCTGCCAGAGCCTAAAAGACCAGAGGAAGTCAACAAGAAAGGTGATCCCAACTTTTGCCCCTACCACCGGATGCTTTGGCACAAGATAGAAGATTGCATTACCTTCAAAAGTTGGCTCAATGACAACCTTCGGAAAGGGAATATAACAATCCCGAAGGAGTACATGAAGGAACCCCAGAAAGGAGGTTCCGTCAATGTTATCTCAACTGATCCCATCATTCCGATAGATCCCTATACGGTCGACGATGGATGGACTACCGCATGGACAAGGTCTTCGAATAAGATTTTAGACAGCATCCAAACCGCTTCGGTGCGAGCTTCAATTCAGAGTTCGAAACCTGCTAAGTCGGCACTATCACTTGCGATAGAAGAACCACCTCAACAGGAGACAATTGAAGAGAAGAAGAAAATCGACGAAGAAGAGAGGACCGAGGCTCCTAAGGCTAGACTAGGGGCTGCTTATCCTAGGATAGTTGTTTCGATTAGGGGAGAAATCCCTCGAACCTCCGACTCTGTATGATTATCTCGCTCACTTCGGTGGGATCATATAATGATAAGGGTGATGGCGTTGGCTACGTTTGGCTCGTTTCTAACGATTACGTAACTAGCGACAATCCGGACATCGATTTCAATACCAACGACAATTCTCAAATCATACACAATCTCGACGATCAAAATAACAAAGAAGACATCCATCAAGGAGGCTACGAGAGTTCAACAAGCAACGAATCTATCTGCGAGTTTCGAGGAGCTCCAGTCACAATAGAGTTAGAACCTTCAGACTCTGAAGCTAATCCAGAAGAACCTGTCATTCAAATTCAAGAAGAAACACCAGCGAGCTCAACACTAGATTCAGAAGAAATTACGAAGTCAACTTAAGAAGTGGAAGAGTTTTACCTCCGAGAATGGGTCCAAAGGACAAAGGAAAGCGTGTGGTTGTTCAAGAAGAACCAACCCCAGCAGAAGAAATACCCATTCGAGAAGAAGCCAAGACACATGGAAATAAAGTGGACTACAACGTGCTAGCCCATCTTAGGAAACTACCGGCCAAACTGAGCATTTACGATGCTCTCATCTTATCAAAGGAGATGAGAGAAGCTCTGATCAAGGCCTTACTTGATCCGGAAATTTGCTTAGCTCAAATGGCCGGAGATTCCTTAGATGAGGTTTGCTCGTTAAAGGAACGACGAGGTGTTACCTTCACGGACAATGACCTACTACTTGGGACGACGGATCACAATCGACCGTTTTACATTTCAGTTACAATTGGGAAGTTTACGCTCTTCAGAGTATTGGTGGATCCAGGAGCATCAATAAATATAATGAGTCTTCGGACACTAGCATATTTGGAAATTGATGCTCGCGAGCTCGAAGCCGACAAAATGTTATTAAGAGGATTCAACCAGAAAGGAGAAAGAGCCCTCGGTCAATAACGCTACTGATGAAGACCGGTGACTTAGCAAAGACAACCGCAAAATTTCACATAATTGATTCAGAAACATCGTTCAACGCTCTACTGGGCCGACCATGGATACATGAAAACAGGATGGTACCATCATCTCTACATCAGTGCATTAAATACTACGATGGAGGGGAGCAGTGCATCAAAGGTGACTTGCAACCATTCTCCGTACATGAAATTGGAATCCATGAAGACGTAGCTTATTATGCACCGCCGAAGAAAACAATCTTCTCCAGAGATACTGTAACAAATGAAGCAAAGAAAGTTCGGGACAACGAAGAACCTGAAGTTCTAGTCCAACAGTCACTCACCACTCCCTTACGGCGAGATGGTGAAGGTTTCTCCACAACTCCATCCGAGGTCGAGGCCGGGGACGAGGCAGTGGTAGAGACGTTAGGACGATTGGACAAAGGAAACCAGCCATCAATGTTGATTGGGAAGATAGTTCTGAAGAAGAAAAGGAAATCAAGCAAGAAGCAGCAACAATAAGTCGGAAAAAGCCGCAATTCAAGATCTCTCTCGAAGATGAAAAGAATGAAGAATACAAATCGATGTACGAGAAGATTAACCACTACGTACATACTATGACCCAAACCCCGATCCACTCTAACAAGATCAAGGGTATGGTGGTCAAAGAGGTACGTAGCGACGGTGCAAAGCCAATCAAATTCTACCGTGGTACTTCTTCCTTCAAAACTGAAAATAATGTACAATTCGAAGATGTCACTTCATCAGAATTAATGGAATTACCTTTCGAGAGGTACTCTCCCTGTGTTCAAAATTTAATTCAACGTGGTTTCTTACCTCGACAATGGACAAAAGGTCAATCACAACATTTTGAAAAATTATGGAATAACTCCGGTCGTCCACCCAATTCAAAGCATGGTCTCGGATTCGGCACAGTAGGATCGATTGACTATACCGAATTTTGTTTGGTTGTCACTTGCGAGTCTAATGAAAACTGCATGGAAACTACAGACGAATTTGAAGATTTACAAATTGGAGACACTCCACCAGAATTCGAAGAAGAGATCAAATCTACAATAGATGAGTTAACGGAAGTTAACTTAGGTACTAGCGAAGAGCCTAGACCTACCTTTGTTAGCTCCTTACTCAATAAAGAAGACTCCGAAGAAATAATCAAGTTATTAATGGAATTTAAAGACTGTTTTGCTTGGAACTACGATGAAATGCCAAGATTAGCTCCGGAGGTCGCAGTTCATAAGCTAGGAGTGGATCCTACTTCTGTTCCAGTCAGACAAGGTCCCAGAAGAATGCGTCTAGAAATTGAACAACAAGTCATAGCTGAAGTTAAAAAGCTAATAGACGCTAAATTTGTCCGTGAAGAACAATACCCGACTTGGTTAGCCAATGTGGTGCCGATCGAAAGAAGAATGATCGGATCAGAATTTGTGTGGACTTCGGAGATTTAAACAAGGCATGTCCAAAAGATGAATTCCCTCTACCGATCCCGAATTAATGATCGACATTGCTTCAACGCATGAAATATTCTCATTCATGGATGGATCTTCGGGATACAACCAGATAAAAATGGCTCCAGAAGATGAAAAGCTTACAACATTCAGAACGCCGATCGGAGTATTTTGCTACACAGTGATGCCATTCGGACAGAAGAATGCAGGAGCAACCTACCAGAGAGCAATGACAAGAATTTTTGATGATCTCATCCATAACCAAGTCGAATGCTACGTGGACGATGTGGTCATCAAAAGCAAAGTAAAGGAAAACCACCTGTATGATTTGAGAATTGTTTTTGAACGATTAAGGCAATTTAACCTTAAGATGAACCCCTTAAAATGCGCCTTCGGCGTCACCTCCGGGAAATTCTTAGGATTCGTTGTCCGACATCGTGGAATCAAAATCGACCTGGAAAAGATTAAAGCTATCTTAGAAATGCCGCCTCCCAAAACCTTAAAACAACTACGATCCTTTCAAGGGAAGCTGGCATATCTTCGACGCTTTATCTCAAACTTATCAGGTAGGTGTCAGCCTTTCTCGGCACTAGTTAAAAAGAACGCCAAATTTATTTGGTAAGAGATATGCCAGAAGGCCTTCGAGGACATTAAACAATATTTAATGACACCTCCTGTCTTAGTAGCCTCAGTCTCAGGTAGACCGCTGATACTTTACACAGTGGCTTTAGACGACTCTCTCGGAGCCCTGTTAGCCCAGATCAATGATGAGGGTAAAGAAAATGCTCTTTACTATTTAAGCTGTCATTTACTTCCGACGGAAGTAAAGTATCCCGCAATTGAAATGCATTGTTTGGCCCTGATCTTCGCCGCTCAAAAGCTCAGGCACTACATGCTTTCTCATAAGGTCAACCTGATCTCGAAATTTAATCCATTGCAATACTTGATGATTCGTCCAACACTTTCGGCGGACTTGCCGGATGGTCAATGATATTATTGCAATTCGATATAACTTTCGTGCCTCTTCGTGCCGTAAAGGGACAAGTCTTAGCGGACTTCCTCGCAGCACACCCTTTGCCGGCAGAATCTCCTCTCAATGACGATTTGCCAGATGAACAAATAATGAGCCTAGAAGACCCTGATGATCGACGTTGGGAATTATACTTCGACGGAGCATCTTCAGCACACAAAGATGAAGAATCGCAAGTGATAGTGCCGGTAAGGCGGGAATCGGGCTAATCTTTATAACACCGGAGCGGGGGATGTTAAGATACTCCTACCACTTAACAGAACCATGTACAAACAACGAAGCAGAATACGAAGCCCTCATAACGGGACTGGAATTAACTATTCAAATGGGGATAACATTCATCAACATCTACGGGGATTCACAATTAATCATTCAACAGATCGCCGGACAGTATAGAATTTTAAAGCCAAGACTCGAGCAATACTTCCAGTATGCCATACAGTTGTTGGAACAAATTCCAAATGTGACGATCTACAAAATTCCCAGAAAAGAAAATGCTTTAGCAGATGCTTTAGCCCGTCTCACAAAAGAATTTGCACTGTTTGCAAGATGAATCGGTGGAAGTGTCGGTTCACGGACGTCGGGTCCTATCACGACTCGACATAGACACGATACACAAATCGAAAAAGAAAAAGAATCGGTTGCAACGAGTGACGGAAAACACGAGAAGATTGGCGACGGCCATTAGTAGACTACCCGCAAACGAGGAAAGCTACCGGATGATAGGTCGCTAGCCCATCGGATCAAGAAAAGAACTCCGTCTTACGCATTAATGAACAACACGTTATACGGAAGGTCTTTTGATCAAATGTGGCTAAGGTGCCTAAGCGGGTCCGAGGCCCGTGAAATTGTTAAAGAGGTGCATTCGGGACTCCGTGGCGCTCACCGATCGGGTCCGAAGATGAAAATGAAAATTAAAAGACTAGGGTACTACGGCCCTCGATGATGACCGATCGCATAAAAATCGCCAAGAGCTGTCACCAATGCCAAGTGCACGGAGTGGTTCTACACCAACCTCCAAATGTGCTACATCCGACAATTGCGTCGTGGCTATTTGAATGTTGGGGCATAGATATAGTGGGTCCAATAGAACCACCATCTTCAAAAGGACATCGCTTCATTCTTGCGGCTATAGATTACTTTTCCAAGTGGGTAGAGGCAGTTCCACTTAGAGAAGTGAAAGCACACCACGTGCTACAGTTTTTCAAGAACCAAGTTGTCTACCGTTTCGGAGTGCCGCGCAAGATCATCTCAGATAATGGGTCAGCATTCAGAAGCACGCAAATCAACAATTTTGTCAGGGGACACGGAATCGACTGGCGATATTCAACAATTTACTATCCAAGAGCAAACGGCCTGGCTGAGGCTTTTAATAAAACTCTTGTTCAAATCTTAAAGAAAACTTTGGACGATAATAAGAGAAATTGGCACGAGAAGTTATTAGAAGCCTTATGGGCCTACCGGACAACCTTCAGAACTCCTACTCGAAGCTACACCTTACGCTCCGGTGTATGGGTCCGAGGCGATATTACCTTTAGAGGTTCGAGCTTCCTTTACTCGGAATTGCGAGTTGCAAATAAGATCACGACGGAAGAGAATGCCAAATTACGACCTAGAGGAATTAGAAAGCACGGAAGGGAAAAGACTTGCGGCGCAACAGAATTTAGAACTATACCAAGCTAAGATGGTTCAAGCCCATGACAAGCTGGTCCGCCCAAGAACCTTCAAAGTTGGTGACTTAGTTCTCGTTCTCAAGAGACCTATTCTTGTACACCACAAGATAGGAGGAAAATTTGAACCCACTTGGGAAGGGCCGTTTGTTGTTGAAGCAGTATACTCAGGAGGTTCCTACCAGCTAGTGAATTGTCAGGGAGAACGACATATGCTTCTGATCAACGGACGATACTTGAAAAAGTATTACGCTACATGATGTTTCGAAGGAATGAATGCTTCATCCCTAAGAAACACGGGCGAAGTAATTACTTATGATTAGGTCCGAACCAAAAAAAAATAATAATAAAAATTGTGCTAAAATAAATAAAATCATGATAATTAAGTTTTCCTTGTTTTCTTTTCCAAATCAAAATCTCTTCCCTGACCTTATCCTACTTCATTCCTGTTAAATTTAAAAATATAAAAATAAAAAGAAATAAAAAATATGTCTTTAATAAACATTTTCTTAATGTTCTTGTTCTTAGTACGACCCCGATCCTTTTCCTTATCTTTTCGCGAGGAAATGTCGAACGGGCGGTTGGTCCCGAACTTTAAGAATGGCGTAAGCCTTGCACTCGATGAAAAGAGGGTGAAATATGGAGCGATAATCGAGATTGACTTGGATTTCGCACCGGCGAGCCTACGAGTATGAGGAAAGTGACCGGGTCCCGATTGACCGAGAAGAACCGCCCGGCAGACGAGTGATGAAAGTGGGTGGCCCAAGCTACCAATCCAAGCAGAAGAAAAGAAAAGCAAACACCGAAGAAGATAAGAAAATGAAGTACGTAGTAGCTACGGCGGAGAGGCGAGCTTGTCGGCGCCGCGCCACGTGGAGATTCAAGAAGTTCGAAGAGCTACTCTCACGACAACGCAACGAAGAAATAAGAATCGCCGTATCCGTCAGATGTTAACAAAACTAGCTGTGGACCAGCGCGACGAGACAGTTGCTAATGCCAGTACATACACTTCTAGGACACCGGTTCACCAGGATCCTGAAGAAAGGAGGCTAGCTCCTAGGATAATAGAAAGAACCAGGGAAATCTCAAAAAGATCATAAGAAAGAAGGCTACCACGCCACCGGATAGAAACACCAGTAATGCATGACCTTGTTGCAGAAGCAACCCCGGGGGATGTCTTGACAGGCATCATCCCTGAGGAGCCGAGGTATGCAGGAGAACATGAAGGGATTGAACCGTATATCCCACAATATGTCACCAGGCCTCACCATCTGCAGATCATTCCGGAATACGAGCTGGAGAGAATGCAGAAGGTTGAAAAGAAAACCTTTGAATACTTCGAGAGAATTAGAGGCAGAAGAATCAATATACTAGAGGTCCTCGAGCTGCATACAAACGTATTCTCAGAGTATGAACAACAGCAAATCGTGGATTGCATCCGGGATTGGAAAAGAATGGGCCGAGCAGGCCGCCTGAGGGAAAACACATACTCAGAACCCCGGAGATGGATGCCAGGGAAGGGAAGAATCACAATACAATGCGGATGCTGCTACAACTTTGCGGAGGACGGGAAGGGAAACCCACCGGGAATACTCCGTCATGGGCGAGTGGATCCGATGCCATTAGTCATCAAGAGAATGGTAAAGAGATTGATAACATGGAGGGTACTGCCGACGGATTGCATACCCAATAGCTGCATTATCAACATCTACAAGCGGGGTGATCGCATACCACCGCACATAGATCACCACGACTTTGTCGGACCCTTACCGCACGGTCTCTTTCCTGAATGAATGTAACATCATGTTCGGATGCGACCTCCGGATAGCGAGGCCCGGGTGAGTTCCGAGGACCAGTGAAGATACCTTTACCGGTAGGTTCCGTCATGATGCGAAGGGCAACGGAGCGAGATATCGCTAAGCATTGCATACCGGGAGTACCGGTGAAGCGGATCTCGGTTACTTTCGGAAGGATGGACGACGGGAAGACACCTTACCATTTCCAGCCGGACCCGGAGCTAGAGAGCCTCCGGCCTTACGAGTCGTGAGTTACATGGGAAATATCACACCTCCAACGTACATCCAGTCGGCATCCTTGCCAAGGATGGCTTGGAAGGTGATGTTATTAACCATGTACCCCACTATTCAGACATGGATTTTTTGACAGATGCTTCTTTTGATGGATCGACGAAGATCATACATAGTCCGTTTTGAGTCTACATGGATTGTATGAAATATATTCCAGATCAAGTTGTATGATGTATCTTCGACATGATTGGAATGAAAGTGACCATGTCACATTTTTGGCCTTCACCTCTTTTGAGCAAATTGACTGGGAAACGCCATTAAAGTTAAATGAACTTCGAACAAAGAACAGAAAAGAAATAAAAAAAAAGAATAAAAGAAAACTTTCCTTAAAAAATCTAAAAATGACGAACACCAAATTCACATGGACGCTAAACAAATGATAAAATAAATTTGAATCGTTAAAGGACAAACAAAATCAACATAAATTTTAAATCAAATCTTAAATCAAATTTCAATCGAGTTCAAACTCATCCTTCCAAATTTCAAATTCAATCAACTCAGATTTCAAATCAAATCTCAATCAAATTTCAAATTCAACTTCCAGATTCCAAATCAAATTTTAAATCAATTTCAAATTCAATCCTTCCAGATTTCAAATCAAATTTCAAATCAAATTTCAATCGAATTCAAATTCAATCTCCTAAATCTGAAATCCAATCCGTTCCATTCTCTCCCTTGTCTGGGATGGAAGCGGTTGATTCCATTGACACGGATCGAATCCGATGGCGAGGAATTGTATCCAATCTAAACCAGTAACTTTCGATCAACTCTTTTGAATGGGATATGTAACATCTACATATTCCCTCCTAACGTATTTCCTTCCATGAAATCCTTTTACAACTTTCACGAAATTCTCAAAATAACAAAATTCCACACCTTTCAAATCAACACTGTAAATCTTTGCAAAATCAATTATACATCAAATTCAAACTTTTGGGTCGAGGATTTTACATCCAAGACTGCATTGCTTTAGGATTCTTTCCCTATTGCAATGAAATACATCAAAATCAAATTCTTGGGGTTGAGGATTTTACATCCGAGACTGCATTACTTTAGGATTCTTTCCCTATTGCAATGAAATACATCCCAATCAAATTTTTGGGGTTGAGGATTTTACATCCGAGACTGCATTGCTTTAGGATTCTTTCCCTATTGCAATGAAATACATCAAAAATCAAACTTTTGGAGTCGAAGATTTTACATGCGAGACTGCATTGCTTTAGGATCCTTTCCCTATCGCAATGAAGTACATCAAATCAAACTTTTGGGTCGAGGATTTTACATCCAAGACTGCATTGCATTAGGATCCTTTCCCTATCGCAATGAAGTACATCAAATCAAACTTTTGGGGTCGAGGATTTTACATCCAAGACTGCATTGCTTTAGGATCCTTTCCCTATCGCAATGAAGTACATCAAATCAACCTTTGGAGTCGAAGATTTTACATCCAAGACTGCATTGCTTTAGGATCCTTTCCCTATCGCAATGAAGTACATCAAAATCAAATTCTTGGGGTTGAGGATTTTACATCAAGGCTGCATTGCTTTAGGATCATTTCCTATCGCAATGAAATACATCAAATTTAAATTTCTTGGGGTTGAGGATTTTACATCCGATACTGCATTACTTTAGGTTATTTCCCTATTGCAATGAAATACATCAAAATCAAACTCTTGAGGTTAAGGATTTTACATCCAATACCGCATTACTCTGAGATCTCTCCTCATTGTAATGATCCAATCCAATCAATTCAATCTTCTTTTGGGGTTGAAGATGTTACATCTAAAACCTCAAAATTCCAATTTTCATTTCAAATCAAATCCCTTCAAATTAATTTTAACAAAACTTCAATCTAAATTGAAACTCCAAATTGAAATCTAAGCTCACACATCAAAACTTAAACTGAAACAAAATAAAATCTAAATTGAATTTCCCCAGATCATGCGATTTGGAATTCACCTCCTTTTCCATTTCCCCAGCGAGAGTTCAGGAATCTCCAGTCTCAGAGGTAAGCTTGACACTCCCCAGCGGAAATTCTTCTACTTCGTCCTAAGTTTGTCGTCTGGGACGTACGTGTTGGTTTTATTGATCGCTTCGGTCAACACCAATACGCGCGGTGTGCTCCGTCAGCTCACCACACCTATTGGGGGTCCATTTGTTGACCTCATTTTTGATGAGGTCTTCTCTTCTTCTCTTTAGTACTTAGGATCTAGCCTTAGGCTTTTCCTTTGACTATCTTAGAGGACTAGAATTGGGACCCACCTTCTAGAATTTCAAACCACTTCTTAACTCCTTGCAAACTCCACAAACTTGACTGTAGACCCCTAATCACCTAGAGGGTTGAAATCGAATGTGGAAGTTTAAGGATGAGTTCCTATAGGACTCTTTAGCCTTAGGAGTCGCCACAGGTGGCTCGAGTGCAGTGAAGGGGCTGATTTACACACACACTACACTCACACACCTCCTATAACCCCACCCATACCTAACTTGACCTCCTGACTCATGTAGGTGATTCACATGGATGGTCCTTAACCCCTAAGCCCTTGGCTAAGAGGGTTAGGAACAACATAGTGGATGCCTCAAATGAGTCCCTTCATGGCTCATGTGGGCTTGATGTGGCTTCATGGCTCAGCCAAAATGATTTCATTCCACTTATATTCACCCAAACTTCAATTTTCCAAATTTTCTATTTTTGACCCCCGGGATCCTACACCCGCCTAACCTACCCAAAGCCCTTGAAAATACCCAAATTTTTCAAAATTTCCAAATCACCTAAAATTCCCCAAAATCAATCCCAAACATTTCCACATCACTTAAATTGATCATCCATACCCAAAAATACCAAAAATTCCAAAAATACCTCCCAATACCCTCCAAATACCCAAAATACCCCCCTTGACCCAAAAATCCAAAAATTCAGAAAATTTCCAGAAAATTTCAGAAAATCCCAAATATTCCCAATTTCATTTTGTCCAACCACACCCTGGGCCAATTTTGTCAATTTACCCTACTTTTGTCAAAACACCCAATTTGACCCATTTTAACCCAAAGTGAACCCAATGTCGAGCCAAACCAACCCGATTGACCCGAATTCTGGTCCAATTCAATTCTAAACTTCAATTCGATATTCCCGACACCAATCTAGACCAAGTCCAAGTCCAATTTGATTGACATATGGATCGATTTCACTTTTGGCCTTAAAGCCCGATTTGGACCCATGACCCAGACCTAACCCAAGCTCACCCGATTCAACTCAATTAACCCCAAATCTTTTATAAACCTTCCTTAACATCCCCACAAGCAAAACACTAACATGATTTGCCCAAAATTTAGACCCAAACCCCACTCGAATTCAACCCAAAGCTAAAAGGCCCAATTTTGACCTAAACCCAGAACCTAACCCAAATGAGCCCAAACCCTAAAATCAAAGCCCGACCAAAGTCAAAACCTCTTTGAAACACTCCCATAAACATTTCTCGACATTAATTTTACATCAATTTCAACCCTAGCCCAACATTAGCCCAACTTGGCCCACTTTGACCTATATTGGCCCATTCACTCGAAGAGCCAAATTCAACCCAATTCAAACCCAAATCACCCCCGATTTGCTTCAAGTCACTCATGACACATCTATGAGCTAAACCCGACAATTATTTGGCCCGAAGCCTTTACCAAAATTTCATCCCAAAATCCATTTTAAAATTCAAAAGCCCACTTTCCTAAACCATCTTAAAAGCCCATCTAAAACCATTTCAAAAAATCCCAAAATCCACCCTAAAGCCCACATGACATCTCCATTTGCCATCAACTTAATTAAAGCCATTACCTAAGTCCTAAATTCATCATCGAATAATTCCAAATCAAGCCTCATGCAAATCACCCTAAATACCAAAATTTTTCTTAAATCCATTTCCATGAAATTGACTCCACTTTTCCCGAGTCGAAGGTGAGCCATGCAAGCCATGGACAAGCCACATGAAGCCATGGAAGGCTTGACATGTGATCGAGCCACTAATGTCAAAGGAGGAGCCTCTTTTAAGCCCCCTTAAAAAGATTTTAACCCTTTTAATGCTTCACCTTAATCCATGTTTAATCAAAATATTCATGGATGGTGACTTCTCCACCCTTTCCTAGCTGATCCATCTGATCTTCCCTCGGCCCAAATCGGCCATGGGGAGGTGAACCAAGCCCAAAAGGTGGGTTGACCCATTTGGACCCAAAATGAGCTCATCCCCCATTCCATTTCAATTCTACTCCTTTACACATGTCCATGGCCAATTGATTGCACAAACCTCCAGCCACGACCTCCACGACCTTGAGGGTGACCGACCACTGGCCGAGCCGGCCACCACGGCCGCGGAAACCACCGGGCGAGAGCTCGCATGTGAGCCCGACTTGGAGTTCTCACCTGTAGGTGCCCCATCCCCGGTGGCCATTGGAGGCTGTTCTTCTCTTGCCGAAGCAGGTGATCCCGAGCCCTAACTCTCCTCGGGAGGCCCTCCACCCTCTCTGATTTAAACACCACCCCTCTCGGCCATGAGAGGTGCTTGAAACAAAACTTAAGGAAACTGCGCAAAATTGTTCCGGACTACTCCCCATACACGGAGCACTTGATCCCCGCTGAAATCCCCCTGCCATTTCTTCTCTGTGAGCTCGATTTCGAGTTGAAATCCAAGCCCAAAACCAGGACACTTCTCCACGGTGAGCCCAATCCCCAAATTGATTGGTTCTACACCTTCACCATACTAAGGGAAGGTGTCCACCGACAAAAGCCCCATCTCCGGGCCACCCGGTTGCTCCGGCCTCCAAGCTTTATGATCGGGCTTGGTCGAAATCACACCTAGACAATTCACCGGACCGGGAGACTTCATGCGGAGCTTGCTGGGATCCGATCGAAGGTGCAACAACCCTCGGATCGAAGCCACACTTCTGCGAGCAAAGGTATGGCCTCACTCTTCTTCCAGAGCTTCGAACATTCTTCTTTTCCATTGCGTAAATTTCATCCCACATAAGCCAGTATGGATGTGTTCGTCTTCTCGAGACGAATCCATAGAGCATAAGAACATGAAAATCCATTGAGTATCGAGTGAGATCTTAGGGATTTAGTGTGGACGGCTCTCGGGTGAGGACGCTCGGGGACGATGAACGGATGCCGTCCATTCAATACACGCGCGGACGGACGGCTCAGATGGCATCGGACCAGGAGACGATATGAGAACCGCGGGGCCCGGGCTGCTGACTCAAGCGGCAGCGTCGAATGGGAGCGCGACGCGTGTACGTTCGGAGATGCCGAGGTTGACGCGGCGCCGCGTGGATAAATAGAAAATTAGGGGTATTTTCTATTTATTTAATTCCCTAAACTTCAAAAATTCATAACTTTGTGTGGAAAAATCAGAAAAATAAAATAAAAATACCCTCTTGCTCGGTGAACGAGAGGAGAATAATGTGGAAAAGAAATCATTTGATTTCATCGAAGTATTTTATTTTTAATAATTTATTTACTCTCTGTATATTTTTAATTCTCCATGCATGTATACAATTCACCATGGCATGAGACCATAGGGCTTTTGAAGCCTACGAATTTGGGAACATTCCCTGAATTTTCCAAAGTCGGAGGCCATCCTATGAAAAGTTATTGATTTTTCAAATTCATGTTACTGTTTTGAGTATTTTAATTCCAATAAATAGCATGTTGTGAAATAAATTCTAGGAAAATTTGGTGATGTTCCTTATGACCGAGAGGAACCTAGGAAAAATAGGTTTTGAGTTAGTTCATTTAAAACAACCCTAATTGGCTTAAACACCCAAAATGGATCTCTAATTAATTAGAGCTAACCATACATCAAATTGACTTGAAATCAATTCTCCACTGACCTTTAGGATCAGAGGAACCCACCATAAAAATTTGGGGGCAATTGGACTTGGTTAACCCTAGTAATTGGGTTGATTAAGCCATTTAGCCATCTTAAACTTTAAAAATTCATAACTTTCAAAATATCTTTCAAAAATTCACCAAATTGGTTTTGGAGCCTCTCTGATATCAGGGGAATTTAAGAAAATTAAAATTTCAATTTTCTAGAAAAAGTTGATTTTTAATATTATTTTAATATTTTTAATAATTAAAAAATAATAAAAATCACAAAAATAATAAAATTCACCAAAATGTCACATTTTGAATTTTAATCACTTAGGAACAAACCCCATATTTTTCTTAGGTCTATTTAGTGAGATATTAAATTTTAAAACTCTAGGGTAATTTTAAAATTAAAAAATGTATTTTCTAGCATTTTCACTAAAATAATTATAATAAATCATAGAAAAATCAGAAAATTGCAAAATTTGATTCTCTGATTTCCTTGATATCAGAGAGATTTTTGATAAATATAAAATTCATTTTTTAACATTTATTTTATTTTTAAATTAATTAACACTCCAAAACTTAAAATAATTATAATAAAAATAATATAATTCAAAAAATCACCAAAATTGGTTCAGTGGTCCTCTGGTCATTAGGAATGTCCCCTAATTTTCTTAAGGACAGAAACTTTCCCTTGGTCATGTTATTAAATTTTCCTTGGAAATCTCTATTTTCCACCAAAAATAATTATATAAATAAATTAAATACAGAAAAATCACATTTTCTCCTCTCATGTCTTTATTGACATATGAGTGAAGTCACATAAAAATTTCAAGTTCATTTGAGTTCAATTTAGCGAGTTATGAAATTATTAAGCTTAAAGGGTAAAATGGTAATTAAAATTTTAACCCTTAATTAAAACTTTAGGTTTAATAAAAAATTAATAAGTAAAATATTTGATCCTTATCTGATTTGGATGATTGAAATTTAAATAATCAAATGGTAGAAACCCATTAAACAATTTAAAATAATTAAACCTTAATTAAATAATTGATTAAATTTGGGAAGAATAATAAAATTGGAATTATTGAAATAGGGATATTATTAGGAAGAGATTTATTCTTTAATTTAAAAATCCCTAATTAATCATCTCATTAATATTCAAATCTTAATTAAAATGATAACCCAAATTCAAAATATTAAAAGACTTAATCATTAAACTAAAATTAAATTATTAAACTCTTTTAAAATTCCAATTAAAATTAAAATTAAAATTAAATTAAAAAAATTAAATTAAATTAAGTAAATTAAATTGAATTAAATTAAATTAAATTAAATTAAAATTAAAAGTTGAATTAAATTAAAGATTAAATTAAATTAAATTAAATAAACAAATTAAATTAAATTAAATGAATAAATTAAATTAAATTAAATTAAATAAATAAAATCAAATTAAATTAAATAAATTAAATTAAATTAAATTAAATTAAATAAATAAAATAAAATAAAATAAAATTAAATTAATTTAAATCAAATCAAATTAAATTAAAATTAAATCAAATCAAATTAATTTAATTTAACATCAAATCAAACTAAATTGAATTAAATTGAATTAAATTAAATTAAAGATTAAATTAAATTAAATTAAATTAAGTTGAATTAAATATAACATCACCAAAGACATAAAGAATTCAAAATAAATCTAAAGCAACTTGAACACTATTCGAATTTAAACCCATTAACTCAAATTAAATCATTTGAACACCGATTTGCCCTCGAGAGCTTTGGTTATCATAACTCCTAAACAGAACATTAAATGAAATGTTACTTCACCTATAGGATATTCAAATGTCCTAGTTCAGCTGAGCGAAGACAACAAAACTTGAATTCCGGACGATTAATTCATTTGTGTAATTAAATTCATTTGGACTTGAAAACAATCCTATCAATATTGAAAAGATGTTTAAGATTCTTCTTAAGCACTTCCTCGATATGATAGGACACTTATAAGAACAATTGAACTTAATTATTCTTTGATGAAGAAAATCGTCCTCGAACAAAACACAAAGACACTAGACGTCATAGGAAATGACTAGCTATAGGATTAGGAACTTGGTAGAAAACCATAACCCTTCCCTTAGCTTTACTAGGAACTTGCTTAAATATTCTAATTGTGTTTTAAGTGCGGCTTGAAATGACGGGAAGACCCTCCGGGTACGCTTTTATTATTTATTGCAATTTAATTTAATCTTGCATTGCACTTACTTTTCTTGCATGATAAACAATTGTTGCATGAAAACCCACACCTTTAGGATAGTCCACTAAAGCTGAAACCAAAACTAAGTTAAAAGCCATTGCAAGATAAAATTCACCGCCATGACATTTCAAAATATAAAACAACTCGAAATTTAATCACAAACGGAGACACAAAACTACAATTATAATTAAATTAAAACGTCTTGTTGGATGATCGGGAATACCTCGGATGATGTAACCTACGTGTTGCTAACGGGATTTCCCATGGTCTAAATGAAAGTGTGGAACTCATTCGGTTGAGTTTAGCAAATTCATACGAACTAAGTGAATCGATAAAAATAATGATGCGGAAGGATGGAGCCAGTGGGATCTTAACCGGTGTCGTTATAATCGACTTTAAGATTTGTTTTAATTAAAATGTAAAAAACACTTGAAAATTAAGATTTTCTCTAAACCAAAACACTTTTCTCATCCACGATTTATGACTTCTAAAACTAAACATACGCAGCAACAAGGAGCTCGGAGCATGGTGGGCGGCACGGCCATCGTCATCGAGCAAAACTGAGTCTACTTCGGCAAAACTTTCCTAGAATTAAATAACGAAGCCATAGGACTTCGAGGTAGTTTGCACTAGTGCAACATAAATCCTCGACCTTTTGTTAGGCATTTGCCTTGCAAATTAAGCCCTAGCAGGCCTTAGGATTCCGAGGTAGTCGTCCGATACGACATAAACCCTCATATCTTCCAGGCTATTTGTATGATTCTATCATATAAATATAAGTCCTAATTGATTAAAATTGGCGAGATCAAAACATTAAATAACTATTAGGACTTTCCTAAATCCAAGCGAACAATAGGATAGTCGGGAAATTACCGAAGTTCACTTCGAATCTGTGATTTCTCCTACCTTTCTTCCTTTGAATTCTTAAAACAAAATGTTCTAAACTTGATCCATTACCTATTGAAATTCCAAAATTCAATCCTTTGAAAACTTAAACTTTGAAATTCTTGAGAGCAGAATTATTGATTATTATCGAGAGTTTTCTTAAGTGATTCCCGTCACCTAAGATATAATTAACTATAGGGGCTTGCCCTTATAGGGAATTTTAAAGAACCCAGGTAATATAAACCCTGTTTAATGCTTTCATATTAAGCAGGGGAATTTGTCGGCTTATAAAATTGGTTCGCAGACCAAACGGATGCCACAAATCTTCTAGTTTATTTAATCGAGCCCCACCATCGAGCGAGTGTGTCTATCCTTAGGGATAGATACACGGTTCGTGGTGCGGTGCTCGTTTATATAAACTATTTGGGATGTGAGATCGGTTTAATCTTATATCTTAAAACCTTCAAATTTAAAATTTTTTTCAAAATCAAATACTACTTTTCAAATTATTTATTTAAACTAAATTAAAAGTTCGCCGACAACTTCTGTTAGGTGACACCATTTTCAAAATAAAACACAACCTAAAAATAAGCCGTACAGGATCATGTGAGTCAACCTATCAAAGGTAGTGAAGTCCACATCAAGGATTATGTGGCAAAGTATGGTTTAGAGTGTATCATGTTTAAGGTAAAAAAAGGTTTAAAAAGGTTTAAGAAAGAGATCCACTCTCTTGCCATTAATGGCTTGGTGAGGTGGAAAGTAGATTCCATGGCTCTCATGGCTCCCATGTGGCTCATGCATGGCTTGATGGCTCATATATGGCTTGGGAAAAGTTGTCTCACTTGCATGAGAAAGGGTGTTGGAATTTTTTATGGATGTAAGGAGAATTGTCATAAGGCTTGATTTGGATTTATTTGGTGATGGATTTTAGAACATAGGAAGTGTTTTAATTCAAAGGGATGATGAGAGGAATTTCATGTGGGCTTTGTCATTGACTTTGGGCTTTTGAACTTGCTTTGGATGGGCTTTTAGGAAGGCTTGAGGGAGTGAGCCTTTAGGTTTAAGAATGAATTCATGGATGGGAATTTTGTAGAAGTTTGGGCCAAGTAATTGTTGGGTTTGGTTTAGGGATGTGTCATGAGTGATTTGAAATGAATTTGAGGTGGTTTGGGTTTGAATTAGGTTGGATTTGGGTTTCTTTGGTAAAGGGGCCAATATAGGTCAAATTGGGCTAATTTGGGCCAATGTTGGGCTAGGGTTGAAATTGATGTAAAATTAATGTTGGGAAATGTTTATGGGAGTGTTTTAAAGATGTTTCAACTTTGGTTGGGTTTTGGTTTTGGGACTTTGGCTTATTTGGGTTAGGTTTGGGTTTAGGTCAAAATTGGGCTTTTTGGTTATGGGTTGAATTTGAGTGGGGTTTGGGTCCAAATTTTGGGTAAATTATGTTAGTGTTTTGTTTGTGGGGATGTTAGGGAAGGTTTAGAAAAGGTTTGGGGTCAATTGGAGTTAAATTGGATTAGTTTGGGCTAAGTTTGGGTCATGGGTCCAAACTGGGCTTTAAGGTCAAAAGTGAAATTGGATTCAAATGTCAATCAAATTAGACCTGGATTTGGTCTAGATTAATATTTTGGATATTGAATTGAAATTTAGAATTGAATTGGACAAAAATTGGGGTCAATTGGGTAGGTTTGGTTTGACATTGAGTTCACTTGGGTTAAGAATGGGCTAAATTGGGGGTTTTGGTAAAAGTGGGGTAAATTGACAAAATTGGCCCATGGTGTAGTTGGATAAAATGAAATTACAAATATTTGGGAATTTCTGGAATTTTTTGGGAATTTTTTGAATTTTTTGGATTTTTTGGCTAAGAGGGGCATTTTGGGTATTTGGAGGGTATTGGGGGGTATTTTTGGAATTTTTGGTATTTTTAGCTATGGATGATCAATTTGGTTGGTGAGGAAATGTTCAAGGTTAATTTTGGGGAATTTTGGGTGATTTGAAAATTTTGGAGGATTTGGGCAATTTTAAGGGCTTTTGGTAGGTTTGATAGGTGTAGGATTCCCGGGGTCAAAAATTGAAATTTTGGAAGGATGAAGATTGATCAAATATGAGTGAAATGGAATCACTTTAATTGAGCCATGAAGCCATGTTAAGCCTATATGAGCCATGAGAGGACTCATTTGAGGCGATCAGCATGTTGTTCCCAACCTCTTAGCCAGAGGCTTAGGGGTTAAGGTTCATCCATATGAATTACCTACATGAGTCAAGGAGTCAAGATGGGTATGGGTGTGGTTTTAGGATTTGGATTGTGTGTGTGAGAGTGTAGAGTATGAGTGTAGTGAGTGTGTAAGTCGACCCTCACCGGACCGAAGCCACCTAGGGTGGTCCTGAGGCCGAAGAGTCTCATAGGGAACTCATCCTTTAAACCTTCACTTTTGATCTCGACCCTCTAGGTGATTAGGGGTCTACAATCAAGCTTGTGGGGTTTGCGGGGAGACAAGAAGTGGTTTAAATTTCTAAAGGATGGGTCCCAATTCTAGTCCTCTAAGATAGTCAAAGGAAAAGCATAAGGCTAGATCCTAAGCACTAAAGAGGGAAGAGAAGACCTCATCAAAAATGAGGTCAACACGCGTGTATCGAGCGGACGGCCAAGATCAAGCTGGACATGGCAATGGTACGTGAACCACGGGCCCCTGGAGAGCTGAGTCAGATGGAGAAGCTGAATCACAGTGCGACTCGTGGGCTTTCAGAGCTGCCGAGGTTGACGCGGCGCCGCGTGGATAAGTAGAAAATTAGGGTATTTTTGAATTATTTAAATGCCCTGAACTTTAAAAATTCATATCTTTGCATAGAAAAATAACAAAAATAAAATTAAAATACCCTCTTTCTCAGTGAACAGAGGAGAATAATGTGGAAAAGAAATTAAGTTAATTGGATGAGTATTTTATTTTTAATATTTTATTTACTATTTTCAATATTTTGATTCTCCATTTGCATGGATAATTCACCATGACATGAGACCATAAGGCTTTTGAAGTCTCTGATCTTGGAAACATTCCCTGAATTTTTCAAGGTCAGAGGCCATCTCTGTGAAAAGTTATTGATTTTTCAAGTTCATGTCACTATTTTAGGTATTTTAATTCCAATAATTAGCATGTTGTAAAATAAATTCTAGGAAAATTTGGTGATGTTTCTTAGGACTAGGGGACCCTATGAAAAATATATTTTGAGTTAATTCTTTCATAATAACCTTAATTGGCCTAAACCCCTAAAAATGAATTTGAACTAATTAGGGTTAACCACACATCAAATTGACTTGAAAACAATTCTCCATTACACTTTAGGGTCAGAGGAACCTTACATAAAATTTTAAAATCAATTAGACTTGATTAACCCCACCAAATGGATTGATTAAGCCTCATAAGTAAAATGGAACTTTAAAAATTCATAACTCCAAAAATACTTTTCAAAAATTCACAAAATGATTTTGGAGCTTCTCTGATATCAGGGGAGTTCAGAAAAATTAAAATTGGAATTTTCTAAAAAAACTTGATTTTTCACAATATTTTAATATTTTAATAATTAAAAAATAATAAAAATCACAAAATTATTAAAAATCATAAAAATGTCACATTTTGACTCCTAATCATTTAGGAACAAACTAAATATTTTTCCCAAGTCCCTAGGATAAGATGTTGAATTTTAAAGGCTTAATGTAATTTTTTATAAAAAAAATGAATTTTCAACCTTCTTGACTAAAATAATTCTAATAAATCAATGAAAAATAAGAAAATTATAAAGTTTGTTTCTCTGGACTCTAAGACAGAGAAATTTAAGAAAAATATAAAATCTATTTTTTCAACTTTTATTTTATTTTAAAATTAATTAATACTCTAAAACTCAAAATAGTTATAATAAATAAAATATAATTCAAAAAATCACAAAAATTGGTCCAAGTGGTCCTCTAGTCATTAGGAACATCCCATAATTTTCTTAAGACAGAAACCTTTCCTTGGTCATGTTGTTGAATTTTCTTGGAAAACCCCTATTTTCTACTAAAAATAATTATATAAATAAATTACATTCACAAAAATCACATTTTTTCCTCTAATGTCTTAATTTATATGTGAGTGAGGTGGCATAAAAATTTCAAATTCATTTGAGCTCAATTTAGTGAGTTACGAAATAAAGAAGCTTAAAAGGGCATAAAGGTAATTAAAAATTTTAACCCTTAATTAAAACTTTAGGTTTAATCAAAATGGGGGGGGGTAAAATATTTGATTCTAGTTTTCTCTTGGATGATTGAAACTTAGGGAAATTAAGGGGTAGAAACCCACTAAACACTTTAAAAATATCAAAATGAAACTTTAATTAATTAAATGATTTAAATTTTGGAAAGGATATATTTAAAATTTGGATTATTAAAATAGGGATATTATTAAAATGATATTTATTCTTTAATTTAAAAATCCCTAAATAAATTACTTTAACAATATTTAGTTCTTAATTAAAAATTAAAATAACAATCCAAATTAACAATTAAAACTAAAATTAAAACAAAAATTAAATTAAATTAAATTAAAATTAAATTAAAATTAAAGTTGAACTAAAATTAACAATTAAAATTAAAATTAAAATTAAATTAGAATAAATAAAATTAAACTAAATTAAATTTAAATTAAACTAAATTAAATTTAAATTAAATTAAAATTAAATTAAATTAAAATTAAAATTAAGTTAAAAATTAAATAGAATTAAATTAAATTTAATTTAATTTAAATTAAAATCATTAAATAACAAACCTAAATGAAATCGTTAATAATTAAATCAAAGTATATCAATAATTTCAACACCTCTTTCTATCTAAGTAAATTTAAAACATAAATATCAATTTGAAATACCAAGATAATTGAAAGTGTAAAGATTTAAATTAAATCTAAAATAATTTGAACACTATTTCAAACTTAAAATTATTAATTAAAACCTCATAATTAAATTAAAACACTTTAAACCATTAACTCAAACTTTAAATTAAGAATAATTAAAATTCTCGATAAACCAACTTGCCCTTAATGGCTTTAATTATCATAACTCTTAAACAGAGTATTAAGTGAAACGTCACTTCCTTCATCAGGTAATCAAATACCTAAGTTCACTGAGCAAGAGACAAAGTTTAACTAAACTCTTGGATGATTAATTCACCTAAATTTACTTGGACTCAAAATAATCCCAGAAGTATTGAAAAGATGTTTAGGAATCGTCCTAAGCACTTCCTCAATATGACGGGATGTTTTAGAAAAACAACTGAATTTAATTGTTCTTTGATGAAGAAAATCATCCTTAACCAAACCAAGAACCTAGACGTCATAGGAGATGACTACTTATAGGATTAGGAATTTGGTAGACAACCAAAACCCTTCCCTTAGCTTTACTAGAGTATCCGTTGAAATGTTTAAATGTTCTAACATGTGTTTTAAGTGCGGCTTGGGATGACGGGAAGACCCTCCAGAGTACGCTTTTATTTTATTGCAATTTACTTTATTGCAATTTACTTACATGCACTGTACTTTACTTTTCTTGCATGATAAATAAAATTGTTACATGAAAACCAAAACCTTTAGGATAGTCTCTAAACTGAAACCAAAACTAAATTAAAAATCATTGGAAGATAAAATTCACCGCCACAACATTCCAAAATATAAAACAACTCAAAATTTAATCACAAACAGAATAACAAAAATACAATACAATTGAACTAAATTAAAACGCCTCGTTGAATGATCGGGAATACCTTGGATGATGTAACCCACATGTTGCTAACGGGATTTCCCACGGTCTAAATGAAAGTGTGGAACTCATTCGAGTTGAGTTTAGCAAATTCATCTGGACTAAGTGAATTCGATGAAAATAACGGTGCTTGGGATGACGGAACAGTGGGATCTTAATCGGTTCCGTTTAAATAACTTTAAGATTTGTTTTAATTAAAATATTAAAATAGTTAGATTTTAAGATTTTCTTTAAACCAAAACACTTTTCTCATGTCCTGATTTATGTCTTCTAAAACTAAACCTCTGTAACAACAAGGAGCTCAGAGCATAGTGGGCAGCACGACCATCGTCATCAGCTAAACTCAGATCTACTTCAATAAAAATCTTTCTTAGAAATAAATAACCAAGTCATAGGACTTCGAGGTAGTTTGCCTAGTGCAACATAAATCCTCAACTCTTCATTAGGCATTTGCATGATCATGTCATGTAAATTAAGTCCTAACCGGTCTTAGGATTCCGAGGTAGTTGTTTGGTACGACATAAACCTTCACATCTTCGAGGCTAGTTGTGTGATTATATCATACAAATATATGTCCTAATTAATTAAAATTAGCAGGATTGCAATATTAAATAAATTCCTAAATTGAAGCCAAATAATAAGATAGTTTGGGAATTTCCCAAGATTCTTCTTAGATCCTCAGCTTCTCCTACTTTTCTTCCTTTGAACTCCTGAAATTAAGTGTTCCAAATTTGATCCATTCCCTGTTGAAATTCCAAAATTCAATCCTTTTCAAACCTTAAACTTTAAAATTCTTGAGAGAAAAACCATTAATCCTTATCGAAAGTTTTCTTAAAAGATTCCCGTCATTTAAGATGTAATTAACTAAAGGGGCTTGCCCTTATAGAGAACTTTAAGAACCCAGGTAATATAAACCCTGCTTAATTCCTTTGTATTAAGCAGGGGAACTTGGTGGCTTATAAAATTGGTTCGTAGACCAAATGGATGTCACAAATCTTCTAGTATATTTAATCAAGCCCCATCATCAAGCATTGTGTCTATTTTTCGGGATAGATACACGGTTTGTGATGCGGTGCTCGTTTATATAAACTATTTGGGATGTGAGATCAGTTTGATTTCATATCTTAAAATTTTCAAATTTAAAATTATTTTCAAAATCAAATGCTACCTTCCAAATTATATATATATTTAAATTAAATTTAAAATCTAAAATTCGCCGACAACTTCTGTAGGCGAACCTTTTCAAAATACACACATAACCTAAAAATATGCCGACAAGAAGAAACTAAGTAACATTGCAGAAAAGGGTAAACAAGTGATTCAAGTTCAACCTGAACAAAAGAAACAACGATAGAATTTAAACCAACCATCCAACAAGCATCTTCTTAATTACAATTTCAACAACAGATTCCAGTACTGACAGACAAGAGTACAATGATTCAAAGAATGAATAAGGAATACCCATTTAAGACAGAGGCTATTAGCAAAATATTTTGTAGCGTGCTAAAAATGCCAGAGTTCAAGCTACCTGAGGCTAAAAGGCTGGAAGAGGTTGATATGAAAGAAAATCCCAATTTTTGTCCTTATCATAGGATGCTTGGACATAAAATAGAAGAATGGGTATAGTAATTCCGAAAGAATATCTTTAAAAAAAGACTGGTTAGAGTGCAACTTTAAAAAAAGGAATATAGTAATTCTGAAAGAATATCAGAAGGAACCTGAAAAATGTTCAGTCAATATGATTTTAGTTTATAAACTTATTCGTAATTCTGACAACAAAGACAAAAAAGGCATTGCTCGAGGTAAATCTTCTAAGGAGATCCTTACGGACTTTAAATTACAAAATCTTCCAAGAAAGGAAAGAAAAAGAAAAATAAAGAACCAAAAAGGGTTAGAGGTCTTTTATACATAGGAACTACTGTTCCTTTTGTACCTTCTTATTCTCACGTTTTTTTACCCTCTACTAAGATAGTTGTCTGGGATGAAGGGAGAAAATCCCTCGAGTCATTGATTTTGTATGACTTCCTTTTTGCCACCACTTTGAATAATAATACTTCTAGATCTTCTTATATTTTTTCTATTTTTTATTATACTTCAAAAAATGATAATTCTAATTTTATTCCTATAGACAATACTCAAATCGTACATGATTCTGACCAGTCTAACAATAATTAAAATGATAATAACATTAGTGACAATTCCAATGATGAAAAAGATGAAAATGACATTATCACACTTCAATAATAAGGACCACCAATTTTTATGGAATTGGAATCTTCAGACTCAAGGGCAGAAGTGTCAGACAGTAAACTAGAAGAAATAGTTGAAAATAATTTGCGAAGTGGAAAAGTTTTGCCTCCCAGAATGATTCCCCAAGAGAAAGAAAATTAAATAGTCACATCGAAAAAGATCATTCCTCCGATACACCCACAATTATCTAAAGAAAAAGAAGACTGTTCTCATAAAATGGATTGCAATGTATTATCTCATATGAGGAAATTACTAGCAAAACTAAGCATTTATGATGCCCTTATGTTTTCCAAAGAAATGAGGGAGTCAATGATAAAAGCTCTTTTAGATCCAGACATTTGCTTAGCTCAAATTGCTAGTATCACTCAGAGTGAAGCTTGTTCATTAGAAAAACAAACAAAAATTACCTTTTCTGACTATGACGTGTTACTTGGAATGACTGAACCTAATCATCCATTATACATCATAGTGAACATAAATGACACAACACTTTCAAGCGTGCTTATTGATCCAGAGGCCTCGATTAACATAATGAATTTAAGGACTCTTGTATATTTGGATATTGACACATCCCAAATATCAAGAGATACAATGATGATGAGGATTTAGCCAATAAGGAGAATGAGCCCTAAGTTCAATAACATTGCTTCTAAAAATGGATGATTTGGTGACAATGACAAAATTTCATATCATCGATTTTGATACCTCCTTAATTCTTTACTTGGTAGATCATGGCTTCATAAACATAAAATGGTTCCTTCATCACTACATCAATGCATAAAATATTTACAAAAAGAAAAAGAATGTTGCATTGTAGGAGATCTACAACCATTTTCAATCAATGAAATTGGAATACATGAAGATGCTGGATATTATGCTATAGTAAAAAAAACAATATTCTCCATATAAGCAGTAGAAAATATAGAAGAAAAGACAAAGAAAAGAAAATAAATGAAAATATGATTCTTCTTCAAGACAGGCGAAGGGTGATAATTCTCATCCAAGGTCAAGGCTGAGGATGGGGATGAGGGAAGAAAAACCCATTTGTCAAAATGAAGAAACCATTGATGTTCAAAACTCACCTAGACGTTGAAGAAGATGCGAAAGAAGAAACAACATAGGTGGCTCAAATAGAACCTCAGTTCAAAATACCTCTAAAAAAAAAAGAGAAAGTAAAATAGTTTGTGTCTATGTGTGAAAAAATTAATCATTATATACACGCTATGAGCCTTACTCCAATTTCTTCTTCTACACTTGAGGATTTCGTGGTCAAAGAAGTATATAAAAGGCCAATTAATTTTAAACTTGGCTCTACTTCTTCTAGTTATGAAACCGATGTAAAATTCCAATATAAAAATCTTCTAAAATCAATGAAAATCCCTTTTGAGTTGTATTCTCCTTGGGCACAAAAATTTATTCAAAATAGTTTAAATCTCAAACAATGGTCTTTAAAACAACCACACTTTTATTGAAAAAATATGGGATAACAATAAACGAAACCCTAACTCTAAAGATTGTACTGGATTTGGCACTCTAGAAGCCCTAGATGGTAGAAAATTTTGCCTACTCATCACCAAAGAACATAATTCCAAACAAACAATTGATCTCCTAATAGAAGATGCTCCTCTTGAATTAGAAGAAGAAATCAAATCTACAGTTGATGAATTAAAAAAATAAATTTAGGGACTAATGAAAACCCAAAACTAACTTTCATTAATTCATTCCTTTAAGGCATGGAAGCAAAATAAATAAACCAACCGTTGAAAGAATACAAAGACTGCTTTGCCTGGACTTATGACAAAATTCCTGGACTAGCTCCAAAATTTATGGTCCACAAACTTGGGATAAATAAAATAGCAATCCCTATTAAACAAGCTCCAAGATTAATGCATGTCGAAATAGAATAACAAGTCATTTTTTATGTTAAGAAATTGATTGAGACTGGTTTTATACGAGAAGAAAATTATCCAACATGGCTGGTTAATGTAGCATTGATTAAAACGAAAAATGGCCAAATCAGGGTCTGCGTAGACTTTAGAGATTTCAACAAGGCCTGTCCAAAAGATAAATTTCCTTTAATAATTCCATAATTAATGGTTGACATAGCATCTACACATGCAATATTTTCCTTTATGGATGGATCATTAGGATACAATCAAATAAAGATGTTTCTAGAAGATGATTTAAATATAGCCTTCAGGACACCCATAGGGATATACTGTTACCAAGTTATGTCATTTGGATTGAGGAATGCTGGTGCAACCTATCAAAGAGACACGACACAGATTTTTGACAAGTCATACAAAATAAAGTCAAATGTTATGTGGACGATTTGGTCATCAATAATAAATCAAAAGATGATCATGCGTATGATTGGAGAATCATCTTTGAACGATTATGTCTATAAATCTTGAATTGAATCCCTTAAATTGTGCTTTCGGTGTCACTTTAGGGAAATTTTTAGGACTTGTTGTTCGACATCATGGGATTGAAATCGATCCTCTTAAAATCGAAACCATTCTAAATATGCCTCCTCCTAAAATCTAACCCAATTGCGATCCTTTCAAGGTAAACTAGCGTATATATGATGAATTATTTCTAATATGTCAGGTAGGTGTCAGCCCCTCACTGCGCTAACCAGAAAGATACCAAATTTGTATGTGATGAAAAATGCCAGCACGCCTTTGAAAATATCAAAAATATTTAATAACACCTCCTGTCTTAGCAGCTCCTATGTTAGGAAGACCTCTAATCTTTTACACTACAGCATTGGAAAATTCTCTTGGTGCATTACTAGCTCAAGTAATGATGTGGGAAAAGAAAATGCATTATATTATTTTAGCCATTATTTAGATCTGACTGAAATAAAATATCCATCAATTGAAAATTCCCTTGGAGCGTTACTAGCTTTGATTTTTGCAGTTCAAAAGCTAATACACTATATGCTTTCTCATAAAGTAACTCTTATTTCAAGAGTTAACTCATTACAATAATTGATGACTTGACCAGCACTTTCAGGAAGATGAAAAAGATAGGCAGTGATACTGCTCCAATTTAACATAACATTTGTCCCATTACATTCTGTGAAAGGACAAATCTTGGCAAATTTCTGAACAGTACATCCAATTCTAACTGGATCACCTCTTAATGATGATTTACCTAGTGAACAAATACTTGAAATACAAAATTCAGACATACAACGATGGGAATTCTACTTTATGGAGCGTCATCTGCTCGAAAAGACAAAGACGAGCAGACAATCATACCAGGCAAAGCTAGGGTAGGATTAATTTTCATTACACCAGACAAAGCAATGATGTCATTTCCCTATCATTTAACTGAACCATGCACAGATAATGAAGCTGAATATGAAGCGGTCATAACCAGTTTCGAATTAATAATACTAATGGAAATAAAATGGATGGACATCTAAGGAGAGTCTCAGTTGATCATCAATCAAATTGCAGGCAAATACAAGACTTTGAAATTTTGAGTAGAATAATACTTTCGTTGCAATCTAAAATTGCTTTAGCAAATTCCTGATGTAGCTTTCTTATTAACTCTGAGACAAAACAATTCTTTAGCAGTTTCTTTAGCAAAACATGCGAAAGAATTCACTTTTCCAGAAGAAGATGATATACTAATTTCTATAAAAGGAAGACAAGTTCTTTCTCAAATCGACATGGACAATCTGCACAAAATATGTAAGGACATGACAGTGACAATAATTGACGAAAAAAAAGATGATGACAACAATCAATTATTCAATATTTACAAACCAGAAGGTTACACGAAAGCAAATATCTCGCAACTCAAATCAGACAAAGAGCATTATCATATGCACTAGTAAATAATATTCTTTACAAATGATCTTTTGACCAAATGTGGTTAAGATGACTAAACCAATTTGAAGCTCAAGAGATTCTTAAAGAAGTTCTTTCAGGTCTATGTGGTGCACACCAATCTGGACCAAAAATGAAGATAAAAATAAAAAAAATGGGATATTACTAGCCAACAATGAAGACCAAGTATCTTGAGGTTGCAAAGAAATGTCATCAATGTTAAATACATGGAGTAGTTTTACATGAATCGCCAAATTTATTACATCCAACTTTTGCATCTTGGCCATTTGAATGCTGGAGCACAGACATAGTGGGCCATATAGACCCGCCATTATCTAAAGATCATCATTTATTCTAGCAGCCATTGATTACTTCTTCGAATGGGCAGAAGCAATAACACTTAGAGAATTTAAGGCAGAGCAAGTTCTCCTATTATTTAAGACTCATGTTGTCTATAGATTTGGAATTCTTCAAGCATTAATATCAGATAATGAACTGGCTTTTAAAAATATGAAAATGAATAACATTATTCAAAGACATGGGATAGATTGGAGATATTCCACAATTTATTATCCTAAAACAAATGGTTTAGCTGAGGCCTTCAACAAAACAGTGGTACAAATTTTCGGAACGACGTTAATCAACAGTCCAAGACAATGGCATAAACTATTAATGGAGACTTTATGGGCCTATAAGACTATATACCGAACACCAATGCGGTCAACACTGTTTGCATAGTATATGGTTTTGAGGCCATTTTACCACTCAAAGTGCAAATTCCTTCTCTCATAGTTGAGGTCGCAAACAAAATAAATGAAGAAGAAAATATCAAGTTATGACTTGAAGAACTTGAAAGTTTAGAAAGAAAACGTCTATAAGCTCTGCAATATCTTGAATTATATCAAGCAAAAATGATACGGGCCCATGAAAAATTTGTTCAGCCTAGAACATTTTGAATTGGTGAATTAGTTTTAGTTCTTTGAAGTTCTATCCTTGCTCATCGAAAAATAAGTGGAAAGTTTGAACCACTATGGGAGGACCTGTATGTAATTGAAAAGACATATTCAGGAGGATCTTACCAATTGATAGATTGTCAAGGAGAAAGAATTTTCCCTTAATCAATGGGCATTTCTTGAAAAAATTTTATGCGACATAAATGACTTGTTTGTAAACTGGGAAAATAATAAAATCTTTCGAATTATCTCTATGATATATATTTTTATTTTTGTATCTTTTGATATCCTTATTGCTTATTAAGCAAGTAGTTTTAAGCATGACTCCTCGACATAATAAAATGATAAGAACAATTAAATTACAATGTTTTAACTTTAAAATTAAGTATAACATGTTACATTGTTGTATTACTTTCCGGTAAATGTCTAACAACAGACAGTCCTTTTACATTTCGAAGCAGAGTTTGCTTGGCTTTGGACCGACGATGCATTCAAGGAGGATCGAGAATCTATTTTGATTGACTTGTCTCAAGATGAATTACTTAACAATAGACCTATGTTATCTATTGCTAATCAGAAAGAAGAAAAAGGAAAACCATCTGTGTTAGAATTCAAACATCAACAACAAAATATCAGGATAGAAGAAGTCATTTTGACAGAACATTAAGAGAAAACTGACACTGAAAACTAAAGTTAAATGTGGTAACTACAACTCCTGGAGCTGAAGAGACATCTGTTATCAGAGTAAAGAAATCAGTCTCCGGATTAACTAGAGCTTAAAGGAGAAATAAAAAAAATGACTTAAAAGATTTTAAGAAAAGGAACGACAAAATACAAAATCTATGGAAGATGATGATGATTTTTAATTTTCAGTTCTTGAAAATATTCCTAAAGAAAAATATTTTGTTTTCGGAAAAGAAAAACTAGATCAAGAATAAGAAAGGATTGAGAGGACAATATTCACTCCAACTCCTTACTGTACGGCTTATTTTTTGGTTATGTGTATTATTTTAAAAAGGGGGTCGCCTAACAGAAGTTGTCGGCGGATTTTTAATTTAATTTAAATAAATAATTTGAAAAGTAGTATTTGATTTTTTGAAAATAATTTTAAGATATGAAATCAAACTGACCTCACATCCCAGATAGTTTGTATAAACGAGCACCACATCACAAACCGTGTATCTGTCCCGAAGAATAGACACACTGTTTGGTGATGGGGCTCGATTAAATAAACTAAAAGATTTGTGACATTCGTTTGGTTTGCGAACCAATTTTATAAGCCGACAAATTCCCCTGCTTAATATAAATGAATTAAGCAGGGTTTATATTACCTGGGTTCTTAAAATTCCCTATAAGGGCAAGCCCCTATAGTTAATTACATCTTAAGTGACGGGAATCACTTAAGAAAACTCTCGATAATAATCGATAATTCGTTCTCGAGAATCTCGAAGTTTAAGTCTTCGAGGATTGAATTTTAGAATTTCGATAGGGAATGAATCAAGTTTGGAATATTTTGTTTTGGGAATTCAAAGGAAGAAAGGTAGGAGAAATTACAGATTCGAAGTGAACTTCGGTAATTTCCCGACTATCCTATTGTTTGGCTTGAATTTTGGAAAGTCCTAATGTTTTTTTAATGTTTTTATCTTGCCAACTTTAATTAATTAGGACTTATGTTCGTATGACATGATCAAACAAATAGCCTCGAAGATGTGAGGGTTTATATCGTATCGGACGACTACCTAGGAATCCTAAGACCGGTCAGGGCTTAATTTGCAATGTAAATGCCTAACAAAAAGTTGAGGATTTATGTTGCACTAGGCAAACTACCTCGAAATCCTGTGGCTTGTTTTTTTAATTCTAAGAAAGTTTTGCTGAAGTAGACTCAGGTTTTGCTGATGACGATGGTTGTGCTGCCCACCATGCTCCGAGCTCCTTGTTGTTGCAGAAGATTGTAACCAAAGAAGAAGAGAGGATTTTGGTTTTATAAATCTTAAAGTCCAAATGTTTTTTATGTTTTAATTAAAAGAAATCTTAAAGTTGATTATAACAACACCGGTTAAGATCCCACGGTTCCATCCTTCTGACATCGTTATTTTTATCGGATTAACTTAGTCCAGATGAATTTGCTAAACTCAACTAAATGAGTTCCACACATTCATTTAGACCGTGGGAAATCCCGTTAGCAACACGTAGGTTACATCATCCGAGGTATTCCCGATCATCCAACAAGACGTTTTAATTTAGTTGTAATTATAGTTTTGTGTTCCGTTTGTGATTAAATTTTGAGTTATTTTATATTTTGAAATGTTGTGGTGGTGAATTTTATCTTGTAATGACTTTTAATTTAGTTTTGGTTTCAGTTTTAGGGACTATCCTAAAGGTGTGGGTTTTCATGCAACAGTTGTTTATCATGCAAGAAAAAGTAAAGTGCATTTGTAATAAAGTAAATTGCAAGGAGATAAACTGCAATAAAATAAAAGCATACCTGGAGGGTCTTCCCATCATCCCAGGCTACACTTAAACACAATTTAGAATATTTAAGCATTTAAAGCAAGTTCCTAGGAAAAGCTAAGGGAAGGGTTATGGTTTTCTACCAAGTTCCTAATCCTATAGCTAGTCATTTCCTATGACGTCTAGGTTCTTGTGTTTTGGTTTGAGGAAGATTTTCTTCATCAAAGAACAATTATGTACAGTTGTTCTTATAAACATCCTATCATGCGAGGAAGTGCTTAAGACGAATCTTAAACACCTTTTCGATACTTTTAGGATTATTTTAAGTCCAAGAGAATTTAATTATAGAATGAATCAATTATTCGGGAGTTCGAGTTTTGTTATCTTGCTCGATAAACTAGGACATTTGAATTTCACTATGAGTGAAGTAATACTTCACTTAACACTCCATTTAGGAGTTATGACAACAAGAGCTTTTGAGGGCGAATCGATGTTCAAGTGATTTGTGATTCGACTTAATTTTAATTAATGGGTTTAAGTTTGGAATAGTGTTCAAGTTGTTTTAGATTTATTTTTGAATTCTTTATGTCAAGTGATGTTATATTTAATTCAATTTAATTAATTTTAATTTTAATTTAATTTGGTTTGGTTTAGTTTTAATTTTAATTTAATTTAATTTAATTTAATTTAGTTTTAATTTTATTTTAACTTGATTTTATTTTATTTAATTTAATTTAATTTAATTTAATATGTTTTAATTTAATTTAATTTAATGTGATTTAATTTAATTTAATGTGATTTAATTTAATTTAATTTAATTTAATTTAATTTAAATTTTAATTTAAAATTTAATTTGGTTTTACTATTATTTACTTTTTTTATTTAATTTAAATTTTAATTTTATTTTATTATTTTTTCTTTTAATTTTAATTTAATATTTTATTTATTATTATTTTTTTTAGGGATGATTCAATTTTAATTGTTATAGTATTAATTTAATTGAAATTTTAAAAGCACTTAATTTAAATGTTTTAATTTTAATTTAATTTAATGATTGAGCATTTTAAGTTTTGAATTTGGATTATCATTTTAATTAGGAATTGAATATTATTGAGGTGATTAATTTAGGGATTCATAGATTAAAGAATAAATTTCTTCCTAATAATATCCCTTATTTTAATAATTCTAATTTTCATTATTCTTCCAAATTTAATTAATTATTTAATTAAGGTTTATTTTGATTACTTTCAAATTACTTGGTAGGTTTCTACCCTTTAAATACCTAAGTTTCAAACATCCAAAATCAACTTAATATCAAATATTTTACCCATCCTTTTAATTAAACCAAAAATTTTTAATTATAGGTTAAAATTTTAATTACCATTTTGCCCTTTATGCTTACTAATTCCATAACTCACTAAATTGAGGTTAAATGAATTTGAAATTTTTATGTAACTTCACTCATATGTCAATTAAGACATTAGAGGAGAAAATGTGATTTTTCTGTATTTAATTTGTTTATGTAATTATTTTTGGTGGAAAATAAGAATTTCCAAGGAAAATTTAATAACATGACCAAGGGAAGGTTTCTGTCCTTAAGAAAATTATGGGACATTCCTAATGACCAGAGGACAACTTGGACCAATTTTGGTGGTTTTTTGAATTATATTATTTTTATTATAATTATTTTTGAGTTTTAGAGTATTAATTAATTTAAAAATAAAATAAAGGTTAAAAAATAAATTTTATATTTTTCAAAAATCTCTCTAATACCAAGGAAACTAGAGAATCAATTTTTATAATTTTTTGATTTTTTTTTATTTATTAGAATTATTTTAGTGAAAATGCTCGAAAATACACTTTTTTTTATTTTAAAATTACCTTGAGGCTTTAAAATTTAATATCTCATCATAGAGACTTAAGAAAAATATGAGGTTTGTTCCTAAGTGATTAAAATTCAAAATGTGACATTTTGGTGAATTTTATTATTTTTGTGATTTTTATTATTTTTTAATTATTAAAAATATTAAAATAATGCAAAAAACCAACCTTTTAGAAAATTGCAATTTTAATTTTCCTAAATTCCCTTGATATCAGAGAGGCTCCAAAACTAATTTGGTGAATTTTTGAAAAGGATTTTTAAAGTTATGAATTTTTAAAGTTTAAGTTTGGCTAAATGGCTTAATCGACCCATTTGACGGGGCTAACCAAGTCCAATTGACTTCAAACTTTTATGATGGGTTCCTCTGATCCTAAAGGTCAGTAGAGAATTAATTTCAAGTCAATTTGATGTATGATTAGCTCTAATTAATTAAAGCTCCATTTTGGGTGTTTAAGCCAATTAGGGTTATTACAAGTTAGTTAACTCAAAAACTATTTTTCCTAGGGTCCTCTAGTCATAAGAAACATCACCAAATTTTTCTAGAATTTATTTCACAACATGCTAATTATTAGAATTAAAATACTCAGAATAGTAACCTAGAATTGAAAAATTAATAACTCTTCATAGGGGTGGCCTCTGACTTTGGAAAATTTAGGGAATGTTCCCAAATTCGGAGGCTTAAGCTCCTATGGTCTCATGCCATGGTGAATTGTATACATGCATAGAGAATTGAAAATGTGCAGAGAGTAAATAAATTATTAAAAATCAAATACTCAATGAAATTAAATGATTTCTTTTCCACATTATTCTCCTCTATTCACTGAGCAAGTGGGTATTTTTATTTTATTTTTCTGATTTTCCTACGCAAAGTTATGCATTTTTGAAGTTTAGGGAATTAAATAAATCAAAAAATACCCTAATCCTACTTATCCACGCGGCGCCAGCTCAACCTAGGCATCTCCGAAACGCCGCGTGTCGTCTTCGATTCGGCGCCGCCATCCAGGCTCGGTGCTCCGGGGCCCGCAGTTCACGTACCAACGCGCTGTCCGGCTCAATCCAGACCTTCCGCTCAATACACGCTTGATCCGACGGCTCCCAGTCATCGTCTACGACTGGTGTGCACCCGTGACCGTCAACCTTCTAACCTTAATTTCTCACTCGTCTCTCAACGGATTTTCATATTCTTATGCTCTATGGATTCGTCTTGAGGAGACGAACACATCCATACAGTAAACATGTATTGAAATTGACTCAAATTAAATAGAGAATCTCTATAAGCTCGGGAAGACGTGTGAGTCCATACCTTTGCTCAGCGAAGTGAAGCTTCGATCTGAGAGTTGTGTCACCTTTGATTAGGTCCAAGAAAGCTCTAGATGAAGTCCCTTGGCCTGGTGAACTGTCTAGGTATGATTTCGACCAAGCCCGATCACAAAGCTTGGAGGCTGGAAGCAATGGCTGGCCTTGTGAGGGGGCTTTTGTTGGTAAACTTCTTCTCTTGGTACGAGTGAAGGTGTAGGACCAATCAATTTGGGGATTGGCTCACTGTGAAGAAGTGTCCTAGTTTTTATGCTTGAAATTTGAACTCGAAATTGAGCTCAGTTGGAGGAATTGGTCGGAATCCGGTGGGAATCAAATGCTCTATGTGTGGAGAGTGGTCTGGAATGATTTTGGCAGAGTTTCCTTAAGGTTGGTTCAGTTCCTCTTCCATGGCCGAGAGGGGTGGGGTTTAAATAGGAGAGGCTGGAGGGCCTCCCAGGGGGCGTTAGGGCTTGGGATCAGCTGCTTAGATCAAGGGAAGAACAGCCATGGTGGCCATTGGGCATGGGACAGCTCAGCAAGGGAGAATTGAATTTTTTGGCTCCTCCCAAGGTCTCGGCCATGGTGTTTTCTGGCGGCTGTGGTGGCTGGTCAGCCTGGCATGGGTCACCCTCAAGGTCAGGGAGGTCAGGGGTTGAATTTGGTAAAGTCAATTGGGGTTTGACATGTGTAAAGGGCTTGATTTAAGTGGAATGGGGCAAGAGTGTATTTTGGCTAAGTTTCATCAAATACATGGATTGGGCTAGGTGCACCTCCCCAAGGCTAATTTGGGCAGAAGAGAAAGTCATTTGGTTCAACTTAATTAGTGGGGAGAAGTCACCATCCAAGTACAATTAGGCTTAAGCATGAATTAGTGGAGACATGGGAGTGGTTAATCAATCTAAGGGAATATGGAAAGGACTTCCTCCATTTGCCCAAGATAGCATGGTGACATGTAAAGGGGCTTTCATGGCTTCCATGTGGCTCATGCATGGCTTCATGGCTTGCATATGGCTTGCACATAGCTTGGCTTACTTGTATGAAAATGGATTTTGACATTTTTGATAAATGTATGAGAGGTTAACATGAAGCTTGATTTAGAATAAATTTATATTTGATTGGAACTTTAGGGATGGTTTTAATTGAAGTCATGATGAAGAAGAGTGTCATATGGGCTTTGTATGAATTTTTGGGCTTTTGGAATTGGTTAAGAATCAGTCTTTAATTGATTTAAATGGGTGGGCTTTTATGTTTTGAAAACAAATTTGTGGATGAGAGTTTTGTAAAATATTAGGCCAAGAAATTGTTGAGTTTAGTTTAGGGATGTGTCATGAGTAATTTGAAACAAATTTGAGGTGGTTTGGGTTTGAATTGAGTTGAATTTGGGCCTCTTTGGTAAATGGGCCAATATAGGCCAAATTGGGCTAACTTGGGCCAATGTTGGGCTAGGGTTGAAATTAATGTAAAATTAATATTGGGAAATGTTTATGGGAGTGTTTCAAAGAGGTTTTGACTTTGGTTGGGTTTTGATTTTGGGGTTTGGGCTTATTTGGGTTAGGTTTGGGTTTAGGTCAAAATTGGGCTTTTTGGTCAAAAGTGGAATTGGATTCAAATGCCAATCAAATTGAGCTTGGATTTAGTTTAGATTGGTGTTGGGGATGTTGAATTGAAGTTTAGAATTGAATTGGACCAGAATTTGGGTCAAATGGGTAGGTTTGGTTTGACATTGGGTTCTCTTTGGGTTAAAATGGGTCAAATTGGGGATTTTTATAAAAGTGGAGTAAATTGACAAAATTGGCCCATGGTGTGGTTGAACAAAATGAAATTGGGAATATTTGGGATTTTCTGAAATTTTCTGGGAATTTTCTGAAGTTTTGGATTTTTTGGGATAAGAGGTGCATTTTGGGTGTTTGGAGAGTATTGGGGGGTATTTTTGGAATTTTTGGTATTTTTGGCTATGAATGATAAAATTTGAGTAATTTGGGAATGTTTGGGATTGTTTTTGATAAATTTTGGGTATTTGGGTGATTTTGCAAATTTTGGGTAATTTCAAGGGCATTTGGGTAGGCCAGGCGGGTGTAGGGTCCCGGGGGTCAAAAATTGAAATTTTATAAAATTGAAGATTGGGTAAATGTAAGTGGAATGAAATCATTTTGGTTGAGCCATGAAGCCATATCAAGCCCACATGAGCCATGAAGGGACTCATTTGAGGCATTCATCTATGTTGTTCCTAACCCTCTTAGTCGAGGGCTTAGGGGTTAAGGACCATCCATGTGAATCACCTTCATGAATCGGGGAGGTCAAGTTGGGTATGGGTGTGGTTTTAGGAGGTGTGTGAATGTGTAGTGTATAAGTGTAGTGTGTGTGTAAGTCGGCCCTTCACCGGACCGGGCCACCGAGGCGGTCCTAAGGCCGAAGAGTCCTATAGGAACTCATCCTTTAAACTTCCACATTTGATTTCGACCCTCCAGGTGATTAGGGGTGTACATTCAAGTTTGTGGAGTTTGCGGGGAGTTAAGAAGTGGTTTGAATTTCTAGGTGGTGGGTCCCAATTCTAATCCTCTAGGATAGTCGAAGGAAAAGCTGAGGCTAGATCCTAAGCACTAAAAAGAAGAAGAGAAGACCTCATCGAAAATGAGGTCGACAAATGGACCCCGATAGGTGTGGTGTGCTAACCAAGCACACGCGCGTATTGGCGTTGACCGAAAAGATCAACAAAACCAACACAGATGTCCAAGTGACAAACTTAGGACGAAATTAAAGAATTTCCGCTGGGAGTATCAAGTATATCTCTGAGACTGCAGATTCCTGAACTCTCGCTGGGGAAAGGAAAAGGAGGTGAATCCCAAACCGCATGATCTGGGGAATTTTGATTTAGATTTCATTTTGTTTCAATTTAAGTTTTGATTTGTGAGCTCAGATTTTAGTTTGAGTTTCAATTTAGATTGAAGTTTATTAAAATTAATTTGAAGGGATTTGAACTTGAAATGAAAATTGGAATTTTGTGGTTTTAAATGTAACATCTTTAACCTCAAAAGAAAATTGAATTGATTGGATTGAACCATTACAATGAGGAAAGATCTCAGAGCAATGCGGTATTGGATGTAAAATCCATAACCTTAAGAGTTTAATTTTGATTTATTTCATTGCAGTAGGGAAAGATCCTAAAGCAATGCAGAATCGGATGTAAAATCCTCAACTCCAAGAATTTGATTTTGATGTATTTCATTGGGATAGGGAAAGACCCTAAAGCAATGCAGTATCAGATGTAAAATCCTCAACCCCAAGAATTTAATTTTGATGTATTTCATTGCGATAGGGAAAGAACCTAAAGCAATGCAGTATCGAATGTAAAATCCTCGACCCCAAGAATTTGATTTTGATGTATTTCATTGCGATAGGGAAAGAACCTAAAGCAATGCGGTATCGGATGTAAAATCCTCGACCCCAAGAATTTGATTTTGATGTATTTCATTGCGATAGGGAAAGAACCTAAAGCAATGCGGTATCGGATGTAAAATCCTCGACACCAAGAATTTGATTTTGATGTATTTCATTGCGATAGGGAAAGAACCTAAAGCAATGCAGTATCGGATGTAAAATCCTCAACCCCAAGAATTTGATTTTGATGGTAATTGATTTTGCAAAGATTTGTAGTGTTGATTTGAAAAGTGTGGAATTTTGGTGTTTCGAGAATTTCATGAAAGTTGTAAAATATTTTTGTGGAAAGAAACAGATTATGAGGGAATATGTAGATGGCACATATCCTACTCAAAAGAGTTGATCGAAAGTTGCTGGTTTGGATTAGATACAATTCCTCGCCATCAGATCCGAATTGAAAACCTCGTGGCTCCGTGTCAATGGAATTGACCGCTTCCATCCCAGACAAGGGAGAGAGTAGAACAGATTGGATTTCAAATTTGGAAGGTTGAATTAGACTTTGATTGAGATTTGATTTAAGATCTGGAAGGTTGAATTTGAATTTGATTGAGATTTGATTTGAGATCTGGAAGGTTGAAATTGAAATTAGATTTAAGATTTGTGTTCGTTTTGTTTGTCCTTTAACGATTCAAATTTGCTTTATCGTTCATTTAATGTTCATGTGAATTTGGCGTTCATCATTTTTTAGATATTTAAGGAAAGTTTTTTTTATTCTTTTTGTTTTTTTTCTGTTCTTTGTTCGAAGTTCATTTAACTTTAATGGCGTTTCCCAATCAACTTGCACAAAAGAGATGAAGGCAAAAAATGTGACATGGTCACTTTCATTCCAATTATGTTAAAGATACATCATACAACTCGATCTGGAATACATCTCCTACAATCCATGTAGACTCAAAACGGACTATGTATTATCTTTGTCGATCCATCCAAAAAGGCATCTGTCAGAAATCCATGTCTGAATAGTGAGGTACATGGTCAATAACATCACCTTCCAAGCCACCCTTGGCAAAGATGTCATATGGATGTACGTTGGAGGTGTGATATTTCCCATGTAACTCACAGCTCGTAAGGCCGGAGGCTCTCTAGCTCTGGGTACGGCTGGAAGTGGTAAGGTGCTTTCCTGTCATCCATCCTTCTAAAAGTAACTGAGATCCGCTTCATTGGTACTCCCGGTATGCAATGTTTAGCGACATCTGCTCCGTTGCCCTTTAGTATCATGACGGAACCTACCGGTAATGGTATCTTTACTGACCCTCGAAACTCACCTTGGCCTGCTATCCAGAGGTCAGATCCGAACATGATATTATACTCGTTCAGAAAAGAAACCGTGCAGAAAGGTCTGACAAAGTTGTGGTGATCGATGCGTGGGGGTATACAGTCACCCTTCTTGTAAATGTTAATGATGCAACTGTTGGGTATGCAATCTGCTGGCAGTACCCTCCATGTTATTATTCTCTTTACCATCCTTTTGATGACTAATGGCATTGGATCTACCTTGCAATGACGGAGTATCCCCGGTGGGTTTCCCTTCCTGTCTTCTGCGAAGTTGTAGAAGCATCCACATTGTATTGTAATTCTCCCTTTCCCTGGCATCCATCTCCGGGGTTCCGAGTAAGTGTTTTCTCTTAGGCGGCCTGCTCGATCCATTCTTTTCAAATCCCGAATGCAGTCCACGATTTGCTGTTGTTCGTATTCTAAGAACACGTCTGTATGTAGCTCGAGGCCTTCTAGTATTTTGATCCTCCTGCCTTTAATTCTCTCGAAGTATTCAAAAGTTTGCTTCTCGACATTCTGCATTCTTTCTAGCTCTTATTCTGGAATAATCTGCAAATGGCGAGGCCTGGTGACGTACTGTGGGATATATGGCTCAATCCCTTCGCGTTCTCCTGCATACCTCGGCTCCTCGGGGATGGTCTCCGTCGAGACATCCTCCGGGATTGCCTCTGCAACAAGGTCATGCATTACTGGTGGCTTTATCTGGTGGCGTGGTAGCCTTCCTTCTTCTGATCTTCTTGAGATTTCCCTGGTCCCTTCTGTTATCCTCGGAGCTGGCCTCCTTTCTTCAGGTTCCTAATGAACTGGTATCCTTGAAGTATATGCACTCTGGTAGAAGCGATCGCCTCGTCGCGGCGGTCCGTTGCTAGTTTAGTTAACATCTTGCGGATACGGCGATTTTTATTTCTTCAGCGAGTTCGTTGTGAGAGTAGCTCTTCATACTTCCTGAATCTCCGTGGGCGCGGCGGCGACAAGCTCGCCCTCTGCTGTAGTGACCACGAACTTGATTCTCTTGTCCTCCTCGGTGTTTGTTTTCCTTTTCTTGTCGTCGGGTTGGTGGCTTGGGCCACCCTCTTTCATTACCGTCGGTCGGGCGGTTCCTCTAGGTCAGCTGGGACCCGGTCACTTTTCTCGTATTGCGGGTCTGCCGGTGCGAAGTCCGAGTCGATCTCTATTATCGCTCCATCTTTCACCCTCCTTTCGTCGAGTGCAAGGCTTACGCCATTTCTAAAGTTCAGGACCAACCGCCCGTTCGACATTTCCCTGCAAAAAGACAAGGAAAAGGATCAGAGGCTGTACTAAGAACAAGAACATTAAGAAAATGTTTATTGGAGACAGAGTTTTCTTTTTTTTATTATTCCTTTTATATTTTTAAATTCAACAGGAATGAAGTGGGAAAAGATCAAAAAAAGATTTTGATTTGGAAGAGAGAACAAGGAAAACATTATTATCATGATTTTATTTATTTTAGCACATTTTTTATTATTTTTGGGTTCGGACCCAGTCATAAGTAATTACTTCGCTCGTGCTTCTAGGGATGAAGAATTCATTCCTTTGAAACATCAGGTAGCGTAATACTTCTTCAAGTATCGTCTGTTGATCGGAAGCATATGTTGTTCTACTTGGCAATTCACTAGCTGGTAAGAGCCTCCTGAGTATACTGCTTCAACCACAAACGGTCCTTCCCAAGTGGGTTCAAACTTCCCTCCTATCTTGCAGTGTGCAAGGATAGGTCTCTTGAGAATGAGAACTAAGTCACCAACTTTGAAGGTTCTTGGGCGGACCAGTCTGTCGTGGGCTTGAACCATCTTAGCTTGGTATAGTTCTAAATTCTGCAGCTGTCGTAAGTCTTTTCCCTTCCAGGCTTTCTAATTCCTCTAGTCGTAATTTGGCATTCTCTTCTGTCGTGATTTTGTTTGCAACTGCAATTCTGAGTGATGGAAGCTGGACCTCTAAGGGTAACACTGCCTTGGACCCATACATTAGAGCGTAAGGTGTAGCTTGGGTAGGAGTTACGAAGGTTGTCGGTAGAGCCCATAAGGCTTTTAATACCTTCTCGTGCCAATTTCTCTTATTATCGTCCAAAGTTTTCTTTAAAATTTAAACGAGAGTTTTATTAAAAGCCTCAGCCAGGCCATTTGCTTTTGGATAGTAAATTGTTGAATACCGCCAGTCCATTCCTTATCTCCTGACAAAATTATTGATTTGCGTGCTTCTGAATGCTGACCCATTATCTGAGATGATCCTGCGAGGCACTCCGAAACGGTAGATAACTTGGTTCTTGAAAAACTGTAGCACGTGGTGTGCTTTCACTTCTCTGAGTGTAACTGCCTCTGCCCACTTGGAAAAGTAATCTGTAGCCGCAAGAATGAAGCGATGTCCTTTTGAAGATGGTGGTTCTATTGGACCCACTATATCTATGCCACAACATTCAAATGGCCACGATGCAATTGTCGGATGTAGCACATTTGGAGGTTGGTGTAGAACCACTCCGTGCACTTGGCATTGGTGACAGCTCTTGGCAATTTTCATGCAGTCGGTCATCATCGAGGGCCAGTAATACCCTAGTCTTTTAATTTTCATTTTCATCTTCGGACCCGGCGGTGGGCGCCACGGAGTCCTGAATGCACCTCTTTAACAATTTCACGGGCCTCGGACTCGCTTAGGCACCTTAGCCGCATTTGATCGAAAGACCTTCCGTATAACGTGTTGTTTATGAATGCGTAGGACGAGTTCTTTTCTTGATCCGATGGGCTAACGACCTATCGTCCGGTATTTTTCTTGTTTGCGGGTAGTTCATTAATGGTCGTCGCCGATCTTTTGTGTTTTTACGTCACTGCTGCAGCTGATTCTTTTTCTTTTTCGATTTGTGTATTGCGTCTATGTCGAGCTGTGATAGGACTCGACGTCCGTGAGCTGACACTTCCACTGATTCATCTTGTAAGCAGGCAAATTCTTTTGAGAGGCGGGCTAACGCATCTGCTAAAGCATTTTCTTTTCTGGGAATTTTGTAGATCATCACATTCAGAATCTGTTCCAACAACTCTATGGTATACTGGAAGTATTGCTCGAGTCTTGGCTTTAAAATTTTGTACTGTCCAGCGATCTATTGAATGATTAACTGCGAATCCCCGTAGATGTTGATGTTTGTTATCCCTATTTGAATAGTTAATTCCAGTCCTGTTATGAGAGCTTCATATTCTGCTTCGTTGTTTGTACACGGCTCTGTCAAGTGGTAGGAGTATCTTAACATCCCCCGCTCCGGTGTTATAAAGATTAGTCCGATTCCTGCCTTACCGGGCACTATCACTTGAGATTCTTCGTCTTTGTGTGCTGAAGATGCTCCGTCAAAATATAATTCCCAACGTCGATCATCGGGGTCTTCTAAGCTCATTATTTGTTCATCTGGCAAGTCGTCATTGAGAGGAGATTCTGCCGGTAAAGGGTATGCTGTGAGGAAGTCTGCTAGGACTTGTCCCTTTACGACACAAAGAGGCACGAAAGTTATATCGAATTGCAATAATATCATTGACCACCTGGCAAGTCTGTCAGAAAGCGTTGAACAGGTCATCAAGTATTGCAATGGATTAAATTTCGAGATCAAGTTGACCTTATGAGAAAGCATGTAGTGCCTGAGCTTTTGAGCGACAAAGATCAGGGCCAAACAGTGCTTTTTAATTGTGGGATACTTTATTTCCGTCGGAAGTAAACGACGGCTTAGGTAGTAAAGAGTATTTTCTTTACCCTCATCATTGACCTGGGCTAATAGGGCTCCGAGAGAGTCGTCTAAAGCCGCGGTATAAAGTATCGACGGTCTACACCGAGGTCGAGGCTGCTAAGACGAGGAGGTGTCATTAAATATTGTTTAATGTCCTCAAAGGCCTTCTGGCATTTCTCTTCCCAAATAAATTTGGCATCCTTTTTAACTAATGCCGAGAAAGGCTGTCACCTACCTGACAAGTTCGAGATAAAGCGTCGAAGATATGCTAGCTTCCCTTGAAAAGATCGTAATTGTTTTAAGGTTCAGGGAGGCGGCATTTCTAAGATAGCTTTAATCTTTTCCGGGTGGATTTCAATTCCACGATGTCGGACAACGAATCCTAAGAATTTCCCGGAGGTGATGCCGAAGGCGCATTTTAAGGGATTCATCTTAAGGTTAAATTGTCTTAATCGTTCGAAAACAATTCTCGAATCATACGGAGTGGTTTTCCTTTACTTTGCTTTTGATGACCACATCATCCACGTAGCATTCAACTTGATTGTGGATGAGATCATCAAAAATTCTTGTAATTGCTCTCTGGTAGGTTGCTCCTGCGTTCTTCAGTCCGAATGGCATCATTGTGGAGCAATATACTCCGATCGGCGTTCTGAATGCTATAAGTTTTTCATCTTCGGAGCAATTTTTATCCGGTTGTATCACGAAGATCCATCCATGAATGAGAATATTTCAAGTGTTGAAGCAATGTCGATCATTAATTCGGGATCGGCGAGAGGGAATTCATCTTTTGGACATGCCTTGTTTAAATCTCCGAAATCCATACAAATTCGATACGACCATTCTTCTTCTCGTCCGGCACCACATTGGCTAACCGAGTCCGGTATTGTTCCTCACGAGACAAATTTGGCGTCTATTAGCTTTTTAACTTCGAGCTATGACTTGTTGTTCGATTTCTAGACGCATTCTTACGGGACCTTGTCCGATCTGGAACGAAGTAGGATCCACTCCTAGCTTATGGACTGCGACCTCCGGAGCTATTCACGATATCTCATCGTAGTTCCAAGCAAAACGAGTCTTTAAATTCCATTAATAACTTGATTATTTCTTCGGAGTCTTCTTTATTGAGTAAGGAGCTAACAAAGGTAGGTCTAGGATCTTCGCTAGTACCTAAGTTAACTTCCGTTAACTCATCTATTGTAGATTTGATCTCTTCTTCGAACTCTGGTGGAGCGTTTCCAATTTGTAAATCTTGAGTTCTTCTGTAGTTTCCATGCAGTTTTCATTAGACTAGCAAGTGACAACCAAGCAAAATTCGGTATCGTCGAGCGATCCTACTTGTGCCGAATCCGAGACCATGTTTTGAATTGGGTGGACGACCGGAGTTATTCCATAAATTTTCAAAATGTTGTGATTGGCCTTTTGTCCATTGTCGAGGTAAGAAACCACGCTGAATTAAATTTTAAACACAGGGAGAGTACCACTCAAAAGGTAATTCCATTAATTCTGATGAAGTAGCATCTTCAAATTGTACATTATTTTCATTTTTGGAGGAAGGAGCACCACGGTAGAATTTGATGGGCTTTGCACCGCTGCTACGAACCTCTTTGACCACCATACCCTCGATCTTATTAGAATGGATCGGGGTCAGGGTCACAGTATGTACATAGCGGTTAATCTTCTAGTAAATCGATTTATATTCCTCGTTCTTTTCATCTTCGAGAGAGATCCTGAATTGCGGCTTCTTCCGACTTATTGTCGCTGCTTCTTGCTTGATCTCTTTTTCTTCTTCAGAACTGTCTTCCCAATCAACATTGATGGTTGGTTTCCTCTATCCAACTGTCTTAATGTCTCTGCTACGACCTCGTCCCCGGCCTCGACCTCGGATGCGAGTTGTGGAGAGACCTTCACCATCACGCCGTAAGGGAGTGGTGAGTGACTGTTGGACTAGAACTTCAGGTTCTTCGTCGTCCCGAACTTCCTTTGCTTCATTTGTTATGGTATCTCTGGAGAAGATTGTTTTCTTCGGGGGTGCATAATAAGCTGCATCTTCATGGATTCCAATCTCATGTATGGAGAATGGTTGTAAGACACCTTTGATGCACTGTTCCCCTCCATCGTAGTATTTGATGCACTAATGTAGAGATGATGGTACCATCCGGTTCTCATGTATCCATGGTCGGCCCAGTATAGCGTTGAATAACGTTTCTGAATCAATTATGTGAAATTTCGCTGTTGTCTTTGCTAAGTCACCGCTCTTCATTAGCAGTGTTATTGATCCGAGGGCTCTTTCTCCTTTCTGGTTGAATCCTCTTAATAAAATTTTGTCCGCTTCGAGCTCGCGAGCATTAATTTCCAAGTATGCTAGCGTTCGAAGATTCATTATATTGATTGATGCTCCTGGATCCACCAATACTCTGGAGAGTGTAAACTTCCCATTTGTAGCGAATGTACAACGGTCGGTTGTGGTCTCGGCATCCCCAGTAGTAGGTCATTGTCCAGTGAAGGTAACACCTCGTTGTTCCTTTAATGAGCAAACCTCATCTAAGGAATCTCCGGTCATTTGAGCTAAGCAAATTTACTGGATCGAGCGAGGCCTTGATCGAGCTTCTCTCATCTCCTTTGATAAGATGAGAGCGTCGTAGATGCTCAGTTTGGCCGGTAGTTTCCTAAGAAGGGCTAGCACGTTGTAATCCACTTTATTTCCAAGTGTCTCGATTCCTTCCCGAATGGGTATTTCTTCTACCGGGGTTGGTTCTACCTGAACAACCACCTGCTTTCCTTTGTCCCTTGGACCCATTCTCGGAGGTAGAACTCTTCCACTTCTCAAGTTGACTTCTGTGATTTCTTCTGAATCTAGTATTGAGTTTGCTAATGTCTCCTTCTGAATCGGAATAACAGGTTCTTCTGAATTAGCATCGGAGTCTGAAGGCTCTAACTCTATTGTGATTGGAGCTCCTCGAAACTCGCAAATAGATTCGTTGCTTGTTGAACTCTCGTAGCCTCCTTGGTGGATGTCTTCTTTGTCATTGTGATCGTCGAGATTGTGTATGATTTGAGAATTGTTATTTGTATCAGAATCGACGTCCGTACTAGGTTGGTTGTTGTTAGTTACGTAATCGTTAGAAACAGTCAAAACGTAGCCAACGCCATAACCCTTATCATTATAAGATCCCACCGGAGTGAGCAGATAATCATACAGAGTCGGAGGTTCGAGGGATTTCTCCCCAAATCGGAAACAACTATCCTAGGATAGGCGGCCCCTAGTCTAGCCTCGGGAGCCTCGGTCTTCTCTTCTTCATCAATTTTCTTCTTTTCTTTAATCGTCTCTTGTTGAGGTAATTCTTCTATCGCAAGTGATAATGCCGACTTGACAGGTTTCGAACTCTGAATTGAGGCTCGCACCGAAGTAGTTTGGATGCGATCCAAAATCTTCTTCGAAGACTTTGTCCAAGCGGTTGTCCATCCATCATCAGTCGCATAGGGATCTATCGAAACAATGAGATCTGTCGAGATAACATTGACGGAACCTCCTTTCTGGGGTTCCTTCATGTATTCCTTAGGGATCGTTATATTCCCTTTTCGAAGATTGTCGTTAAGCCAACTTTTGAAGGTAATGCAATCTTCTATCTTGTGTCCAAGCATCCGGTGGTAAGGGCAAAAGTTGGGATCACCTTTCTTGTCGACTTCTTCTGGTTTCTTAGGCTCTGGCAGTTGAAAATCTGGAGTCTTCATCAGACTGCGGAACATTTTCGGCACTGCCTCATTCTTGAACGGATACTCCCTGCTCAGAAGCTCCCTTAACGTACGTTGTGGACGAGACGGTTGTTCATACTGTTGAGATGACTGATAGCTGGGTCGAGGTTGCTGGTAATTCTGTTGAGTTTGTTGCGGCCGTTCTGGCGGTATTTGTATTGACTGCTTACCTTTATCGATTGCTGCGACGATCCCGGACTTCTTTTCAAAAGTTTTCACGGGCTTCTGTTTCTCTGTTTTGTCGGTGAAACTTAATTGTTTCGCCTCCTCTTGCAAGCTTCCGGCCTTGCTTAACAACTTCTCGAAAGTCTTAATAGTAAACCCCTTGCTCTTTAGTAAAATGCCGACTGCATGCTGTTCTTGTAGCTATGGCTCACACTTCATACTTAGATTCCTCCATCAAAGTATGTAGTCCACCAATGTTTCGTTCGGCTTCTGCTTCTCTACCACTAAATCTCCTATAGTGATGTGGTGCTGAGCTCCGGCAAATCGCATGATGAAGAGGTTCTCTAATTCTAAAAATGTCTTCACCGAACCGTTCGGTAATTCCGCATACCAATCAAAGGCGATCCCTGATAGGCTGCTGACAAATTGTCGGAAGAGTAAAGCATCACTTCCGCCGGCATTGTAACAACTGGCACGAAAATGTGCAACATGCTGCCGTGGGTTTCAATTTCCATCAAAGGTCTTGAACAGAGGTGGTACGAAGCCTTTCGGATATCGGACAGCGTCAAATTCTTCGGGGTAAGGTCTACCCGTCTGAATGGATGTCCCGCTCTTTGATTGTGCCAAGGCTTCTCGCACCTGCTGTTCCACCATATTCTTGATATCCTTTTTCGGAATCATGCTTTGTGTTGCATCCATTTTTAATTGATCATCCCCGTTGACGGATGTAATCTCCTTTCCTCCGTCTACAATGTGAATAACTTCTGGGAGTGTTTCTCTTTGGGGTTGAACTTGACTCTAGAGAGTGGTTGACTCTAGAGAGTGGTTAGGGCTGCAGCCATCTCTTCCATCCTTTTTGCCATTTGGACTACCTTGTGAAGCTGATGAAGCTCGTGTTTCAACCATGTGAAGCTGACGAAGCTCGTGTTTCAACCATGTTAATTTCTGCATATTCATCATCCATGAACTCTGACGAGTCGACTTCATCTCCGAATTTTTCTTCTCTTTCTTTCGCTAATTGCCGAATATCAGTTCTTAGCTTTTCCATAGCATCTTCTAGTGGTCTTTTCTGTATAGCTGTCGGGTTTCCTTCTCATGAGTCCCCTTTACTGCGGTAGCACTTTCTTCGGACTCAAGTCTCCTGACGAGACTTTCTTTTTCAGGCTGTCGTTTTAATCTTAATTGTCCGGTAGTGGGACGTCATACCATCCTTCTAGTAGCAGAAGGTCTAGGACCGGATGGTCTGTCAGTCAAATTCTAGAAGGTGGTATCCTCCCTAATTTGTAATCCTGAAACAACGACAGGTGGACTAGCTTTCATTCTCTTATTTGGCTTTTAGCGGCGATAACGGGTTACTACTCGCGGCCGAGACGGGACTTAGCGCGGCACCCGCCCTATCCTTCTTAAAATCTACGATATAGGGCATTTTTCTTTCTTTGCTAACTTTTCATCGGGGTTTGCGGTCGAGCGAATGGCGTAATTCTAGCCCTTTTCTTACGGCCGTCGTTGTAATATGCGGGGCGAGGCGATGCGAAGCAATCTTGCGGACATTTTCTTCATCCTCTATGGCGGAGAGGGATGGAATCTACTTCCTCCCAAAAGTGGTATGTATTCGGGCGGCGGTGTATACTCGGGCGGTTACGGGATTTCCTCCGGAAAGCGACTTCGGCGGCTACGGCTTCTCTAGCAATTTTTACTTCGTTCCTCCTGCGAGTACGTGTCGGTGGTGGAATTCTCGAGCTGGACACGATTTCAAAACGGAAGGTTTTATAGGAAGATCCGTACCCTCCACGGCAACAAGTTCATCACGGTTCGAATTTCCTTCCCCTTTAGTCGACGGAAGCTAGGGTAGGTGCGGAGACAACTAGACCAGTGGGGGTAGCAACAACAGTCCTTTTGCGAACAACAGTACTCCTCTCAGTTGGAATCTTTTGCACAGGAGGGAATTCATGAGTTGACTTAAGGTTAAACTCAATCAACAGCTTCTCAGTTTCCGGTATTTTGCTTGTGAGTGAAAAGAGAGTGACGTCAGGGATTTTGATGTTGGTGTCCCCGAATCCTTGTCCGAATCGAATGATTCCATTATTAGAGCGGTTCGTCCTTGAACACGGCCGGAGTCCGGTCCGTTGGCGAAGGAGAAGATCGGTTTGGGGCTTCCATTTACGGGGGTAGATTCCAAGTGTTAGTCCCCGAATCGTGCTTCTTCTTGTCGTAAAACTTATGACGCAAAAGAAAGAGTTCGAACACATTTTCGTTTATCTTAGTGTATTTATGGTATTAAAAGAAAATTTATTTAGATAATTGTTTTTCGAAAAGATTTGTTCGTCAGGAAGGAGAATTATTAAAAGAAGGAGAGTTGTAGGAAGGGTAAAAGGAATTGATTAGGAACTGGAAAAGGAAAAGAAAGTCTTGTAGAAACTTCTCGATCCGCAAGACTGCTCCTAGACTAATACCTATTGGGGCCCACCCCACCTCAGAAATGAGGTAGAAGGATCTCAGAACCTCTCTGTTTAGGGGTGTCTAAACAGTGGCTCCTAAACCCGAGAGAATGTTGGCTATACTTGTTTAAGGTAGAAATGAACATAGTATTCCAACGGAAAGAAGGGTAGTTTGATCTACTAGGGACATGGATACGCTACCGATTTTTGAAAGCAGAACTATCTGATTAAAATGGAGAGAGGAATTTTCCCCAGCGGAGTCGCCAGAAATTGTACGGCTTATTTTTGGGTTATGTGTATTATTTTAAAAAGGGGGTCGCCTAACAGAAGTTGTCGACGGATTTTTAATTTAATTTAAATAAAAAATTTGAAAAGTAGTATTTGATTTTTTGAAAATAATTTTAAGATATGAAATCAAACCGACCTCACATCCCAGATAGTTTGTATAAACGAGCACCGCATCACAAACCGTGTATCTGTCACGAAGAATAGACACAATGTTTGGTGATGGGGCTCGATTAAATAAACTAGAAGATTTGTGACATCCGTTTGGTCTGTGAACCAATTTTATAAGCCGACAAATTCCCCTGCTTAATATAAATGAATTAAGCAGAGTTTATATTACCTGGGTTCTTAAAAATTCCCTATAAGGGCAAGCCCCTATAGTTAATTTCATCTTATGTGACGGGAATCACATAAGAAAACTCTCGATAATAATCAGTAATTCTGCTCTCAAGAATATCAAAGTTTAAGTCTTTAAGGGATTGAATTTTAGAATTTCAATTGGGAATGGATCAAGTTTGGAACATTTTGTTTTGGGAATTCAAAGGAAGAAAGGTAGGAGAAATTACAGATTCGAAGCGAACTTCGGTAATTTCCCGACTATCCTATTGTTTGGCTTGAATTTAGGAAAGTCCTAATGTTTTTTAATGTTTTGATCTTGCCAACTTTAATTAATTAGGACTTATGTTTGTATGACATGATCATACAAATAGCCTCGAAGATGTGAGGGTTCATGTCGTATCGGACAACTACCTGGAATCCTAAGACTGGTCAGGGCTTAATTTGCAATGTAAATGCCTAACAAAACGTTGAGGATTTATGTTGCACTAGGCAAACTACCTCGAAATCTTATGGCTTGTTTTTTTTAATTCTAAGAAAGTTTTGCTGAAGTAGACTCAGGTTTTGTTGATGACGATGGTCGTGCTGCCCACCATGCTCCGAGCTCCTTGTTGTTGCAGAAGATTGTAACCAAAAGAGAAGAGAGGAGTTTGGTTTTAGAAATCTTAAAGTCCAAGTGTTTTTTATGTTTTAATTAAAACAAATCATAAAGTTGATTATAACAACACCGGTTAAGATCCCACGGTTCCATCCTTTCAGCATCGTTATTTTTATCGGATTCACTTAGTCCAGATGAATTTGCTAAACTCAACTAAACGTGTTCCACACTTTCATTTAGACCGTGGGAAATCCCGTTAGCAACACGTAAGTTACATCATCTGAGGTATTCCCGATCATCCAACAAGACGTTTTAATTTAGTTGTAATTATAGTTTTGTGTTCTGTTTGTGATTAAATTTTGAGTTATTTTATATTTTGAAATGTTGTGGCGGTGAATTTTATCTTGTAATGACTTTTAATTTAGTTTTGGTTTCAGTTTTAGGGACTATCCCAAAGGTGTGGGTTTTCATGCAACAGTTGTTTATCATGCAAGAAAAAGTAAAGTGCATTTGCAATAAAGTAAATTGCAAGGAGGTAAACTACAATAAAATAAAAGCGTACTTGGAGGGTCTTCCCGTCATCCCAGGCTACACTTAAACACAATTAGAATATTTAAGCATTTAAAGCAAGTTCCTAGGAAAAGCTAAGGGAAGGGTTATGGTTTTCTACCAAGTTTCTAATCCTATAGCTAGTCATCTCCTATGACGTCTAGGTTCTTGTGTTTTGGTTTGAGGATGATTTTCTTCATCAAAGAACAATTAAGTTCAGTTGTTCTTATAAACATCCTATCGTACTGAAGAAGTGCTTAAGACAAATTTTAAACACCTTTTCAATACTTTTAGGATTATTTTAAGTCCAAGAGAATTTAATTATATAATGAATCAATTATCCAGGAGTTCAAGTTTTGTTATCTTGCTCGGTGAACTAGGATATTTGAATATCCTATGAGTGAAGTAATACTTCACTTAACACTCCATTTAGGAGTTATGACAACAAGAGCTTTTGAGGGCAAATCGATGTTCAAGTGATTTGTGATTCGACTTAATTTTAATTAATGGGTTTAAGTTTGGATTAGTGTTCAAGTTGTTTTAGATTTATTTTTGAATTCTTTATGTCTTAAGTGATGTTATATTTAATTCAATTTAATTAATTTTAAATTTAATTTAATTTGGTTTGGTTTAGTTTTAATTTTAATTTAGTTTTATTTAATTTAATTTACTTTTAATTTTATTTTAACTTGATTTTATTTAATTTAATTTAATTTAATTTAATTTAATTTAATTTAATATGTTTTAATTTAATTTAATTTAATGTGATTTAATTTAATTTCATTTATTTTAATTTAAATTTAAATTTAATTTTAATTTTAATTTGGTTTTATTATTATTTATTTTTTTTAAATTTAATTTAAATTTTAATTTAATTTTAATTTAATATATTTTTTTAGGGATGATTTAATTTTAATTGTTATAGTATTAATTTAATTGAAATTTTAAAAGCATTTAATTTTAATGTTTTAATTTTAATTTAATTTAATGATTGAGCATTTTAAGTTTTGAATTTGGATTATCATTTTAATTTGGAATTGAATATTATTGAGGTGATTAATTTAGGGATTCTTAGATTAAAGAATAAATTTCTTCCTAATAATATCCCTATTTTAATAATTCTAATTTTCATTATTCTTCCAAATTTAATTAATTATTTAATTAAGGTTTATTTTGATTACTTTCAAATTACTTGGTAGGTTTCTACCCTTTAAAAACCTAAGTTTCAAACATCCAAAATCAACTTAATATCAAATATTTTACCCATCCTTTTAATTAAACCTAAAATGTTTAATTATAGGTTAAAATTTTAATTACCATTTTGCCCTTTATGCTTACTAATTCTATAACTCACTAAATTGAGCTTAAATGAATTTGAAATTTTTATGTAACTTCACTCATATGTCAATCAAGACATTAGAGGAGAAAATGTGATTTTTCTGTATTTAATTTGTTTATGTAATTATTTTTGGTGGAAAATAAGAATTTCCAAGGAAAATTTAATAACATGACCAAGAGAAGGTTTCTGTCCTTAAGAAAATTATGGGACATTCCTAATGACCAGAGGACCACTTGGACAAATTTTGGTGGTTTTTTGAATTATTATTATAATTATTTTTGAGTTTTTGAGTATTAATTAATTTAAAAAAAAAATAAAGGTTGAAAAATGAATTTTATATTTTTCAAAAATCTCTCTGATACCAAGGAAACTAGAGAACCAATTTTTATATTTTTTTATTTTTCTTTGATTTACTAGAATTATTTTAGTGGAAATGCTAGAAAATACACTTTTTTTTAATTTTAAAATTACCTTAGGGCTTTAAAATTTAATATCTCATCATAGAGACTTAAGAAAAATATGGGGTTTGTTCCTATGTGATTAAAATTCAAAATGTGACATTTTGGTGAATTTTATTATTTTTGTGATTTTTATTATTTTTTAATTATTAAAAATATTAAAATAATCCAAAAAATCAACTTTTTTGAAAAATTGCAATTTTAATTTTCTTAAATTCTTCTTATATCAGATAGCCTCCAAAACTAATTTGGTGAATTTTTTATAAGGATTTTGAAAGTTATGAATTTTTAAAGTTTAAGTTTGGCTAAATGGCTTAATCAACCCATTTGATTGGGCTAACCAAGTCCAATTGACTTTAAACTTTTATGGTGGGTTCCTATGATCCTAAAGGTCAGTGGAGAATTGATTTCAAGTCAATTTGATGTATGATTAGCTCTAATTAATTAAAGCTCCATTTTATGTGTTTAAGCCAATTAGAGTTATTACAAGTGAGTTAAATCAAAAACCATTTTTCCTAGGGTCCTCTGGTCATAAGAAACATCACCAAATTTTCCTAGAATTTATTTCACAACATGCTAATTATTAGAATTAAAATACTCAGAATAGTAACCTAGAATTGAAAAATCAATAACTCTTCATAGGGGTGGCCTCTGACTTTAGAAAATTCAGGGAATGTTCCCAAATTTAGAGGCTTCAAAAGCCCTATGGTCTCATGGCATGGTGAATTGTATACATGCATAGAGAATTGAAAATGTGCAGAGAGTAAATAAATTATTAAAAATCAAATACTCAATGAAATTAAATGATTTCTTTTCCACATTATTCTCCTCTGTTCACTGAGCAAGAGGGTATTTTTATTTTATTTTTCTGATTTTCCTACACAAAGTTATGCATTTTTGAAGTTTAGGGAATTATATAAATCAAAAAATACCCTAATTTCCTACTTATCCACGCGGCGCCAGCTCAACCTAGGCATCTCCGAAACGCCGCGTGTCGTCTTCTGATTCGGCGCCGCCATCCGACTCAGTGCTCCAAGTTCCCGCGGTTCACGTACCAACGCGCTGTCCGACTCAATTCAGACCGTCCGCTCGATACACGCTTGATCCGACGGCTCCCAGTCATCGTCAACGACAGGTGTGCACCCGTGACCGTCAACCTTCTAACCCAAATTTCTCACTCGTCTCTCAACGAATTTTCATGTTCTTATGCTCTATGGATTTGTCTTGAGGAGACGAACACATCCATACGGTAAACATGTATTGAAATTGACTCAAATTAAATAGAGAATCTCTATAAGCTCTGGAAGAAGAGTGAGTCCATACCTTTTCTCAGAGAAGTGAAGCTTCGATCTGAGAGTTGTGTCACCTTCGATTGGGTCCAAGCAAGCTTCAGATGAAGTCCCTTGGCCTGGTGAATTGTCTAGGTATGATTTCGACCAAGCCCGATCACAAAGCTTGGAGGGTGGAAGCAATGGCTGGCCTGGTGAGGGAGCTTTTGCTGGTAAACTCTTCTCTTGGTCTAGTGAAGGTGTAGGACCAATCAATTTGGGGATTGGCTCACTGTGAAGAAGTGTCCTGGTTTTTATGCTGAAATTTGAACTCAAAATTGAGCTCAGCTGGAGGGAATTGGTGCTGGAATCCAGTGGGAATCAAATGCTCTATGTGTGGAGAGTGGTCTGGAATGATTTTGGCAGAGTTTCCTTGAGGTTGGTTCAGCACCTCTTCCATGGCTGAGAGGGGTGGGGTTTAAATAGGAGAGGCTGGAGGGCATCCCAGGGGGAGTTAGGGCTTGGGATCAGCTGCTTAGGTCAAGGGAAGAACAGCCATGGTGGCCATTGGGCATGGGGCAGCTCAGCAAGGGAGAATTGAATTTTTTGGCTCCTCCCAAGGTCTCGACCATGGTGTTTTCCGGCGGCTGTGGTGGCTGGCCGGCCAGGCATGGGTCACCCTCAAGGTCAGGGAGGTCAGGGGTTGAATTTGGTGAAGTCAATTGAGGTTTGACATGTGTAAAGGGCTTGATTTAAGTGGAATGGGGCAAGAGTGTATTTTGGCTAAGTTTGGTCAAATACATGGATTGGGCTAGGTGCACCTCCCCAAGGCTAATTTGGGCTGAAGAGAAAGTCATTTGGTTTAGCTTAATTAGTGGGGAGAAGTCACCATCCAAGTACAATTAGGCTTAAGCATGAATTCGTGGAGACATGGGAGTGGTTAATCACTCTAATGGAATATGGAAAGGACCTCCTCCATTTGCCCAAGATAGCATAGTGACATGTAAAGGGGCTTTCATGGCTTCCATGTGGCTCATGCATGGCTTCATGGCTTGCCTATGGCTTGCACATAACTTGGCTTACTTGTATGAAAATGGATTTTGACATTTTTGATAAATGTATGAGAGGTTAACATGAAGCTTGATTTAGATTAAATTTATATTTGATTGGAACTTTAGGGATGGTTTTAATTGAAGTCATGATGAAGAAGAGTGTCATATGAGCTTTGTATGAATTTTTGGGCTTTTGGAATTGGTTAAGAATCAGTCTTTAAATGATTTAAATGGGTGGGCTTTTAGGTTCTGAAAACAAATTTGTGGATGAGAGTTTTGTAAAATATTAGGCCAAGCAATTCTTAAGTTTAGTTTAGGGATGTGTCATGAGTAATTTGAAAAAAATTTGAGGTGGTTTGGGTTTGAATTGAGTTGAATTTGGGCCTCTTTGGTAAATGGGCCAATGTAGGCCAAATTGGGCTAACGTGGGCCAATGTTGGGCTAGGGTTGAAATTGATGTAAAATTAATGTTGGGAAATGTTTATGGGAGTGTTTCAAAGAGGTTTTGACTTTGGTTGGGTTTTGATTTTGGGTTTTGGGCTTATTTGGGTTAGGTTTGGGTTTAGGTCAAAATTGGGCTTTTTGGTCAAAAGTGGAATTGGATTCAAATGCCAATCAAATTGGGCTTGTATTTGGTCTAGATTGGTGTTGGGGATGTTGAATGGAAGTTTAGAATTGAATTGAACCAGAATTTGGGTCAAATGGGTAGGTTTGGTTTGACATTGGGTTCACTTTGGGTTTAAATGGGTCAAATTATGGATTTTGACAAAAGTGGAGTAAATTGACAAAATTTGCCCATGGTGTGGTTGAACAAAATGAAATTGGAAATATTTGGGATTTTCTGAAATTTTCTGCGAATTTTATGATTTTTTGGATTTTTTGAGATAAGAGGGGAATTTTGGGTATTTGGGGGGTATTTTTGGAATTTTAGGTATTTTTGGCTATGAATGATCAATTTGAGTAATGTGGGAATGTTTGGGATTGGTTTTGAGGAATTTTTGGTATTTGGGTGATTTTGCAAATTTTGGGTAGTATCAAGGGCACTTGGGTAGGCCAGGCGGGTGTGGGTCCCGAGGGTCAAAAATTGAAAATTTATAAAATTGAAGATTGGGTAAATGTAAGTGGAATGAAATCATTTTGGTTGAGCCATGAAGCCATATCAAGCCCACATGAGCCATGAAGGGACTCATTTGAGGCATTCATCTATGTTGTTCCTAACCCTCTTAGCCGAGGGCTTAGGGGTTAAGGATCATCCATGTGAATCACCTTCATGAATCGGGAGGTCGAGTTGGGTATGGGTGTGGTTTTAGGAGGTGTGTGAAAGTGTAGTGTATAAGTGTAGTGTGTGTGTAAGTCAGCCCTTCACCGAGACCGGGCCACCCATGGCGGTCCTAAGGCCAAAGAGTCCTATAGGAACTCATCCTTTAAACTTCCGCATTTGATTTCAACCCTCTAGGTGATTAGGGGTGTACAATCGAGTTTGTGGAGTTTGCGAGGAGTTAAGAAGTGGTTTGAATTTCTAGGTGGTGGGTCCCAATTCTAATCCTCTAGGATAGTCAAAGGAAAAGCCTAAGGCTAGATCCTAAGCACTAAAAAGAAGAAGAGAAGACCTCATCAAAAATGAGGTCAACACTTACATATCAACAATTGATCTCACAGCATCAGAGATGTCAACTGATAAACAAATTGCTTCTGAAGAAAAAATAAGACAGATTCAAGCCTTTAAACGACAAACATTTGAGTAATTTAAATATAATAATGGAGGAACTATCAATATTGTAGAAGGCATCAGTTATTCATCAGTGTCTTTGATGAAGATGAGCAGACTGCTATTATTGATATGTAATGGAGGCACGCGATCTCGGATGAGCTGGGCGCTTAAGAAAGTGAACATAATTTGAACTTAATAAGTGGATAAGTGTCAAGGGTTGAATGACAATCAAATGTGGATGTTGTTATAATTATGTTGTGGATAAGGACGACAATCCTCTGGGGATTTTAAGACATGAGCAAGTGGATCTGTTACCCATAATAATCAGTCAAATTATCAAATGACTGATAACATGGAACATAATGCCTATTGACTGTGTTCCAGACATTTGTATTATAAATATATATGAGGAAGGAGATTGTATACCACCTCACATGGACAGCCATGACTTTGAAAGACCCTTTTGTACTCTGTCACTAATGAACAGATGTTTTATTTTATTCGGAAGAGAGTAAAAAATGTGGCACCTGGAGAATTCTGTCGATCTTATCTGATTCTTCTACCATGAGAATCAGTCCTTATCTTGCAAGGTAATGGAACTGATTTATCTAAACATTACACACTGAGCGTAAGCCGACAATGTAATTTGATAACATTGTGAAGGATGCGCCCTGCAAAGCGTCCTGTTGGATATCAGCCTATACTAGAACTTGAAGAGCTACAACATTTAGAACTACCATGATCCTATGAATATCCAAGCACCTGAGATATTCTTAACAAAGCTTTACTTCTGAGAATAGCTTGGAGTGCTAGATATTTGTAGTATGTCTAGTTGCATCTAATGTGATGTAGAGATCAAAGCAAGACACTATCTCATATGATGTTTTCATGACAGTTTATATATTATAATGTTTTGGTTGTAATATATAATGTACCTTTAATATCCTTATCGGTGTGATGACATGATGTACATTATCTTTTGATGTTGGAATGAAATTTTACATAATATTTCGTGAGTCCAATAAATGCCAAGACAAAACACTGACAATAATAATGATGACATAATAATAAAAATAATCTTGTGATTCATAAAAAAAAAAATCCCCAGCGTAGGTGTTTCAAATAGAGTGCCTTTGAACATTCTTTTTGTTTTCTCTCCAAGTATTGGACCCTTCCTTTAATGGAAACACGACATTCCTTTAGCTCTTTTTTTAGAAAAGAATATAAGTCACAAAGTGTTCCATCTCAAAAACTGACATATCGACATTTGACATTTCTAAGAGGTGGTACGATGTCCACTCTCTCTCCAGCTGTTGGATATAAGACACTTCCTGACATGGAAACATGGCATTCCTATAGCTCATTCTTTGAGAAAGGATATAAGTCACATAGTGTTCCTCTCAAAAACTAACATATCAACATTTAACATTTTTGAGAGATGGTATGGCATCCACTCTCTCTCCAGCTATTGGATATAAGACCTTTCCTGACATAAAGCCATGGCATTTATTTTGCTCTTTTTTTAGAAATGATATAAGTAACATAGCATTCCTTTTTAAAACTGACATATCGACATTTGACATTTCTGAGAGATGGTATGCATCCACTCTCTCTCCAACTACTGGAAATAAGACTTTTTCTGACACGGAAACATGGCATTCCTTTATATCTTTCTTTGAGAAATGATATAAGTCGCATAACATTCCTTCTCAAAACCGACATATCGATATTTGACATTTTGAGAAATGGTATGGCATCCACTTTCTCTCCGGCTATTGGATATAAGACCTTTTTCTGACATGAAAACATGGCATTCCTTTACCTCTTTCTTTGAGAAAAGATATAAGCCGCATAACAATCCTTCTCAAAACCGACATATCGATATTTGGCATTTCTCAGAGATGGTATGGTATCCACGCTCTCTGTAGCTATTGGACATAAGTCATTTACTGATACAAAAAAATGGCATTCCTTTAGCTCTTTCTTTGGGAAGGTATATAGTCGCATAACATTCTGTTGACTTCATTTTTGATGAGGTCTTCTCTTCTTCTCTTTAGTACTTAGGATCTAGCCTTAGGCTTTTCCTTTGACTATCTTAGAGGACTAGAATTGGGACCCACCACCTTTTAGAAATTCAAACCACTTCTTAACTCCCCGCAAACTCCACAAACTTGATCGTAGACCCCTAATCACCTAGAGGGTTGAAATCAAATATGGAAGTTTAAAGGATGAGTTCCTATAGGACTCTTTGGCCTTAGGACCGCCTACGGGTGGCCCGGTGCAGTGAAGGGGCTGACTTACACACACACTACACTCATACACTACACTTTCACACACCTCCTAAAACCACACCCATACCTAACTTGGCCTCCTGAGTCATGTAGGTGATTCACATGGATGGTCCTTAACCCCTAAACCCTTGGCTAAGAGGGTTAGGAACAACATAGTGAATGCCTCAAATGAGTCCCTTCATGACTCATGTGGGCTTGATATGGCTTCATGGCTCAACCAAAATGATTTCATTCCACTTATATTCACCTAATCTTCAATTTTCCAAATTTTCAATTTTTGACCCCCGGGACCCTACACCAACTTAGCCTACCTAAAACCCTTGAAATTACCAAATTTTTGCAAAATTTCCAAATCACCCAAAATTCCTCAAAATCAATCCCAAACATTTCCACATCACTTAAATTGATCATCCATAGCCAAAAATACCAAGAATTCCAAAAATACCTCCCAATACCCTCCAAATACCCAACATGCCCCCCATGACCCAAAAATCCAAAAATTCAGAAAATTCCCAGAAAATTCCAGAAAATCCCAAATATTCCCAATTTTATTTTGTTCAACTACACCATGGGCCAATTTTGTCAATTTACCCTACTTTTGTCAAAAACCCCAATTTGATCCATTTTAACCCTAAGTGAACCCAATGTAAAACCAAACCTACCCATTTGACCCAAATTCTGGTCCAATTCAATTCCAAACTTCAATTAAACATTCCCAACACCAATCTAGACCAAATCCAAGTCCAATTTGATTGACATTTGGATCCAATTTCACTTTTGGCCTTAAAGCCCAATTTGGACCCATGACCCACACCTAACCCAAACTCACCCAATTCAACTCCAATTAACCCCAAATATTTTCTAAGTCTTCCTTAGCATCCTAACAAGCAAAACACTAACATGATTTGCCCAAAATTTAGACCCAAACCCCACTCAAATTCAACCCAAAGCTAAAAGGCCCAATTTTGACCTAAACCCAAACCTAACCCAAATGAGCCCAAACCCCAAAATCAAAGCCCAACCAAAGTCAAAACCTCTTTGAAACACTGCCATAAACATTTATCAACATTCATTTTACATCAATTTCAACCCTAGCCCAACATTGGCCCAACTTGGCCCATTTTGGCCTATATTGGCCCATTCACCTAAAGAGCCCAAATTCAACCTAATTCAATCCCAAATCACCCCCAATTTGCTTCAAGTCACTCATGACACATCCATGAGCTAAACCCAACAATTATTTGGCCCAACCTCTTTAAAAAATTCCCATCCATAAATTCATTTTTAAACTTAAAGGCCCATTCCTTAAACCATTTTAAAAGCCCATCTTTTACCACATCCAAAGGCCCAAAATTGGTCTCAAAGCCCATATGACATTTCCCCTCATCATACTTTCAATTAAACTCAATACCTAAGTCCTAAATTCATCATCAAATCATTCCAAATCAAGTTTCATACAAATTTCCGTCAAATTTCCAAAAATTCCTAAAATCCATTTTCATGAAATTGACCAAGCTTTTCCCCAAGCCAAAGACAAGCCATGCAAGCCATGGATAAGCCACATGAAGCCATGGAGGGTTTGACATGTGATCAAGCCATTAATGGAAAAAGGAGGACCCCCTTTCCTAATCCTTCTTAAGCCTTTTTTACCTTAAGCATGTCACACTCTAAACCATGCTTTGCCACCTAATCCTTGATGGAGACTCCACCACACATGGGAGATTGACCCACCTAACCTCCTCAGCCCAAAACCAGGTCTTGGGGAGGTGCACCCAACCCATTTGCATGGGTTGACCAAAATAAGCCAAAATGGCCCCTTCCCCTTTCTACTTTTATTCAACCACTTTACACATGTCAAACCTCAATTGAATGCACCGAACCCCAGCCCCGACCCACCCGAACAAGATGGTGACCAATGCCCGGCCGGCCGACCACCGAGTCACCGGAAAACACCATGGCCGAGAGCTCGCATGTGAGCCGATTTTGGGATTCTACCTTGCTGAGTTGCCCCATGCCCAATGGCCACCATGGCTGTTCTGCCCTCGACCTAAGCAGCTGATCCCAAGCCCTAACTCTCCCTGGGAGGCCCTCCACCCTCTCCTATTTAAACACCACCCCTCTCGGCCATGAGAGGTGCTGAAACAAACCTTAAGGAAACTCGCCAAAATTGTTCCGACTACTCCCATACATAGAGCATTTGATCCCCACTTGAATTCCAGCTCTAATTCCCTCCAGTGAGTTCAATTTTGAGCTCAAACTTTAGCCCAAAACCAGGACACTTTGCCACGGTGAGCTAATCCTCAAATTGACCGGTCCTACACCTTCACCGGACCAAGAGGAGAAGTTCCCCACTGAAAGACCCATCTCCAGAGCCACTCAGCTTGCTCCAGCCTCCAAGCTTTGTGATCGGCCGTGGTCGAAATCCTACCTAGGCGATTCACCGGACCGGAGACTTCATCCGGAGCTTGCCGAGATCCAATCGAAGGTGAAACAACCCTCAGATCGAAGCCACACTTCTCTGAGCAAAGGTATGGCCTCACTCTTCTTCCCGAGCTTTTGAACATTCTCCATTTTCATTAAGACAATTTCATGCCACATAAACCGTATGGATGTGTTCGTCTTCTCGAGACGAATCCATAGAGCATAAGAACGTTAAATTAGGCCTAGAAGATGAACGGTTCTCGAGTTAGGAGGCTTGGGGACGATGAACGGATGCCGTTCATTCAATACACGCGTGGACGGACGGCTCAGATGGCGTCGGACCAGGAGATGGTACGTGAACCGCGGGACCCGGGCGCTCGACTCGAGCGGCTGCGTCGAATGGGAGCGCGACACGTGTGCATTCGGAGTACATCGAGGTTGAGCTGGCGCCGCGTCACTTAAATAGAAAAATATGGTTTTTTTCTATTTATTTAATTCCCTAAACTTTAAAAATTCATAACTTTGTGTAGGAAAATCATAAAAATAAAATAAAAATACCCTCTTGCTCGGTGAACGAGAGGAGAATAATGTGGAAAAGAAATCATTTAATTTCATCAAGTATTTTATTTTTAATAATTTATTTACCCTCTGCATTGTTTTAATTCTCCATGCATATAGGAAATTCACCATGGCATGAGACCATAGGGCTTTTGAAGCCTCGAACGTGGGAACATTCCTGAATTTTCCAAAGTCGAGGCCATCCTTATGAAAAGTTATTGATTTTTCAAATTCATGTTACTTGTTTTGAGTATTTTAATTCCAATAATTAGCATGTTGTGAAATAAATTCTAGGAAAATTTGGTGATGTCTCTTATGACCGGAGGACCACTAGGAAAAATAGCTTTTGAATTAATTCACTTGGAATAACCCTAATTGGCTTAAACACCCAAAATAGATCCCTAATTAATTAGAGCTAACCATAAATCAAATTGACTTGAAATCAATTCTCCACTGACCTTTAGGATCAGAGGAACCCACCATAAAAATTTGAAGTCAATTGGACTTGGTTAGCCCTACTAAATGGGTTGATTAAGCCATTTAGTCATTTTAAACTTTAAAAATTCATAACTTTCAAAATACTTTTAAAAATTCACCAAATTGGTTTTGGAGCCTCTGTGATAGCAGGGGAATTTAAGAAAATTAAAATTTCAATTTTCTAAAAAGTTGATTTTTAATATTATTTTAATATTTTAATAATTAAAAAATAATAAAAATCATAAAAATAATAAAATTCACCAAAATGTCATATTTTGAATTTTAATCACTTAGGAACAAACCCCATATTTTTCTTAGGTCTATTTTATGAGATATTAAATTTTAAAGCCCTAGGGTAATTTTAAAATTAAAAAAAAATTTATTTTCTAGCATTTTCACTAAAATAATTATAATAAATCAAAGAAAAATCAGAAAATTGCAAAAATAAATTCTCTGATTTCCTTGATATCAGAGAGATTTTTAAAAAATATAAAATTCATTTTTCAACCTTTATTTTATTTTTAAATTAATTAATACTCCAAAATTTAAAATAATTATAATAAAAATAATATAATTCAAAAAATCACCAAAATTGGTCCAAGTGGTCCTCTGGTCATTAAGAATGTCCCATAATTTTCTTAAGGACAGAAACTTTCCCTTGGTCATATTATTAAATTTTTCTTGGAAATTCTTATTTTCCACAAAAAATAATTACATAAATAAATTAAATACAGAAAAATCACATTTTCTCCTCTCATCTCTTTATTGGCATATGAGTGAAGTCACATAAAAATTTCAAGTTCATTTGAGCTCAATTTAGTGAGTTATGGAATTATTAACCTTGAAGGGCAAAATGGTAATTAAAAATTTTAACCCTTAATTAAAACTTTAGGTTTAATAAAATTAACAAGTAAAATATTTGATCTTAATCTGACTTGGATAATTGAATTTAAATAATTAAAGGGTAGAAACCCATTAAACAATTTAAAATAATTGAAATAAACTTTAATTAAATAATTGATTAAATTTGGGAAGAATAATAAAATTGGAACTATTAAAATAGGGATTTTTTTAGGAAGAGATTTGTTCTTTAATTTAAAAATCCCTAAATTAATCATTTCAATAACATTTAATTCCAAATTAAAAATGATAACTCAAATTTGAATTTTAAAATGTTAAAGGATTAAGTTAAAAGGTTAAATTATTAAACTCTTTTTAAATTTTTCAGTTAAATTAAAATTAAAAATCAAATTAAATTTAAATTAAATTAAATTAAATTAAATTAAATTAAATTAAATAATTAAATTATATCAAATTAAATTAAATTAAATAAATAAGTTAAATTAAAATAAATAAATAAATTAAATTAAATTAATTAAATTAAATTAAATTAAATTAAATTAAATTAAATTAAAAAAATATTAAATTAAATTAAATTAAATCAAATAAATTAAATTAAATTAAATTAAATTAAATTAAATTAAATTAAATTAAAGTTAAATCAAATTAAATTAAATCAAAGGAAATTAAATCAAATTAAACTAAATTAATTTAACATCAAATCAAACTAAATTGAATTAAATTAAATTAAATTAAAACTAAATCAAATTAAATTAAATTAAAGTTAAATGAAATCGAATTAAATAACATTACCTAAGACATAAAGAAATTAAATATAAAACAACTTGAATACTATTCCAAAGTTAAACCCTTTAACTAAAGTTAAAGTAAATCATAAATCATTTGAACACCAATTTGCCCTCGAGAGCTTTGGTTATCATAACTCCTAAACAGAACGTTAAATGAAATGTTACTTCACTTATAGGACATTCAAATATCCTAGTTCACTGAGTAAGATAACAACAAAACTTAACTAAACCTCGGACGATTAATTCATTTGTGTAATTGAATTCATTTGGACTTAAAATAGTCCTAGAAATATTGAAAAGATGTTTAAGATTCTTCTTAAGAACTTCCTAAATATGATACGATATTTATAAGAATAATTGAACTTAATTGTTCTTTGATGAAGAAAATCGTCCTCAAACCAAAATACAAGAACCTAGACGTCATAGGAAATGACTAACTATAGGATTAGGAATTTGGTAGAAAACCATAACCCTTCCCTTAGTTTTACCTAGGAACTTGCTTAAATATTCTAATTGTGTTTTAAGTGCAGCTTGGGATGACGGGAAGACCCTCCAGGTACGTTTTTATTTTATTGCAATTTATCTTATTGCAATTTATTTAATCGCATCGCACTTACTTTTCTTGCATGATAAACAACTATTGCATGATAAACAACTGTTGCATGAAAACCCACACCTTTAGGATAGTCCCTAAAACTAAAACTAAAACTAAATTAAAAGTCGTTGCAAGATAAAATTCACCGCCACAACATTTCAAAATATAAAACAACTCAAAATTTAATCACAAATAGAACAGAAAACTACAATTGCAACTAAATTAAAATGTCCTGTTGGATGATCGGGAATACCTCGGATGATGTAACCTACGTGTTGCTAACGGGATTTCCCATGGTCTAAATGAAAGTGTGGAACTCATTTAGTTGAGTTTAGCAAATTCATCTAGACTAAGTGAATCCGATAAAAATAATGATGCCGGAAGGATGGAACCGTGGGATCTTAACCGGTGTCGTTATAATCAACTTTAAGATTTGTTTTAATTAAAACACAAAAAATACTTGGAAATTAAGATTTTCTCTAAACCAAAACACTTTTCTCATCTCCTGATTTATGAATTCTAAAACTAAACCTCTGCAACAACAAGGAGCTTGGAGCACGGTGGGCAGCACGGCCATCTTCGTCAGCAAAACAACTCTACATCAGCTAAACTTTCCTAGAATTAAACAACAAAGCCATAAGATTTTGAGGTAGTTTGCTTAACGCAACAAAAATCCTCAACTTTTCGTTGGGCATTTGCATAATCATGTCATGTAAATTAAGCCCTAACCGGTCTTAGGATTTCTGAGGTAGTCGTCCGATACGACATAAACCCTCACATCTTCGAGGCTATTTGTATGATTATGTCATACTAATATAAGTCCTAATTAATTAAAATTGGCAAGATCAAAATATTAAATAAACATTAGGACTTTCCTAAATCCAAGCCAAACAATAGGATAGTCGGGAAATTACCGAAGTTCGCTTCGAATCTGTAATTTCTCCTACTTTTCTTCCTTTGAATTCCCAAAACAAAATGTTCCAAATTTGATCTATTCCCTATTGAAATTCCAAAATTCAATCCTTTGAAAACTTAAACTTTAAAATTCTTGAGAGCAAAATCACTGATCATTATCGAGAGTTTTCTTAAATGATTCCCGTCATTTAAGATGTAATTAACTATAGGGGCTTGCCCTTATAGGGAACTTTAAGAACCCAGGTAATATAAACCCTGCTTAATTCATTTATATTAAGCGGGGAACTTGTCGGCTTATAAAATTGGTTCGCGAGACCAAACGAATGTCACAAATCTTCTAGTTTATTTAATCGAGCCCCATCGTCAAGCGAGTGTGCCTATTCTTCGGGATAGATACACGGTTTGTGGTACGGTGCTCGTTTATATAAACTATTTGGGATGTGAGATCGGTTTGATTTCATATCTTAAAATCTTCAAATTTAAAAATTATTTTTAAAATTAAATACTACTTTTCAAATTATTTATTTAAATTAAATTAAAAATTCGCCGACAATTTCTGTAGGCGACCCCTTTTCAAAATACAACACAACCTAAAAATATGCCGACAATTTCTGGCGACTCCGCTGGGGAAGATTCCTCTCTCCATTATAATCAGATAATTCTACTTTAAAAAATTGGTAGTATATCCATGTCCCTAATGGATCAAACTACCCTTCTTCCCGTTGGGGTACTATGTTCATTTCTACCTTGAACAATTATAGCCAACATTTTCTCGGATTTAGGAGCCACTGTTTAGACACCCCTAAACAGAGAGGTTCCGAGATCCTTTTACCTCATTTACGAGGTGGGGTGGACCCCCGATAGGTGTTAGTTAGGAGTGATCCTTCCGGTCGAGAAGTCTTGCATAAGACTTTCTTTTCCTTTCCAACTCTGAATCGGATTCCTTACCTTCTCTACACCTTTGAACATTCCGTTCTAAATAAACAAACCCTTTTAATGAATAAATCTTTTAACAAATAACTCCTTCTTATAAATACATGAACAAGAATGTGTTCGGACTCTTTTCGATTCCTTTCTTTTCGTCTTAATGAGAAGAAGCATAACTTGGGACTGACAATCGGGATCTACCCCGCAGAAATGGAAGCCCCGAAGCCGATTTTCTCCTTCACCAATGGATCGGACTTCGCTGTTTACAAGGATGAGCTGCCCGACAATGGGATCATCCGGTTTGGACAAGGATTCGAGAACACAAATGTCAAGATTACCAACGTTTCCCTTTTCGCGCTGACGAACAAAGTATCTGAAACTGAGAAGACGTTGCTCGAGTTCAACCTTAGGTCAACTCGAGAGTTTCTTCCCCTGCAAAAGATCTCGACTGAGAGGAGTGCTGCTGTCCGCAGGAGGACTGTTGTTGCTACCCCCGCTGGTCTGGTTGTCTCTGCACCTACCCCGGCTTCTGCCAAATTAAAGGGGAAGGAGATCCAGAACTATGGTGAACCTGCTACCGTGGAGGGTACAGACTTTCCTGTGAGACCTTCCGTTTTAAAATCGGGTCCAGCTCAAGAATTCCATCACTAACACGGACCCGCAGAAGGAACGAAGCGGGAAGATTGCCGGGAAGGCCGTAGCTGCCGAAGTCGCTTTCCTGGAGGAAATCCCAGAAATCCCTGAGTACACACCACTACCCGAATACATACCATTGCCTGAAGATACACCCTTTCTGGAAGGAAGTAAATTCCATCCCCTTTCTGCCGCAGCTGATGAGGAAAATGTCCGCAGAATCGTTTCTACATTACCTCGACCAGCATACTACGACTACAGCATAAAGAAAAGGGCTAGGATCACGCCATTTACCCGACTACAGACTGTGATCGAAAAGCTAGCGAAGAAAGAGAAATGCCCCGTATCGGAGATTCTAAGAAGGATAGGGTGGGTGCCAGTCAAATCTCGTCTTGGGCCCCGAGTAGAACTCCGTCGTCGTTACGGAAAAGCCAAATAAAAGGATGAAGGCTAATCCGCCTCGTCGTCGTTTCAGGATTACGGATTAGGGAGGATACCACCTTCCAGCATTTGGTTGACGGACCATCTGGTCCTAGACCTTCTGCTGCTAGAAGGATGGTATGGCGTCCCACTACTGGGCAGTTAAGGTTGAAACAACAGCCTAAAAAGGAAAGTCTCGTCAGGAGACTTGAATCTGAAGAAAGCGCCACTGCGGTAAAGAGGACTCGTGATTAGGGGACCCGGCAGCTATCGCATGACAACCGCGAGGACGCACAGAAAGGCCCGCTAGAAGATGCCATGGAAAAGTTGAGGACTGATATCCGACGATTAGCAAAAGAAAGAGAGGAGAAATTTGGAGACGAGATTGATTCATCGGAATTCATGGACGATGATTATGCAGAAATCAACATGGTCGAAACACGAGCTTCGTCAGCTTCACAAGGTGCTCCTGCAACCGCAGAAAGAGAGGAGCCTGAAGTGATGAGAAGACAGCTTCAAGAAAGAGACGATACGATCGCCCGAATGGCGAAGAGGATGGAAGAGATGGCTATAGCTCTAGCCACTCTCCAAAGTCAAGTGCAACCCTAAAGAGAGACGCCGCCAGAGGTCATTCACATTGTAGACGGAGGAAAGGAGATTACATCCGTCAACGAGGACGATCAGCTGAAGAAAGATACGACACAAATCATGATTCCAGAGAAGGATATCAAAAGCTTGGTGGAACAGTAGGTGCGAGAAGCCTTAGCACAATCGAAGAGCGGGACATCCATTCGGACGGGTAGACCTTACCCGGAAGAATTCGACGCTGTGCAATACCCAAAAGGCTTCTAACCACCTCTCGTTCAAGACATTCGATGGAACCGGAACCCCGACAAGCATGTTGCACACTTTCGTGCCGCTTGTTACAATGCCGGCGGGAGCGATGCATTACTCTTCCGACGGCTTGTCGGCATCCCGTCAGGGATCGCCTTTGATTGGTACACAGAATTACCGAATGGTTTGGTAAAGACATTCTCAAAACTAGAAAACCTTTTCATCAAGCGATTCGCCGGAGCTCAGCACCACATCACTATAGGTGATTTAGTGGTAGAGAAGCAAAAGCCGAACGAAACTTTGGTGGATTACAAACTTCGATGGAGGAACTTAAGCATGAAGTGTGAACCACAATTACAAGAACAACATGCAGTCGGCATCTTACTTAAGAGCATTCACGGCCCGATATCACTTCTCCTCAAAGGATTCACTATTAAGACTTTCGAGAAGTTGTTAAGCAAGGTCGGGAGCTTGCAAGAGGAGGCGAAGCAATTAAGTTTTGCCGATAAGACAGACAAGCAAAAGCCTGTGAAGACTTTTGAAAAGAAATCCGGGATCGTTGCAGCAGTCGACAAAGGCAAGCAACCGATACAAATATCGTCAGAATGGCCACGACGAACCTCGACGGAATTATCAACAACCCCGACCCGGCTATCGAGTCATCTCCACGGTATGAACAACCGCCTCGTCCGCAACGTACATTAAGGGAGCTTCGAGCGGTGGAATATCCATTCAAGAATGAAGCGAGGCCGAAAATGTTCCGCAGATCCGATGAAGACTCCGGATTTCCGGCTGCCGAGCACTAAGAGACCAGAGGAAGTCAACAAGAAAAGTGATCCCAACTTTTGCCCGTATCACCGGATGCTTGGATACAAAATAGAAGATTGCATTACCTTCAAAAGTTGGCTCAACGACAACCTTCGGAAAGGAAATATAACAATCCCGAAGGAGTACATGAAGGAACCCCAGAAAGGAGGTTCCATCAATGTTGTCTCAACTGATCCCATCATTCGGATAGATCCCTATACAACTGATGATGGATGGACTACCGCTTGGACGAGGTCTTCAAAGAAGATTTTAGACAGCATCCAAACCGCTTCGGTGCGAGCTTCAATTCAAAGTTCGAAACCTGCTAAGCCGACACTGTCACTTGCGATAGAGGAACCACCTCAACAGGAGACGATTGAAGAGAAGAAGAAAATCAATGAAGAAGAGAAGACCGAGGCTCCTAAGGCTAGACTAGGGGCTGCTTATCCTAGGATAGTTGTTTCGGATTCGGGGGAGAAATCCCTCGAACCTCTGACTCTGTATGATTATCTGCTCACTTCGGTGGGATCATATAATGATAAAGGTGATGGCGTTGGCTACGTTTTGACTGTTTCTAACGATTACGTAACTAGCGACAATCCAGACATCGATTTCAATACCAACGACAATTCTCAAATCATACACAATCTCGACGATCAAAATGATAAAGAAGACATCCATCAAGGAGGCTACAAGAGTTCAACAAGCAACGAATCTATCTGCGAGTTTCGAGGAGCTCCAGTCACAATAGAGTTAGAGCCTTCAGACTCTGAAGCTAATCAAGAAGAACCTGTCATTCCGATTCAGGAAGAAACACCGGCAATCTTAACACTAGATTCAGAAGAAATTACAGAAGTAAACTTAAGAAGTGGAAGAGTTCTACCTCCGAGAATGGGTCCAAAGGACAAAGGAAAGCAGGTGGTTGTTCAGGAAGAACCAACCCCGACAGAAGAAATACCCATTTGAGAAGAAATCGAGACACATCGAAATAAAGTGGACTACAACGTGCTAGCTCATCTTAGGAAACTACCGACCAACCGAGCATCTACGACACTCTCATCTTATCAAAGGAGATGAGAGAAGCTCTGATCAAGGCCTTACTTGATCCAGAAATTTGCTTAGCTCAAATGGCCGGAGATTTCTTAGATGAGGTTTGCTCGTTAAGGGAACAACGAGGTGTTACCTTCATGGACAATGACCTTCTACTTGGGACAGCAGACCACAACCGACCGTTGTACATTTCAGTTACAATTGGGAAGTTTACACTCTCCAGAGTATTGGTGGATCCAGGAGCATCAATCAATATAATGAGTCTTCGAACACTAGCATATTTGGAAATTGATGCTCGTGAGCTCGAAGCCGACAAAATGTTATTAAGAGGATTCAACCAGAAAGGAGAAAGAGCCCTCGGATCGATAACGCTACTAATGAAGACCGGTGACTTAGCAAAGACAACCGCAAAATTTCACATAATTGATTCAGAAACGTCGTTCAACACCCTACTGAGCCGACCATGGATACATGAAAACAGGATGGTACCATCATCTCTACATCAGTGCATCAAATACTACGATGGAGGGGAACGGTGCATCAAAGGTGACTTACAACCATTCTCCGTACATGAGATTGGAATCCATGAAGACGCAGCTTATTATGCACCACCGAAGAAAACAATTTTCTCTAGAGATACCATAACAAATGAAGCAAAGAAAGTTCGGGACAACGAAGAACCTGAGGTTCTAGTCCAACAGTCACTCACCACTCCCTTACGGTGAGATGGTGAAGGTTTCTCCACAACTCGCATCCGAGGTCGAGGCCGGGGACGAGGTCGTGGCAGAGACGTTAGGTCAGTTGGACAGAGGAAACCAGCCATCCATGTTGATTGGGAAGACAGTTCTGTAGAAGAAAAGGAAATCAAACAAGAAGCAGCGACAATAATTCGGAAAAAGCCGCAATTCAAGATCTCTCTCGAAGATGAGAAGAATGAAGAATATAAATCGATGTACGAGAAGATTAACCACTACGTACATACTTATGACCCTAACCCCGATCCATTCTAATAAGATCGAGGGTATGGTGGTCAAAGAGGTACGTAGCGGCGGTGCAAAGCCAATCAAATTCTACTTATGGTGCTTCTTCCTCCAAAACTCGAAAATAATGTACAATTTGAAGATGTCACTTCATCGGAATTAATGGAATTACCTTTTGAGTGGTACTCTCCCTGTGTTCAAAGTTTAATTCAGCGTGGTTTCTTACCTCGACAATGGACAAGAGGTGAATCACAACATTTTGAAAAATTATGGAATAATTCCGGTCGTCCACCCAATTCAAAGCATGGTCTCGGATTCGGCACAGTAGGATCAGTTGACGATGCTGAATTTTGCTTGGTTGTCACTTGTGAGTCTAATGAAAACTGCATGGAAACTACGAAGAATTTGAAGATTTACAAATTGGAGACGCTCCACCGGAGTTCGAAGAAGAGATCGAATCTACGATAGATGAGTTAACGGAAGTTAACTTAGGTACTAGCGAAGAGCCTAGACCTACCTTTGTTAGCTCCTTACTCAATAAAGAAGACTCCGAAGAAATAATCAAGTTATTAATAGAATTTAAAGACCGTTTTGCTTGGAACTATGACGAGATGCCGGGATTAGCTCCGGAGGTCGCGATCCATAAGCTAGGAGTGGATCCTACATCGTCCGGTCGGATAAGGTCCCAGAAGAATGCATCTAGAAATTGAACCACAAGTCATAGCCGAAGTTAAAAAGTTAATAGACGCTAAATTTGTCCGTGAAGAACAATACCCGACTTGGCTAGCCAATGTAGTGCCAGTCAGAAAGAAGAATGGTCAGATCAGAATTTGTGTGGATTTCAGAGATTTAAATAAGGCATGTCCAAAAGATGAATTTCCTCTACCGATCCCGGAACTAATGATCGACATTGCTTCGACACATGAAATATTCTCTTTCATGGATGGATCTTCGTGGTACAAACCGAGATAAAAATGGCTCCGGAAGATGAAAAGCTTACAGCATTCGAACGCCGATCGGAGTATATTGCTTACACGATGATGCCATTCGGACCGAAGAACGCAGGAGCTACATACCGAGAGAGCGATGACAAGAATTTTTGATGATCTCATCCACAATCAAGTCGAATGCTACGTGGACGATGTGGTCATCAAAAGCAAAGTAAAGGACAACCACTTGTATGATTTGAGAATTGTTTTCGAACGATTAAGGCAATTTAACCTTAAGATGAATCCCTAAAAATGCACCTTTGGCGTCACCTCTGGGAAATTCTTAGGATTCGTTGTCCGACATCGTGGAATTGAAATTGACCCGAAAAAGATTAAAGCTATCTTAGAAATGTCGCCTCCCAAAACCTTAAAACAACTACGAACTTTTTAAGGGAAGTTGGCATATCTTCGACGCTTTATCTCAAACTTGTCAGGTAGGTGTCAGCCTTTCTCGACACTAGTTAAAAAGGACGCCAAATTTAATTGGAAAGAGAAATGCCAGAAGTCCTTCGAGGACATTAAGCAATATTTAATGATACCTCCTGTCTTAGCAGCCCCACTCTCAGGTAGACCGCTGATACTTTACACCGCGGCTTTAGACGACTCTCTCGGAGCCCTGTTAGCCCAGGTCAATGATGAGGGTAAAGAAAATGCTCTTTACTACCTAAGCCGTCGTTTACTTCCGACGGAAATAAGGTATCCCGCAATTGAAAAGCATTGTTTGGCCCCGATCTTCGCCACTCTAAAGCCTGAGCACTACATGCTTTCTCATAAGGTCAACCCGATCTCGAAGTTTAATCCATTGCAATACTCGATGACTCGTCCAACACTTTCCGGCAAACTTGCCAGATGGTCAATGATATTATTGCAATTCGATATAACTTTCGTGCCTTTTCGTGCCGTAAAGGGACAAGCCCTAGCAGACTTCCTCGCTGCACACCCTCTGCCGGCAGAATCTCCTCTCAATGACGATTTGCCAGATGAACAAATAATGAGCCTAGAAGACCCTGATGATCGACATTGGGACCTATACTTCGACCGAGCATCTTCAGCACACAAAGACGAAGAATCGCAAGTGATAGTGCCCGGTAAGGCAGGAATCGGGCTAATCTTTATAACACCGGAGCGGGGGATGTTAAGATACTCCTACCACTTGACAGAGCCGTGTACAAACAACGAAGCAGAATACGAAGCCCTCATAACCGGATCTGGAATTAGCTATTCAAATGGGGATAACGGACATCAACATCTACGGAGATTCGCGATTAATCATTCAACGGATCGTCGGACAAGTATAGAATTTTTAAACCAAGACTCGAGCAATACTTCCAGGTATGCCATTCAATTGTTGGAACAAATTCCGAATGTGACAATCTACAAAATTCCTAGAAAAGAAAATGCTTTAGCGAGATGCTTTAGCCCATCTCTCAAAAGAATTTGCTCGTTTGCAAGATGAATCGATGGAAGTGTCGGTTCACGGACGTCGAGTCCTATCACGACTCGACATAGACACGATACATAAATCGAGAAAAAGAAAAAGGATCGACTGCAATGATGACATAAAACACAGAAGATTGGCGACAACCATTGATAGACTACCTGCAAACAGGAAAGCTACCAGACGATAGGTCGCTAGCTCTAGATCAAGAAAAGAACTTTGTCCTACGCATTAATAAACAACACGTTATACAGAAGGTCTTTTGATCAAATGTGGCTAAGGTGCCTAAGCGGGTGCGAGGCCCGTGAAATTGTTAAAGAGGTGCATTCAGGACTCTGTGGCGCTCACCAGTCGGGTCCGAAGATGAAAATAAAAATTAAATGACTAGGGTACTACTGGCCCTCGATGATGACCGCTCGCATGAAAATCGCCAAGAGCTGTCACCAATGCCAAGTGTACGGAGTGGTTCTACACCAACCTCCAAATGTGCTACATCCGACAATTGCATCGTGGCCATTTGAATGTTGGGGCACAAATATAGTGGGTCCAATAGAACCACCATCTTCAAAAGGACATCGCTTCATTCTTGCGGCTACAAATTACTTTTCCAAGTGGGCAGAGGCAGTTCCACTTAGAGAAGTGAAAGCACACCACGTGCTACAGTTTTTCAAGAACCAAGTTGTCTACCGTTTCGGAGTGCCGCGCAGGATTATCTCGGATAATGGGTCAGCATTCGAAGCACACAAATCAACAATTTTGTCGGGATACATGGAATCGACTGGCGGTATTCAACAATTTACTACCCAAGAGCAAACGGCCTCGCTGAGGCTTTTAATAAAACTCTAGTTCAAATCTTAAAGAAAACCTTGGATGACAATAAGAGAAATTGGCACGAGAAGTTATTAGAAGCCTTATGGGCCTACCGAACAACCTTCAGAACTCCTACTCAAGCTACACCTTACGCTCTGGTGTATGGGTCCGAGGCAGTGTTACCTTTAGAGGTTTAGCTTCCTTCACTCAGAATTGTAGTTGCAAATAAGATCACGACAGAAGAGAACGCCAAATTACGACTAGAAGAATTGGAAAGCCTGGAAGGGAAAAGACTTGCAGCGCAACAGAATTTAGAACTATACCAAGCTAAGATGGTTCGAAGCCCATGACAAACCGGGTCCGCCCAAGAACCTTCAAAGTTGGTGACTTAGTTCTCCTTCTCAAGAGACCTATTCTTGGACACCGCAAGATAGGAGGAAAATTTGAACCCACTTGGGAAGGGCCGTTCGTGGTTGAAGCAGTATACTCAGGAGGTTCCTACCAGTTAGTGAATTACCAGGGAGAACGACATATGCTTCCGATCAACGGACGATACTTAAAAAAGTATTACGCTACCTGATGTTTCGAAGGAATGAATTCTTCATCCCTAAGAAACACGGACGAGGTAGTTACTTATGACCGGGTCCGAACCCAAAAATAATAAAAAATGTGCTAAAATAAATAAAATCATGATAATAAAGTTTTCCTTGTTTTCTCTCCCATATCAAAATCTCTTTCCCGATCTTATCCCACTTCATTCTCGTTAAATTTAAAAATACAAGAAGTAATAAAAAAAATGTCTTTAATAAACATTTTCTTAATGATTCTTGTTCTTAGTACAGCCCCTGATCCTTTTCCTTGTCTTTTCGCAGGGAAATGTCGAGCGGGCGGTTGGTCCTGAACTTTAGAAATGGCGTAAGCCTTGCACTCGATGAAAAGAGGGTGAAAGATGGAGCGATAATCGAGATTGACTCGGATTTCGCACCAGCAGGCCTACAGTACGAAGAAAGTGATTGGGTCCCAGTTGACCGAGAAGAACTGCCCGAGCAGACAGTATTGAAAGTGGGTGGCCCAAGCCACCAATCCAGTAGCAAGAAAAGAAAAACAAACATTGAAGAAGATAAGAAAATGAAGTCTGTAGTCGCTACAGCAGAGGGCAGGCTTGTCAGTGTCGCGCCCACAGAGATTCAAGAAGTTCGAAGAGCTACTCTCACAGCAACGCAACGAAGAAATAAGAATCACCACATCCGCAAGATGTTAACCAAACTAGCAGCGGACCAGCTCGACGAGACAGTTGCTACTGCCAACACATACACTTCAAGGACACCGGTTCACCAGGAACCTGAAGAAAGGAGGCCAGCTCCTAGGATGACAGAAAGGACCAGGGAAATCTCATAAAAACCAGAAGAAAGAAGGCTACCACGCCACCAGATAGAACCACCAGTGATGCATGAACTTGTTGCAGAAGCAACCCCGGGGGATGTCCCGACGGACATCATCCTCGAGGAGCCAAGGTATGCAGGAGAACGTGAAGGAATCGAGCCGTATATCCCACAATACGTCACCAGGCCTCACCATTTGCAAATTATTCCAGAGTACGAGCTGGAAAGAATGCAGAATGTCGGAAAGAAAACTTTTGAATACTTCGAGAGAATCGGAGTCAGAAGGATCAATATACTAGAGGGCCTTGAGCTACACACAGACGTATTCTCAGAGTATGAACAACGACGAATCGTGGATTGCATCCAGGATTTGAAAAGAATGGGCCGAGCGGGCCGCCTAAGGGAAAACACATACTCGAACCCCGGAGATGGATGCCGGGGAAAGGAAGAATCACAATACAATATGGATGCTTGTTACAACTTTGCGGAAGACGAGAAGGGAAACCCTCCGGGAATACTCCGTCATGGCCGAGTGGATCCGATGCCACTAGTCATCAAGAGAATGGTAAAGAGATTGATAACATGGAGGGTACCGCGCAGATTGCATACCCAATAGCTGCATTATTAACATCTACAAGCGGGGTGATCGCATACCCCCACACATAGATCACCACGACTTTGTCGGACCTTCTGCACGATCTCTTTCTCGAACGAGTGTAACATCATGTTTGGATCCGACCTCCGGATAGCGAGCCCGGGTGAGTTCCGAGGGCCGGTGAAGATACCTTTACCGGTAGGTTCCGTCATGATACTGAAGGGCAACGGAGCGGATATCGCTAAGCATTGCATACCGGGAGTACCGGTGAAGCGGATCTCGATTACTTTCGGGAGGATGGACGACGGGAAGACACCCTACCATTTCCGGACCGGATCCGGAGCTAGAGAGCCTCCGGCCTTACGAGCCGTGAGCTACATGGAAAATATCACACCTCCAATGTACATCCATACGGCATCCTTGCCAAGGATGGCTTGGAAGGTGATGTTATTGACCATGTACCCCACTATTCAGACATGGATTTTGACAGATGCTTCTTTGGATGGATCGACGAAGATTATACATAGTCCGTTTTGAGTCTACATGGATTGTATGAAATATATTCCAGATCAAGTTGTATGATGTATCTTCGACATGATTGGAATGAAAGTGACCATGTCACATTTTTGGCCTTCACCTCTTTTGTGCAAATTGACTGGGAAACGCCATTAAAGTTAAATGAAATTCGAACAAAGAACAGAAAAGAAATAAAAAAAAAGGAATAAAAGAAAACTTTGCTTAAAAATCTAAAAAATGTTGAACACCAAATAAACAACAAAAACGGGATAGTTAAAGGACAAACAAAACAAATTTAAAGCTCAAACTAAATTCCGAGTTTAAACCCATCTTCTCAAACCCTCCAATCCTTCTTCAAATCAAGATCTATTCTAGTCCTCCTTGAAACCCTCTCTCGGGATGATTTCAGAATCACGAAGAGTTTTCAATTTGATCCGGATGGCATGGGTTTGTACCCTTCGCCAAGTAATCAGAATTTGATTGATTCCCATGGGATATAAAACACTTTCATATCTCATTTCGATCTCTCGCTAAATCCAAATCTCCACAATAAATTTCAATTCAAAATTTCTGAGATTGGTACCTAAATTCCAGTTCTCATTCCGAGATCGATACCTAAATTTTGATTCTCATCCGAATTGATACCTAAATTTCAATTCAAAATTTTCGAGACCGGTACCTAAATTCTAGTTCTCATTACGAGATCGATACCTAAATTTCGATTCTCATCCGAATTGATACCTAAATTTCAATTCAAAATTTCGAGATCGGTACCTAAATTCCAGTTCTCATTCCGAGATCGATACCTAAATTTCGATTCTCATCTGAATTGATACCTAAATTTCAATTCAAGATTTCTGAGACTGGTACCTAAATTCCAGTTCTCATTCCGAGGTCGATACCTAAATTTTGACTCTCTTCCGAGATTGATACCTAAATTTCAACTCTCATTTTCGAGATCGATACCTAAATTTCGATTCTCATCCGAATTGATACCTAAATTTCAATTCTCAACTTTCGAGATTGATACCTAAATTTCAACTCTCATTTTCGAGATCGATACCTAAATTTCGATTCTCATCCGAATTGATACCTAAATTTAAATTCTCAACTTTCGAGACTGATACCTAAATTCAAGTTCTCTTTCGGGGACAGTACCTAAATTCTGCCTCCAATCTTTCAAGACCGATACTTAAATTTCGATTCTCTCCCAGGATTGATACTTCAATTTCAACTCCAGCTTCATTTAAACATTCGAGGTCAGTACCTAAATTCTGATTCTCATCATTTTCAATCGACACTTAATCTCTGATTCTCATTCCAGGGCTGGTACCTAAATTCCAGTTTCCTTTTCAATCCCGAGATTGGAACCTAGGTTTCAATTCTCGTTTCAAATCCAAATTTTCTCAAATAAATTTTAAATCGAACCTCGATTTGAAATAAAAAATCAAAATCTAAAACTTACACATCAAAACTTAAATTGAAACAAAATAAAATCTAAATCGAAATCCCCAGGATCATGTGATTTGGAGTTCACCTCCTTTCCCCGGCGAGAGTTCAGGAATCTCCAGTTTCAGAGATATACTTGACACTCCCCAGCGGAAACTCTTCTACTTCGTCCTAAGTTTGTCACTTGGACATCTATGTTGGTTTTGTTGATCGCTTCGGTCAACACCAATACGCGCGGTGTGCTCCGTCAGCTACCACACTTTATTGGGGGTCCATTTGTTGACCTCATTTTTTATGAGGTTTTCTCTTCTTCTCTTTAGTACTTAGGATCTAGCCTTAGGCTTTTCCTTTGACTATCTTAGAGGACTAGAATTGGGACCCACCACCTTTTAGAAATTCAAACCACTTCTTAACTCCCCGCAAACTCCACAAACTTGACTGTAGACCCCTAATCACCTAGAGGGTTGAAATCAAATATGGAAGTTTAAAGGACGAGTTCCTATAGGACTCTTTGGGCTTAGGACTGTCCTGGGTGGCCTGGTTTGGTGAAGGGGCTGACTTACACACACACAACACTCATACACTACACTTTCACACACCTCCTAAAATCACACCCATACCTAACTTGACCTCCTGACTCGTGTAGGTGATTCACAAGGATGGTCCTTAACCCCTAAACCTTTGGCTAAGAGGGTTAGGAACAACGTAGTGAATGCCTCAAAAGAGTCCCTTCATGGCTCATGTGGGCTTGATATGGCTTCATGGCTCAACCAAAATGATTTCATTCCACTTATATTCACCCAATCTTCAATTTTCCAAATTTTCGATTTTCGACCCCGGGACCCTACACCCGCTTAGCCTACTCAAAACCTCGAAATTACCCAAATCTTTGCAAAATTTCCAAATCACCCAAAATTCCTCAAAATCAATCCCAAACATTTTCACATCACTCAAATTGATCATCCATAGCCAAAAATACCAAGAATTCCAAAAATACCTCCCAATACACTCCAAATACCCAAAATGCCCCCCTTAACCCAAAAATCCAAAAATTCAGAAAATTCCCAGAAAATTCCAAAAAATCCCAAATATTCCCAATGTCATTTTATTCAACTAAACCATGGGCCAATTTTGTCAATTTACCCTACCTTTGTCAAAACCCCCAATTTGATCCATTTTAACCATAAGTGAACCCAATCTCAAACCAAACCTACCCAATTGACCCAAATTCTGGTCCAATTCAATTCTAAACTTCAATTCAACATTCCCAACACCAATCTAGACCAAATCCAAGTCCAATTTGATTGACATTTGGATCCAATTTCACTTTTGGCCTTAAAGCCCGATTTGGACCCATGACCCGAGACCTAACCTAAACTCACCCAATTGAACTCCAATTAACCCCAAATCTTTTCTAAGTCTTCCTTAGCATCCCCACAAGCAAAACACTAACATGATTTGCCCAAAATTTAGACCCAAACCCCACTCAAATTCAACCCAAAGCTAAAAGGCCCAATTTTGACCTAAACCCAAACCTAACCCAAATGAGCCCAAACCCCAAAACCCAAGCCCAACCAATGTCAAAACCTCTTTGAAACACTCCCATAAATATTTCTCAACATTAATTTTACATCAATTTCAACCCTAGCCCAACATTGGCCCAACTTGGCCCATTTTGGCCTATATTGGCCCATTCACCTAAAGAGCCCAAATTCAACCCAATTCAAAGCCAAATCACCCCCAATTTGCTTCAAGTCACTCATGACACATCCATGAGCTAAACCCAAAAATTATTTTGCCCAACCTCTTTACAAATTTCCCATCCATGAATTCATTTTGAAACTTAAAGGCCCATTCCTTAAACCATTTTAAAAGCCCATCTTTTACCACATCCAAAGGCCCAAAATTGGTCTCAAAGCCCATATGACATTTCCCCTCATCATACTTTCAATTAAACTTAATACCTAAGTCCTAAATTCATCATCAAATCATTCCAAATCAAGTTTCATACAAATTTTAAACAAATTACCAAAAATTCCTAAAATCCATTTTCATGAAATTGACCAAGCTTTTCCCCAAGCCAAAGACAAGCCATGCAAGCCATGGACAAGCCACATGAAGCCATGGAGGGTTTGACATGTGATCAAGCCATTAATGGAAAAAGGAGGACCCCTTTCCTAATCCTTCTTAAGCCTTTTTTTACCTTAAGCATGTCACACTCTAAACCATGCTTTGCCACCTAATCCTCGATGGAGACTCCACCACACATGGGAGATTGACCCACCGACCTCCTCGGCCCAAAACCGGAGTCTTGGGGAGGTGCACCCAACCCATTTGCATGGGTTGACCAAAATAAGCCAAAATGGCCCCTTCCCCTTTCTACTTTGATTCAACCACTTTACACATGTCAAACCTCGATTGAATGCACCGAACCCCGACCACGACCCACCCGAACAAGATGGTGACCAATGCTCGGCCGGCCAGCCACCGAGTCGTCGGAAAACACCATGGCCGAGAGCTCAAATGTGAGCCAACTTTGGGATTCTACCTTGCTGAGCCGCCCCATGCCCAATGGCCACCATGGTTGTTCGCCCTCGACCTAAGCGGTCGATCCCAAGCCCTAACTCTCCCCGGGAGGCCCTCCACCCTCTCCTATTTAAACACCACCCCTCTCGGCCATGAGAGGTCTTCGAAACAAACCTTAAGGAAACTCTGCTAAAATTGTTCCGGACTACTCCCCATACATAGAGCATTTGATCCCCACTGAATTCCGTACCTAATTCCCTCCGACTGAGTTCAATTTTGAGCTCAAACTTTAGCCCAAAAACCGGGACACTTTACCACGGTGAGCTAATCCTCGAATTCATTGGTCCTACACCTTCACTGGACCGGGAGGAGAAGTTCCCCACTGAAAGCCCCATCTCCAGAGCCACCCGGTTGCTCCGAGCCTCCAATCTTTGTGATCGACTGTGGTCGAAATCCTACCTAGGCAATTCACTGGACCGGGAGACTTCATCCGGAGCTTGCCGAGATCCAATCGAAGGTGAAACAACCCTCAGATCGAAGCCACACTTCTCTGAGCAAAGGTATGGCCTCACTCTTCTTCCCGAGCTTCTGAACATTCTCCATTTTCATTAAGCCAATTTCATGCCACATAAACCGTATGGATGTGTTTGTCTTCTCGAGATGAATCCATAGAGCATAAGAATGATAAATTTGGTCAAGTATCTAGTGAGATCTTAGGCCTAGAAGATGGACGGTTCTCGAGTTAGGAGGCTTGGGGACGATGAACGGATGTCGTTCATTCAATACACGCGCGGACGGACGGCTCAGATGGCATCGGACCAGGAGATGGTACGTGAACCACGGGACCCGGGCTGCTGACTCAAGCGGCGACGTCGAATGGGAGCGCGACGCGTGTGCATTCGGAGCTGCCGAGGTTGAGCTGGCGCCGCGTCACTTAAATAGAAAAATAGGGTTTTTTTTCTATTTATTTAATTCCCTAAACTTTAAAAATTCATAACTTTGTGTAGGAAAATCATAAAAATAAAATAAAAATACCCTCTTGCTCGGTGAACGAGAGGAGAATAATGTGGAAAAGAAATCATTTAATTTCATCAAGTATTTTATTTTTAATAATTTATTTACCCTCTGCATTGTTTTAATTCTCCATGCATATAGGAAATTCACCATGGCATGAGACCATAGGGCTTTTAAAGCCTCTGAACTTGGGAACATTTCCTGAATTTTCCAAAGTCAGAGCCCATCCCTATGAAAAGTTATTGATTTTTCTAATTCATGTTACTGTTTTGAGTATTTTAATTCCAATAATTAGCATGTTGTGAAATAAATTCTAGGAAAATTTGGTGATGTCACTTATTACCAGAGGACCCTAGGAAAAATAGCTTTTGAATTAATTCACTTGGAATAACCCTAATTGGCTTAAACACCCAAAATAGATCCCTAATTAATTAGAGCTAACCATACATCAAATTGACTTGAAATCAATTCTGCACTGACCTTTAGGATCAGAGGAACCCACCATAAAAATTTGAAGTCAATTGGACTTGGTTAGCCCGACTAAATGGGTTGATTAAGCCATTTAGTCATTTTAAACTTTAAAAATTCATAACTTTCAAAATACTTTTTAAAAATTCACCAAATTGGTTTTGGAGCCTCTGTGATATCAGGGGAATTTAAGAAAATTAAAATTTCAATTTTCTAAAAAAGTTGATTTTTAATATTATTTTAATATTTTAATAATTAAAAAATAATAAAAATCATAAAAATAATAAAATTCACCAAAATGTCACATTTTGAATTTTAATCACTTAGGAACAAACCCCATATTTTTCTTAGGTCTATTTTATGAGATATTAAATTTTAAAGCCCTAGGGTAATTTTAAAATAAAAAAAAAATGTATTTTCTAGCATTTTCACTAAAATAATTATAAAAAATCAAAGAAAAATCAAAAAATTACAAAAATTGATTCTCTGATTTCCTTGATATCAGAGAGATTTTTGAAAAATATTAAATTCATTTTTCAACCTTTATTTTATTTTTAAATTAATTAATACTCCAAAACTTAAAATAATTATAATAAAAATAATATAATTCAAAAAATCACCAAAATTGGTCCAAGTGGTTCTCTGGTCATTAGGAATGTCCCATAATTTTCTTAAGGACAGAAACTTTCCCTTGGTCATATTATTAAATTTTCCTTGGAAATTCTTATTTTCCACCAAAAATAATTACATAAATAAATTAAATACAGAAAAATGACATTTTCTCCTCTCATGTCTTTATTGGCATATGAGTAAAGTGACATAAAAATTTCAAGTTCATTTGAGCTCAATTTAGTGAGTTATGGAATTATTAACCTTGAAGGGCAAAATGGTAATTAAAAATTTTAACCCTTAATTAAAACTTTAGGTTTAATAAAATTAACAAGTAAAATATTTGATCTTAATCTGACTTGGATGATTGAAATTTAAATAATTAAAGGGTAGAAACCCATTAAACAATTTAAAATAATTGAAATAAACTTTAATTAAATAATTGATTAAATTTGGGAAGAATAATAAAATTGGAATTATTAAAATAGGGATTTTTTTAGGAAGAGATTTGTTCTTTAATTTAAAAATCCCTAAATTAATCATTTCAATAACATTTAATTCCTAATTAAAAATGATAACTCAAATTTGAATTTTAAAATGTTAAAGGATTAAGTTAAAATGTTAAATTATTAAACTCTTTTTAAATTTTTCAGTTAAATTAAAATTAAAAATCAAATTAAATTAAAAATCAAATTAAATTTAAATTAAATTAAATTAAATTAAATTAAATTAAATTAAATAATTAAGTTAAATCAAATTAAATTAAATTAAATAAATAAGTTAAATTAAAATAAATAAATAAATTAAATTAAATTAATTAAATTAATTAAATTAAATTAAATTAAATTAAATTAAATTAAATTAAATTAAATTAAAAAAAATATTAAATTAAATTAAATTAAATCAAATAAATTAAATTAAATTAAATTAAATTAAATTAAATTAAATTAAATTAAAGTTAAATCAAATTAAATTAAATCAAAGGAAATTAAATCAAATTAAACTAAATTAATTTAACATCAAATCAAACTAAATTGAATTAAATTAAATTAAATTAAAACTAAATCAAATTAAATTAAATTAAAGTTAAATGAAATCGAATTAAATAACATTACCTAAGACATAAAGAAATTAAATATAAAACAACTTGAATACTATTCCAAAGTTAAACCTTTTAACTAAAGTTAAACTAAATCATAAATCATTTGAACACCAATTTGCCCTCGAGAGCTTTGGTTATCATAACTCCTAAACAGAACGTTAAATGAAATGTTACTTCACTTATAGGACATTCAAATATCCTAGTTCACTGAGTAAGATAATAACAAAACATAACTAAACCTCGGACGATTAATTCATTAGTGTAATTGAATTCATTTGGACTTAAAATAGTCCTAGAAATATTGAAAAGATATTTGAGATTCTTCTTAAGCACTTCCTCAATATGATAGGATATTTATAAGAATAATTGAACTTAATTGTTCTTTGATGAAGAAAATCGTCCTCAAACCAAAATACAAGAACCTAGACGTCATAGGAAATGACTAGCTATAGGATTAGGAATTTGGTAGAAAACCATAACCCTTCCCTTAGTTTTACCTAGGAACTTGCTTAAATATTCTAATTGTGTTTTAAGTGCGGCTTGGGATGACGGGAAGACCCTCCGTGTACGCTTTTATTTTATTGCAATTTATCTTAATGCAATTTATTTAATCGCATCGCACTTACTTTTCTTGCATGATAAACAACTGTTGCATGAAAACCCACACATTTAGGATAGTCCCTAAAACTGAAACCAAAACTAAATTAAAAGTCGTTGCAAGATAAAATTCACCGCCACAACATTTCAAAATATAAAATAACTCAAAATTTAATCACAAACAGAACATAAAACTACAATTGCAACTAAATTAAAATGTCTGTTGGATGATCGGGAATACCTCGAATGATATAACCTACGTGTTGCTAACGGGATTTCCCATGGTCTAAATGAAAGTGTGGAACTCATTTAGTTGAGTTTAGCAAATTCATCTAGATTAAGTGAATCCGATAAAAATAATGATGCCGGAAGGATGGAACCGTGGGATCTTAACCGGTGTCGTTATAATCAACTTTAAGATTTGTTTTAATTAAAACACAAAAAACACTTGGAAATTAAGATTTTCTCTAAACCAAAACACTTTTCTCATCTCCTGATTTATGACTTCTAAAACTAAACCTCTGTAATAACAAGGAGCTTGGAGCACGGTGGGCAGCACGGCCATCTTCGTCAGCAAAACAACTCTACATCAGCTAAACATTCCTAGAATTAAACAACAAAGCCATAGGATTTCGAGGTAGTTTTCTTAGCGCAACATAAATCCTCAACTTTTCGTTAGGCATTTGCATAATCATGTCATGTAAATTAAGCCCTAACCGGTCTTAGGATTTCCGAGGTAGTCGTCCGATACGACATAAACCCTCACATCTTCGAGGCTATTTGTATGATTATGTCATACTAATATAAGTCCTAATTAATTAAAATTGGCAAGATCAAAACATTAAATAAACATTAGGACTTTCCTAAATCCAAGCCAAACAATAGGATAGTCGGAAATTGCCGAAGTTTGCTTCGAATCTGTAATTTCTCCTACTTTTCTTCCTTTGAATTCCCAAAACAAAATGTTCCAAATTTGATCTATTCCCTATTGAAATTCCAAAATTCAATCCTTTGAAAACTTAAACTTTAAAATTCTTCAGAGCAAAATCACTGATCATTATCGAGAGTTTTCTTAAATGATTCCCGTCATTTAAGATGTAATTAACTATAGGGGCTTGCCCTTATAGGGAACTTTAAGAACCTGAGTAATATAAACCCTCGCTTAATTCATTTATATTAAGCGAGGGAACATGTCGGCTTATAAAATTGGTTCGCGGACCAAACGGATGTCACAAATCTTCTAGTTTATTTAATCGAGCCCCATCGTCAAGCAAGTGTGCCTATTCTTCGGGATAGATACACGGTTTGTGGTACGGTGCTCGTTTATATAAACTATTTGGGATGTGAGATCGGTTTGATTTCATATCTTAAAATCTTCAAATTTAAAAATTATTTTTAAAATTAAATACTACTTTTCAAATTATTTATTTAAATTAAATTAAAAATTCGCCGACAATTTCTGTAGGCGACCCCTTTTCAAAATACAACACAACCTAAAAATATGCCGACACATTCCTTCTCAAAACTGACATATCAACCTTTGACATTTCTTAGAGATCGTAAGGCCTCTACGCTCTCTCCAGCTATTAGATATAAGACCTTACTTGACACGAAAACATGGCATTAATTTTGCTCTTTCTTTGAGAAAGGATATAGATCACATGAAATTCCTTCTCAAAATCGGCATATCGACATTTGACATTTCATAGAGATGATATGACATCCACTCTCTCTCCAGATATTGGATATAAAACCTTTCCAGACATCAAAACATGACATTCCTTTAGCTCTTTTTTTGAGAAAGTATATAAGTCACATAGCGTTCCATCTCAAAAACTGGCATATCATCATTTAACATTTCTGAGAGGTAGTATGACATCCACTCTTTCTCCAGTTCTTAGATATAAGACCCTTCTTGACACGAAAACATGGCATCCTATAACTTTTTTTTAGAAAGGTTATAAGTCACAAAGCGTTCCTTCTTAAAACTAACATATCGACATTTGGCATTTCTGAGAGGTGGTATGACATCCACTCTCTCTTTAGCTATTGGATATAAGACCCTTCCTGACATGGAAACATCGCATTCTTATAGCTCTTTCATTGAAAAAGGATATAAGTCGCATAACATTCTTTCTCAAATTCTACATATAGTCATTTGACCTTTTCGAGAGATGGTATGGAATCCTCTCTCTCCAATTATTGGATATAAGACTTATCCTGACATGGAAACATGGCATTCCTTAAACACGTTTTTTGAGAAAGCACATAAGTCACATAGCATTCCTTCTCAAAATCGACATTCTGACATTTGATTTCTTTTAAAAATAGTGTAAGACTTCCTTTAATGAAATATAATATCCATCTTCTATTCAAATATTGAAAATAAGATTTCTTTGACATGAGGATTACTTTTAAATTGGCAATTTTATTGGGTTATCCAGGTCGTTTCAGTCAACGCCAAGATGTGCGGCATACTTATGCAGTATTCAACACATATTGAGGGCCCATTTATTGACCTCACTTTGGTGAGGATCATTTCTAAATCTTCTTGAGATAGGAAGTCAACCAATATTGACTCCCTAAATCTCACTGATGGTCACTAAACCTTATTGTCTAGGTTAAAACTCCAATGGAGCCCTTTTAACCGAAATCTTAATGACATCCTAAAATGTTCAAATCAGTAATGACAAATCCTGATTTGATTAACCATTGACCAAATTGCAACTTTTGACCCAAATGGTCAAATTAGATCAAAATGGTCAATCTATGACCCAATGACTAATCATTGACCATACTAGTCAACTTTTGACCCAAATGGTCAAATTAGGTTAGAATGGTAAATCCATGACACAATAATCACCACATTGACCAAACAGGTCATCCTTTTGACACAAAAGGTCAAACTAGGTCAAAATGGTCAATTCATGACCCAATTACCATCCCATTGACCAAATTGGTCAACCCCTGACCCAAATGGTCAAACTAGGTCAAAATGTTCAATCCATGACCCAATGACCCCCACCTTGATCAAAATGGTCAACCCTTGACCCAAATGGTTAAATTTAGTCAAAATGGTCAACTCAGGACCCAATGACCACCACATTGACCCAATGTCAACCCTATTAAAAATCAGAGCAACCTAAACACTAAATTGGTCAAATTTCACTCATTTGAACAATTTAAAAGATTAAAATGATCAAACTTGGTCATTTATTTAACCCTACCCAAACCTAGGTACTATTAGCAAAATTAATGGCCCCATGATTAAATTAACTATGACAAGGTTTAGTAAATCACTTGGGTCAACCCCATATCTGGATTGGTCAACACTTGTCAGCTCTGGTCAACCATGGTCAACTCTAGTTAAATTGGGTAAAAATACCAAATTTTGAGTCAAATTAATGAGATTAATCAAATGATTAACTTTTGAAATCATTTTGATTAATTTATGGGTTAATATTATAACTTCAAACACTTTTAATTAATTACATAATTCAAAGTGGAATTATAAGATGATAACACTAAAATTTAAAATTAAAAATGATATATGACCTAAAAAATGATCTCTAAATTTAAACTTCCATCATGACATGTCCTCGATGGGTCACCCATGACCCATGAAACTCATCACACATGGGTTAACACATTGATTAACCCATGACAAACCCTTTTAACCACGGTTAAAATCCATCATGAGACCATTATGAAGGGCATAATGAGGTGTCATTCCCTCATAAATCATTGAAATAAGGATGAGGAGGTCAACCTCATAAATCATTGAAATAAGGATGAGGAGGTCAACACTCACCTCTATCCTTCTCCAATGAAACAAAAACTTCTCTAAATCTTATCCTACTGTTAGATAAAGCCATCATGAGCAAAACATTAAAAATGAGGAAGAGGAGGGATATGTGTCCTCCCCTCCCTAAATTCATTGAATGAACTCATGAATCACATGGGAGAGTTTAATCTAGCTGATTATAACTAGCCATGTCCACCTCATGGGGGTACCAATGGAAGCAAGTCAAATTGAGAACCAAGCTCTCACCATGGTTGAACCCAAGGTGGGTTGATCTTGGGAGGATGAAATAAGCTTATCATTTTGTTGAAAATTTATCCCCAGTCATCATATTATCAAGTAATACCTTCCCCAAGTGAACCCTAGGCAAGCCCAAGTATGCCTATGGTCTCCTCATGGCTATAAATAGGGCTAAACCCTAGAGCTTCACCCCAAGATAAAAAAGCCATCCACATTGCCCTAATTCCTGAAACATTAAACACTAAAGTTCATCCTTAGGACCTAAGTAGTTGATCCTTCAAGGAATTAAGCCTTAAAATCCTTTGTTTCCCCTAAATTTAGGAACCCTGAAATACTCCAAAAGAAGACACATTTCGGATCTGAAACATACTTCTCCCAACCTTCAAATTAAGCATTCCTACACCTTCCCTGAGGTGTACGAAGAAGTTCCCAATCTAAATTGTATCTTTCCGCAAGTTCAAACCCAACCTAGCACATAACTGTGAGCCCATTTTGGCCAATTCATACGTGGACATGATTTCATATCAATTGAGCTTACCAGGAGCTTCGCAAGGACACTCCAAACAAACTTGACCGAAGCTTCCCATCGTCAAGCTAAGGTATGGCCATTTTTATTGAATTAAGCCTTTGTTTGAGACTTTTTGAAGAAGTTAATTAATTCATACCTACATATCCTTAAGGATGTGTTTGTTGTGGCACGATGAATCTTTTGAAACAATTTGCATGAAGTTTTATCAAGATCCAAGTGAAATCTTACGTTGTAAATACGAACGGTCTGCGAGATAGACCAGATGAAGGGAGACAATTGAATGTCGTCCATTTCATGTTTTAAAATGGATGACCCTGATTAAATCCTAGTTGATCCACTGTTCGGATCCCCGCAGTTGATCAGCCGTGTTTCGACGTATCTGTGGACACGCGGCACCGTCTGGATTTTTTTTTAATTAATGGTTTAATTAAATCAAAATAACCTTAAAAAAATAAAAAATCCTTATCTTTGCACATAAAAATCACAAAAATAACAAAGAAATATGCCTGAACTCAGGACAGAGACGAGAAAATTATAACACCAAAATCATAATTTAATGATTTAAATTTTATTTTAATTAATTAATTACTCTCTGGAGTAAATTAATTATTCAAAAATAATTATAAGTCCAAAAATTATGAAGTTTTCACAGAATAACCTTTTCATCCTTAGGAACAATCTATGATTTTTCCAAGGGATAAAACAGTTTCTGGGTTAGAATATCTATTTTCTTATGAAATTGAACTAATTATTTTCAAAAATAATGAATGTTGACCTCACTTTTGGTTGAGGTCTAGACTCTCTTTAGAATATCCTAGGGTCTAGCCATAGGACTCTCCTGATGACTATATTAGATGACTAGTCTTAGAACCCTCCCCCTTAGAAATTTAAACCTTTCTCACTTCAGTGGGAGTTTTCATATGCTTAAGGCCTACCCTCCAGCTTTTACAAGGAAGAGACCAAGCATAAGGAAGCCCAAGGGAAGTCTCCTATAGGTGGTCAGACCTTAGAATCTACCTTGAGAGGTCTAAAGCTTACATACATTTCACACTCACAAACCTAAGCCAAGCACATCTCAGCCTGGCCTCCTAACTCTTTGGAAACTCATGTGTGTGGTTTTCTCCAAGCTCTTAGCCCCAAGCTAAAGGTTTGATTAGTACCTATACATAGAGGACCAAATGAGGGTTGCCTTTGGTCCATGACTCAATCTAAACAATTCCATACTACTCACCTCCAACCAATATCAATTTTTCAAAAATCTCAATTTTTGACCCCTTGCCCCTAAATTTACCCAAAATACCCCTAAACCCTAAAGTCCTCCAAAACTCCCAAAATTACCCAAATTAGCCATTTTTCTCCAAGAACTATTTCAAAATATTCCTCATCACTAAAATTGACCAAACCTACCCAAGTTTACCAAATTTTCCAAAATACCTAAAATATCAGCAAAATCAGCAAAATACCCTTCCTAGCCCAAAAATCTAAAAATTTCAAAAATTCACAAAAATTTACAAAACCTCCTAAATATCCCCAATTTCTTTTCTCTCAACTACCTCATGACCCAATTTGACCAATTTAGGCCAATTTAACTCATTTAACCAAAAAGTGCCCAAATTAAAACCAATGTCCACCCAATTGACCCTTATCTTGCCCAATTTCAATTCCAAACTTTAATTCAAAATATCTATCCTCAATCCAAACCAAATCCAAGCCCAATTTGAACCACATTTGAGTTCAATTTCACTTAAAATCCTAAAATGCCCGATTTTGCCTGAGTGACCTAAATCATCCAAATTGACTCAATGACAATCAATTCTCTCCCAATTAATGTTGTAAACTCATCATAACACTTCCCTAAATAGAATTGAACCATAAATTGCCCCCAATTTGAGCCTAAGCCTCACCTAAACCCATTTAAGTCAAAATTCCTAATTTTTGACCCAAACATGGGATATGCCAAAAATTCCCCAAATTGAGTACCCTAACCCTAAAATTTCCACCCAATGAATGTTGGGAGCCCTTTATAACATCCCCCTAGGCCATTTGGAACCTTTAATTGTCCTTGGAACCAAGGCTATCCCAACCTAAACGCAAGTTAACCCAACTTTCCCCAAATTGACCAAAATCCTAAATTAAGCCAAATTAAACCAACAAACCTATTCAAAATCACTCTAATCCCCTTTCAAACACTTTATGAAAATCATATACATCATTTTAAATAATAAATTCGGTCTAACCCAAGCCTAAAACAAACCTAGCCCAACCTAAAACCAATGTGACCTAAATTGAACCCATGACCCAATTTCACTTAATTTGAACCAAATTGACCAAATCAACTTCATGGCACCCAAACTTAGGAACCCTAGAACTAGTCTGACCTAACCCAAACCAAGCACATTGAGTCATGGACCAAAGGTCCCTCACTAGGGACCAATGGGTCCTCCGCTTTTTGGCTAGCCCAAGCTTCCCCCTTAAAACTTGAATAAGCAACCATCATGCTTAAATAAATGCACTGTGGCCTTCCTTACATCCCCATGCTTCTACCAGCCACCATTCCTATCCTTGTCGGCCCACCTAAACACCAGAACAGCTCGGCTTGAGTGCTTTCATACTCCTTTGAAACTCAAAATTCAGCTATGGCAGTGAGGCATCCACTCAGTAATCAATGGCACTGCTCTGCCCTCATCCTAAGCGGCCTAAAGCACCCAAAGCCAAGCCCTCAGCTAAACTAATTGGCCATGGCTATAAAAGCCACCCTTCACAACCAAAATCTAGGTGCTAAAAATTTCCAAAGGAGACTCTGCCAAAAACTCTCCTGAGCCTCTCCAAACCTCCTTAAGCTCATTCCAAATATTTTCCCCTTTTGATTCCCCTTGCCTGAGAGCAATTTCTCCACTAAATTCTCAGCCGAACCAGGACAAACTCCACTACAGCTCCACAGTGCACCAAAATTAAATTAATTACACCCACACCTTCACAGCAACAGAAGAAGAAGATCCTCAATAAAAGCCCCATCACAGAGAGCCTTTGCATCAGACTTTGATCAAAACCTGAAATCAACCTTAGTCCAATTCAGGTCCAGACATTTCACCACAGCACAAGGCTCCATCTCGAGGTTCGTTTGGAAAAATCAAAGCTGCCACAACCATCTGATTGAGGCCTCCTTTCTCAGACAAATGTATTGAAATCATTCTTCTTCCTGAGCTTGTTCTCATCTTATACATATGTAGGCTGTATTTAATGCCATATAAACATTGTGGATAGGTTTGTCAAGGTCAGATGAAGCTCTAAGAAAAAACCCCATGTGATTTAGTTGAGTCTAGCTCGAGTTCTTAGGTCTAGAAGGTGGACTTCTCTCGGGATGGACCAGTCGAACACGATGAAGGAGCACCGTTTGATTACGCGTGTCATGCTTGGACGACCAGGATGGAGTAGGATAAAGATCAGTTGCATAACGTGCGGCCGTGTGGACGTCTAGTCAGATGGCAGAGTCTAATAGAAGCGCGCCTCATGGTCTATCAGAGTGGCTAAGGATGACACAACATCACGCTGGAAAAGTAGAAAATTAGGGGTATTTTTGAATTATTTAAATCAGTGAAATTTAAAATCCATAACTTGTTGTAGAAAAATCAGAAAATAAAAGAAAAATCCCCTAGTGCTCAGTGAACAGAGAAGAATAATGTGGTAATGGTTTGAAGTTATTTGATGCATGCTTTTAATTTTAATTAATTAAATACTGTCTAGAGTCCTTTGATTCTTCATTGGCTTAGACATTTCACCATAGCTTGATATTTTGGTATGTTGTTGCCTCTATCTTAGGGGACCTTCTTTGATTTTTCCAAAGTCAGAGGAGACCTCTAGACAGAGATCTCTATGCAGTTATTGTGTCTGTTTTGGTAAGATAATTATAATAAATAAAATATTAATAAAAAAATGCATGATAAATTTCGGTAGGTTACATATGACCAGAGGACCATAGGAAAAAAGAAAACTTAACTTAAATCATTAAGTGAAACCCTAATGGTAATTAAGACCTAAAACATAAATAAAAATGAATTGGACTAAACATAAATGAAAATAACTTGATTTTGGTTCTTCACTATAATTTATTGTCAGAGCAAACCCTTATAAAAATTTCAAATAAATTGAAGTTAATTTGAATACCGAAATGAATTTTTCAAGTTAAATCACATTTTTGGAAATTAAAAAATTATAATAATTAAAATATACTTAAAAAATTCACCAATTTAATTTTGGGAGTTGACACACCTAGAATATGCAGTGTTTTTATGCACATTTTTATACTTATTCTTGATGATATTGCACTTTAATCGAAGGTATTTTGTGTTTTTCTTGCAGGTATGATGAAAATCATTAATTTTGATGAAAAGAGAGAAAAAAGATCAAATTTAGAGAAAAATCATGAAGTTTGAGAAATTTGGCCTTTGACGCCTAAGCGCCACAGTTAAAAATCAAATTTTAATCAATTTTGGTGTCATTTTCAAGGGGGGTTTGAAGCAACTTTTGGTGGTGGCTTCCTTAACTTCCTTTGGGTGGAAAATGTGATTGAAGGGATCCATCTTTTGGTAGATACATTGAATATGGACATGATTTAAAGAGACACCAAGGCACCTTTTGGAAAATTATAAAAAACAAGCCTCATAATTTGCAAATGGTTGTTGTTGTTGGAGTAGTTGTAGTTAGTGTTTTGAAAGTGTGTTATGAGTAAGGTTTTGGAGTTCTTCTTTTTTATAGTTGTTAGTCGAGAGTAGAGAGTAAGAAAGGAAAAGGTGTTTGTGTGAAGCCTTCTTCTCACCAATTTTATTTTATCCTTGTACCTAGTTTTTATTGAAGTTTAAAGTTTTAATTAGAGTCATCATAGTTGGGCGCCAACCTCTGTAGAGTTGTATTATTGAAAGTAAAATTCCAAAGCAACTTCTAAAGTCTTGTGGATAGGATTTTCAGATAAGTATTTATCTTTGTTTTTATACTTTGTTTTTAAGTAAGATTGTTGTGTTTTCATCATGGTTTATAATTTCAAATCAAGTTGTACTTATGTTTTCTTTATGAAATCTGAGTAGTTTACCTTATATTTTTCTTTCTTGGATGATGAAGTAATTAAATTATGGAAGTATGTTGTGGAAAGTATAAGTGTTTAATGCTGGAAGAAATTGTGATGATTCAATTCCTTAAACTTAATTTACTTCTTAATTTGGCCAATTAAGACGTTGAAATTTGTTGTGAGAATATGTAAGATCTAATGCAGTATTATCTCAAACAACAATTGGAAAGAATTACATATAATTATTTGGGTGAGAATTGTAGTCCATATGATTGAATGCAAATATATAGGGAGATATTCTTTGTTAGGGATGTTGACCTCATTTTTTATGAGGTCTTTTTCTCCTCTCTTTAGTACTTAGGATCTAGCCTTAGGCTTTTCCTTTGACTAATATTAGAGGACTAGAAATGGAACCCACCATTTAGAAGTTCAAACACCTCTTGACTCCCTGCAAACCCCACATGCCTGATTGTAAACCCCTAATTCACTTAGAGGGTTAAGATCAAATGTGGAGGTTTAAAGGATGAGTTCCCTATAGGACTCTTTGGCCTTAGGACTACCCTGGGTGGCCTGGTCTGGTGAGGGTTGACTTGCATATACACTACACTCTCACACACATTCCAAGTCCTAAAACCACACTTTCACCCAACTTCACTTCCTGACTCATGTAGGTAATTCATATGGATGGTCCTTAACCCCTAAGCCCCTGGCTAAGATGGTTAGAAACAACATAATGAATGCCTCAAATGAGTCCTCTTATGGCTTATATGGGCTTAATATAGCTTCATGGCTCAACCAAAATGATTCAATTTTACTTAAATTTGATAAACCTTCAGTTTTCCAAAATTTCAATTTTTGACCCCGGGGCCCTACACCTACTAAACCTACCAAAAGCCCTTGAAACTTCCCAAAATTGACAAAATCACCTAAATTATCCAAAATTCCTTAAAATCAATCCTAAATATTTCCCCCACTTAAATTGATCATCCATAGACAAAAATACCAAAAATTCCAAAAAGTACCCCCCAATACCCTCCAAATACCTAAAATGCCCTTCTTAGGCCAAAAATCCAAAAATTCAGAAAATTCCCAAAAAAATTCAGAAAATCCCAAATATTCCCAATTTCACTTTGTTCAACTACACCATGGGCCAATTTTGCCAATTTACCCTACTTTTACCAAAACACCCAATTTGGCTCATTTTAAACCCAAGTGAACCCAATGTCAAACCAAACCACCCCAATTGACCTTAATTTTGGTCCAATTCAATTCTAAACTTCAAATCAACATCTCCAATATCAATTTAGACCAAATCAAAGTCCAATTTGTTTGACATTTGAGCCCAATTTCAATTTGAAGCCTAAGGCCCAATTTTGGCCCATGACCTAAACCTAGCTCAAACCCATCCAATTCAACTTCAATTGGCCCCAAATCTTTTCTAAAGCCTTCCTAACACCCCCATAAACAAAACACTAACTTGATTTGCCCAAAATTTGAACCTAAACTCCACCCAAACCTAACCCAAAACCAAAATCCCTTAAATTGACCAAAGCCCAAACATAACCCAAATGGGCCCAAATCCTAAAATCAAAGCCCAGCCAAAGTTGAAAACTCTTTGTGACATTCCCATAAACATTTCTTAACATTAATTTTACATCAAATTTTTGACCTCATTTTTGATGAGGTCTTCTCTTCTCTCTTTAATACTTAGGATCTAGCCTTAGGCTTTTCCTTTGACTATCTTACAGGACTAGAAGTGGAACCCACCGTTTAGAATTTTTAAAAAAAACACCTCTTAACTCCCTGCAAACTCAACAAACTTGATTGTAGATGCCTAATCACCTAGAAGGTTGAAATCAAATGTGGAAGTTTGAAGGATGTGTTCCTATAGGACTCTTTGGCCTTAGGACTGCCCTGGGTGGCCTGGTCGCAGTGAGGGCTGACTTACACACACACTACACTTATACACTATACCTTCACACACCTCCTAAAACCACACCCAAACCCAACTTGACTTCCTGACTCATAGAGGTGATTCACATGGATGGTCCTTAACCCCCAAGCCTTGGCTAAAAGGGTTAGAAACAACATAGTGAATGCCTCAAATGAGTCCCTTCATGGCTCATGTGGGCTTGATATGGCTTCATGGCTCAACCAAAATGATTTCATTCTACTTACATTTACCCAATCTTCAATTTTCTAAATTTTCAATTTTTGACCCCCGGGACCCCAGACCCACCAAACCTACCAAATGCCCTTGAAACTACCCAAAATTTGCAAAATCACCTAAATAACCCAAAATTCCCAAAAATCATTCCTAAACATTTCCCTCCACTAAAATTGATTATCCATAACCAAAAATACTAAAAATTCCAGAAATACCCCCCAATACTCTCCAAATACCCAAAAAGCCCCTCTTATCCAAAAAATCAAAAAATTCAGAAAATTCCCAGAAAATTCCAGAAAATCCTAAATATTCCTAATTTTATTTTGTTCAACTACACCATGGGCCAATTTTTTCAATTTACCCCACTTTTGTCAAAATCCCCAATTTGACCCATTTTAACCCAAAATGAACCCAATGTCAAACCAAACCTACCCAATTGACCCAAATTATGGTCCAATTCAATTATAAACTTCAATTAAACATCCCCAACACCAATCTAGACCAAATACAAGTCTAATTTTATTGACATTTGAACCCAATTTTATTTTGGACCTTAAAGCCCAATTTGGACCCATGACCCAAACTTAGCCCAAACTAACCCAATTCAACTCCAATTAACCCCAAAACTTTTGTAAACCTTCCTTAACATCCCCACAAACAAAACACTAACATGATTTTCCCAAAATTTGGACCCAAACCCCACTCAAATTCAACCCAAAGCTAAAAGGCCCAATTTTGACCTAAACCCAAACCTAACCCAAATAAGCCCAAACCCTAAAATCAAAACCCAACCAAGGCCAAAACCTCTTTGAAACACTCCCATAAACATTTCCCAACATTAATTTTACATTAATTTCAACCTTAGCCCAACATTGGCCCAAGTTAACCCAATTTGACCTACATTGGCCAATTTACCAAAGAGGTCCAAATCCAACCCCATTCAAACCCAAATCATTCCAAACTCATTTCAAATCATTCATGACATACCCCTAAACCAAGCCCAACAATTATTTGGCCCAAGACTTTACCAAACTTTCATCCTAAAATCCATTTTAAAATCCAAAAGCTCACTTCCCTAAACCATTTTAAAAGCCCGTCTTCACTAAATTTCAAAGGCCCAAACTTCATGCTAAAGCCCATATGACATTCTTTTCATCACCCCATTAATTGATATCATCCCTTAAGTCCCAAATCAATCATCATATGATTCCAAATCTAGCCTCATGACAAATCACCCCTAAATGCCAAAAATCCCAAAATCCCTTTCTCATGCAAGTAAGCCAAGCCATTCCCAAGCCATGAGCAAGCCTTGAAGCCAAGCACAAGCCACATGAAGCCATGGGATTCACTTTACACATCATCATACCATTAAATGCAAAAGGAGGAGCCTCTTTTTAAACCCCCTTAAAAAGGTTTTAACCCTTTTAATGCTTCACCTTAATCCATGATTAATCTAAATATTCATGGATGGTGACTTCACTACCCTTTCCTAGCTGACTCATCTGACCTCCCTCAGCCCAAATCAGTCTCTTGGTGGGTGGACCAAGCCCAATTACATGAGTTGACAAAAATCAACCCAAAATGAGCCTCTCCCCTATACCATTTTAATCCAAGCCCTTTACACATGTCCATGGCCAATTGACTGCACAAACCTCCAGCCCTGACCCACCTGGACCTGACGGTGACCCATGCCTGCCGGCCAGTCGCCTGGATCGCCAAAAAACACCACACCCGAGAGCTTACATGTGAGCCAACATTGAAATTCTCCCTTGTTGAGCTGCCCCAAGTCCAGTGGCTTTCATGGCTGTTCTTCCCTTGACCTAAGCAGCTGATCCCAAGCCCTAACTCCCCTTGGGAGGCCCTCCAGCCTCACCTATTTAAACCCCACCCCTCTTGGCCATGGAAGAGGTGCTGAACCAACCTTAAGGAAACTCTGCCAAAATCATTCCAGACCAGTCTCCACACATAGAGCATTTGATTCCCACTGGATTCTAGCCCCAATTCCCTCCAATCGAGCTCAATTTCGAGTTCAAATTTCAAGCATAAAAACCAGGACACTTCTTCACGATGAGCCAATCCCCACATTGATTGGTCCTACACCTTCACCGGACCAAGAGAAGAAGTTTACCAGCAGAAAGCCCCCTCACCAGAGCCAGTGCATTGCTTCCGACCTCCAAGCTTTATGATTGGGCTTTGTCGAAATCATACCTAGATAATTTACCAGGCCAAGGGACTTCATCTAGAGCTTGCTTGGACCCAATCGAAGGTGACACAACTCTCAGATCGAAGCTTCACTTCTCTGAGCAAAGGTATGGACTCACTCTTCTTCCCGAGCTTACAGAGATTTGTCGGCATATTTTTAGGTCGTGTTTTATTTTGAAGAGGGGTCGCCTAACAGAAATCTGTCGGCGAATTTTTAATTTAATTAAAATAAATAATTTGAAAAGTAGTATTTGAGTTTGAAAATAATTTTAAATTTGAAGGTTTTAAGATATGAGATTAAACCGACCTCACATCCCAAATAGTTTATATAAACGAGCACCACACCACAAACCGTGTATCTATCCCTAAGGATAGTACTACACCGCTCGATGGTGGGGCTTGATTAAATAAACTAGAAGATTAGTGACATCCGTTTGGTCCGCGAACCAATTTTATAAGCCGACAAGTTTCCCTCGCTTAATATGAAAACATTAAACAGGGTTTATATTACTCGGGTTCTTTAAAATTCTCTATAAGGGCAAGCCCCTATAGTTAATTACATCTTAAGTGACGGGAATCACCTAAGAAAACTCTCGATAATAACCAATAATTCTGCTCTCAAGAATTTCAAAGTTTAAGGTTTTCAAAGATTGAATTTTGGAATTTCAATAGGGAATAGATCAAATTTTGGAACATTTTGTTTTGTGAATCCAAAGGAAGAAAGGTAGGAGAAATCACTGATTCGAAGTGAACTTCGGTAATTTCTCGACTATCCTATTGTTTGGCTTGAATTTAGGAAAGTCCTAATGTTTATTTAGTATTTCAATCTTGCCAATTTTAATTAATTAGGGCTTATATTTGTATGATAAAATCAAACAAATAGCACTAGAAGATGTGAGGGTTTATTGTCGTATCGGACGACTACCTCGTAATCCTAAGACCTAGGTTAGGGCTTAATTTGCAATGCAAATGCCTAATGAAGAGTTGAGGATTTATGTTGCACTAGGCAAGCTACCTCGAAATCCTATGGCTTTGTTGTTTAATTCTAGAAAAGTTTTGCTGAAGTAGGTTCAAATTTTGCTGACGATGATGGCCGTGCTGCCCACCATGCTCCAAGCTCCTGGTTGTTGCAGAGGTTTAGTTTTAGAAATCATAAATCAGGAGATGAGAGAAGTGTTTTGGTTTAGAGAAAATCTTGATTTCCAAGTTTTTTTTTTTTACGTTTTGATTAAAAAAAATCTTAAAGTTGATTATAACGACACCGGTTAAGATCCCACGGTTCCATCCTTCCGCATCATTATTTTTATCGGATTCACTTAGTCCAGATGAATTTGCTAAACTCAACTGAATGAGTTACACACTTTCATTTAGACCGTGGGAAATCTCGTTAGCAACACATAGGTTACATCATCTGAAGTATTCCCGATCATCCAACGAGACGTTTTAATTTAGTTGTAATTGTAGTTTTGTGTTCTGTTTGTGATTAAATTTTGAGTTGTTTTATATTTTGAAATGTTGTGGCGGTGAATTTTATCTTGCAATGACTTTTAACTTAATTTTGGTTTCAGTTTTAGGGGCTATCCTAAAGGTGTGGGTTTTCATGCAACAGTTGTTTTATCATGCAAGAAAAATAAACGCAGTTGCAATAAAGTAAATTGCAATAATGTAAATTGCTGGAAAATAAATTGCGGGAAAGTAAATTGCAACAATACAAATGCGTACACTGGAGGGTCTTCCCGTCATCCCAAGCTGCACTTAAAACACAATTAGCATACTTAAGCAAGTTCCTAGGTAAGGCTAAGGGAAAGGTTATGGTTTTCTACCAAATTCCTAATCCTATAGCTTAGTCATTTCCTATGACGTCTAGGTTCTTTGTGTTTTTTGTTTAAGGACGATTTTCTTCATCAAAGAATAATCAAATTCAATTGTTCTTATAAATGTCCTATCATATTGAGGAAGTGCTTAAGAAGGATCTTAAACATCTTTTCAATATTTCTAGGATTGTTTTAAGTCCAAATGAATTTAATTATACAAATGAATTAATCGTTCAAGAATTTCAAGTTTTGTTAACTTGCTCAGGTGAACTAGGACATTTGAATATCCTATGAGTGAAGTGACACTTCATTTAATGTTTTATTTAGGAGTTATAATAACTAAAGCTTTCAAGGGTAAGTTAGTATTCAAATGATTTGGTTTAAGTTAAAGAATTTAAATTTGGAATAGTTGTTCAAGTTGCTTTTAAATTTATTTTCTTTCTGTTTTAGGTGATGTTATATTTAATTCAATTTAATTTAATTTTAATTGAGTTTTAATTTAATTTAATTTGATTGAGTTTGATTTAATTTGATTTGATGTTTAATTAATTTGATTTGATTTAATTTTAATTTGATTATTTAATTTAATTTAATTCAATTATTTAATTTAATTTATTTAATTTAATTTAATTTGATTTAATTCAATTTTATTTAATTAATTTAATTTATTTAATTTAATTTAATTTAATTTAATTTAATTTAATTGTTTAATTTAATTTAATTTAATTATTTAATCTAATTTAATTTAATTATTAAATTTAATTTAATTTAATTTAATTGTTAAATTTAATTTAATTTTAATTTAATTTATCTTTAATTTACTTTATTTTTAATTTTAATTAAAATTTTAAAAGAGTTTAATAATTTAATTAAGTCTTTTAATATTTTAAATTTGAGTTATCATTTTAATTAAAAATTGAGTATTAATGATATAATTAGTTTAGGGATTTTTTAAATTAAAGAATAAATCTCTTCCTAATAAATATCCCTTATTTTAATAATTCCAATTTATTATTCCTCCAAATTTAATCTATTATTTAATTAAAGTTTAATCATTTTAAAATTATTTAATGGGTTTCTACCCTTTAATTATTTAAATTTCAATCATCCAAATCAGATTAAGATCAAATATTTTACTTGTTGATTTTTTATTAAACCTAAAGTTTTAATTAAGGGTTAAAAGTTTAATTACCATTTTACCCTTTAAGCTTAATAATTTCATAACTCACTAAATTGAACTCAAATGAACTTGAAATTTTTATGTGACTTCACTCATATGTCGATAAAGACATGAGAGGAGAAAATGTGATTTTTCTGTATTTAATTTATTTATATAATTATTTTTGGTGGAAAATAGAGATTTTCAAGGAAAATTTAATAATATGATCAAGGGAAAGTTTCTGTCCTTAAGAAAATTAGGGGACATTCCTAATGACCAGAGAAGCACTTGGACCAATTTTGGTGATTTTGTGAATTATATTATTTTTATTATAATTATTTTGAGTTTTGGAGTATTAATTAATTTAAAAATAAAATAAATGTTGAAAAATGGATTTTATATTTTTCAAAAATCTCTCTGATATCAAGGAAACCAGAGAAGCAAATTTTGCAATTTTCTGATTTTTTTATGATTTATTGTAATTATTTTAGTGAAAATGCTAGAAAATACATTTTTTTAATTTTAAAATTACCCTAGGGCTTTAAAATTTAATATCTCACTAAATAGACTTAGGAAAAATATGGGGTTTGTTCCTAAGTGATTAAAATTCAAAATGTGACATTTTGGTGAATTTTATTATTTTTGTGATTTTTATTATTTTTTAATTATTAAAATATTAAAATATTATTAAAAATCAACTTTTTCGGAAAATTGAAATTTTAATTTTCTTAGGTTCCCCTGATATCGGAGAGGCTCCAAAACCAATTTAGTGAATTTTTGAAAAGTATTTTAAAAGTTATGAATTTTTAAAGTTTAAAATGGCTAAGTGACTTAATCAACCCAATTAGTGGGGTTAACCAAGTCCGATTGACCTCAAATTTTTATGATGGATTCCTCCGATCCTAAAGGTCAGTGGAGAATTGATTTCAAGTCAATTTGATGCATGGTTAACTCTAATTAATTGAAGGCCTATTTTGAGTGTTTAAGCCAATTAGAGTTGTTTTAAATGAACTAAGTCAAAACCTATTTTTCCTAGGGTTCTCTGGTCATAAGGAACATTACCAAATTTTCCTAGAATTTATTTCACAACATGCTATTTTTTGGAATTAAAATACTCAAAACAGCAACATGCATTTGAAAAATAAATAACTTTTCACAGAGATGGCCTCGACCTTGGAAAATTCAGGGAATGTTCCCAAGTTCGGAGGCTTCAAAAGCCCTATGGTCTCATGCCATGGTGAATTGTATACATGCATGGAGAATTAAATGTATGCAGAGAGTAAATAAATTATAAAAAATAAAATACTTGATGAAATTAAATGATTTCTTTTCCACATTATTCTCCTCTGTTCACCGAGCAAGAGGTATTTTTATTTTATTTTTGTGATTTTTCTACACAAAGATATGGATTTTTAAAGTTTCGATATTTAATAAATACATTAAATATCCTATTTATCTATTTATCCACGCGGCGCCGCCGAGAACATCGGCAGCTCCGAAGGGGTACGTGTCGCGCCGTGATTGTGCGCCGCCATCCGAGTCATCCGTCCCGGGCCCCGCGGTTCTCGCACCGTTTCTCGGTCCGACGCCATCTGAGCCGTTCGTCCGCGCGTGTATCGAATGGACGGCATCCGTTCATCGTCCCCAAGTGTTCTCACCCGAGAGCCGTCCACACTAAATCCCTAAGATCTCACTCGATTCTCAATGGATTTTTACGTTCTTATACTCTATGGATTCGTCTTGAAGAGACGAACACATCTATACGGCTAACATGCATTGAAACTAAGGCATTTGAAATGGAGAATCTCCAGAAGCTCGGGATGGAGAGTTAACTCATACCTTAGCTCAGAGAAGTGTGGCTTCAATCTGAGAGTTGTTACACCTTCGATTGGGTCCCAACAAGCTCCAGATGAAGTCTCCTGGTCTGGGGAATTGTCTGGATATGATTTCGACCAAGCCCGATCACAAAGCTTGGAGGCTGGAGCAACTGGGTGGCTCGGAGATGGGGCTTTTGCTGGTGGACACCTTCCTTTGGTCTGGTGAAGGTGTAGAGCCAATCGATTTGAGAATTGGCTCACCGTGGAGAAGTGTCCTGGTTTTGGGTGGAATTTCAACTCCGAAATTGAGCTTACGAGAGGAGAAATGGCAGGGGGATCTCACTGGGGATCAAGTGTTCTAAGAGTGGAGAAGGGTCTGGAACAATTTTGGCAGAGTTTTGGCAAGGTTTGTGCTTGGCTCTTCTCATGGCCGAGAGGGGTGGAGTTTAAATAGGAGAGGGTGGAAGGCCTCTCAGGGGGAGTTAGGGCTTGGGATCAGCTGCTCTGGTGAGGAGAAGATCAGCCATGGTGACCACTGGGGATGGGGCAGCTCAGCAAGTGAGAATTTCAATGTTGGCTCACATGTGAGCTCTCGGCCATGGTGTTTTCCGGCGGCCTGGTGGCCGGCCGGCCAAGCATGGGTCACCCTCAAGGTCAGGTGGGTCAGGGCTGGAGGTTTGTGCAATCAATTGGCCATGGACATGTGTAAAGGCTTTGATCCAAAGTGGAATGGGGCATGGCTAGATTTGGACCTAAATGGGTCAACCCACCATTTTGGGCTTGGTGCACCCTTCTAAGCTCTGATTTTGAGCTGAGGGAATCATTTAGGTCAGCTTAGAAGGAGTGGTGAAGTCTCCATCCATGATGAGGTGGCTAAACATGGTTTAGTGTGTGACATGATTAAGGTAAAAAAAGGTTAAAGGAGGTTTAAGAAAGAACCCCTCTTCTTGCCATAAATGGACTAATGACAAGTCAAAGCCCTCATGGCTTCATGTGGCTTGAGAATGGCTTGTTCATGGCTTCATTTGGCTTGGGAAAAGGTTGATTTGTTTCATGAAAAGGGTTTTAGAAATTTTTGACATTTAGGGGGTAATTTGACATGTGGCTTGATTTGGAATGGTTTAATTGATGATTTTGAAACTTAGGGGTGATTTTGATCAAATGGATGATGAGGGGAAGTGTCATGTGGGCTTTAGGATGATTTGGGCTTTTAAAATTTAATGAAGATGGGTTTTTTAAGAAGGTTTAAGGGAAGTGGGCTTTTAAGTTTAAGGATGTGTTCATGGATGGGAATTTTTGTAGAAGTTTGGGCCAAATAGTTGTTGGTTTTGGTTTAGGGATGTTTCATGAATAATTTGAAATAGATTTAAGGTGGTTTGGGTTTGAATTGGGTTAAATTTGAGTGGGGTTTGGGTCAAAATCTTGGGCAAATCATGTTAGTGTTTTGTTTATGGGGATGTTAAGGAAGATTTAGAAAAGATTTGGGGTTAATTGGAGTTGAATTGGGTTAGTTTGGGCTAAGTTTGGGTCATGGGTCCAAATTTGGGCTTTAAGGCCCAAAGTGAAATTGGATCCAAATGTCAACCAAATTGGACTTGGATTTGGTCTAGATTGGTATTGGGGATGTTGAATTGAAGTTTAGAATTGAATTGGACCAGAATTTGGGTCAATTGGATAGGTTTGGTTTAACATTGGGTCTACTTTGGGTTAAAATGGGTCAATTTGGGGGTTTTGACAAAAGTAGGGTAAATTGACAAAATTGGCCTATAGTGTAGTTGAACAAAATGAAATTGGGAATATTTAGGATTTTCTGGAATTTTCTGGGAAGTTTTTGAATTTTTAGATTTTTAGGCCAAGAAGGGTATTTTGGGTATTTGGAGGGTATTGGGGGGTATTTTTGGAATCTTTGGTATTTTTGGGTATGGATGATCAATTTGAGTGATGTGGAGATGTTTGGGATTGATTTTGGAAAATTTTGGGTAATTTGGAAATTTTGCAAAAATTTGGGTAATTTCAAGGGTTTTGGGTAGGTTTAGTAGGTGTAGGGTCTCGGGGGTCAAAAATTGAAAATTTGGGAAATTGAAGATTGGGTAAACCTAGGTGGAAAGAAATCATTTTGGTTGAGCCATAAAGCCATATCAAGCCCATATGAGCCATGAGAGGACTCATTTGAGGCATTCACTATGTTGTTCCTAACCTCTTGACCGAGGGCTTAGGGGTTAAGGACCATCCTTGTGAATCACCCACATGAGTCGGGAGGTTAAGTTGGGTATGGGTGTGGTTTTAGGAAGTGTGTGGAAATGTAGTGTGTAAGTGTAGTGTAAGTCGGCCCCTTCACTGCACCGGGCCACCTGTAGCGCCTCTAAGGCCAAAGAGTCCTATAGGAACTCATCCTTTAAACTTCCACATTTGATTTCAACCCTCTAGGTGATTAGGGGTCTATGGTCAAGTTTGTGGAGTTTGCAGGGAGTTTAGAAGTGGTTTGAATTTCTAAAAGGCGGGTCCCAACTCTAGTCCTCTAAGACAGTCAAAGGAAAAGCCTAAGGCTAGATCCTAAGTACTAAAGAGAGAAGAGAAGACCTTATCAAAAATGAGGTCAACAAGATTCTCTATTTAATTTGAGTCAATTTCAATACATGTTTACCGTATGGATGTGTTCGTCTCCTCAAGACGAATCCATAGAGCATAAGAACATGAAAATTCGTTGAGAAACGAGTAAGAAATTAGGGTTAGAAGGTTGACGGTCACAAGTGCACACCAGTCGTAGACGATGACTGGGAGCCATCGGATCAAGCGTGTATCGAGCGGACGGTCTGGATTGAGCCGGACAGTGAGTTGGTACGTGAACCGCGAGGCCCTGGAGCGCCGAGTCGGATGGCGGCGCCGAATCGAAGACGACACGCGGCGTTTCGGAGATGCTCAGCGTCGAGCCGGCGCCACGTGGATAAATAGGAAATTAGGGTATTTTTTGATTTATTTAATTCCCTAAACTTCAAAAATGCATAACTTTGTGTAGGAAAATAAAAAAATAAAATAAAAATACCCTCTTGCTCAGTGAACAGAGGTGAATACTGTGGAAAAGAAATCATTTAATTTCATTGAGTATTTTATTTTTAATAATTTATTTACTCTCTGCACATTTTCAATTCTCTATGCATGTATACAATTCACCATGGCATGAGACCATAGGGCTTTTGAAGCCTCTGAATTTGGGAACATTCCCTGAATTTTCCAAAGTCAGAGGCCACCCCTATGAAGAGTTATTGATTTTTCAATTCTAGGTTACTATTCTGAGTATTTTAATTCTAATAATTAGCATGTTGTGAAATAAATTCTAGAAAAATTTGGTGATGTTTCTTATGACCAGAGGACCCTAGGAAAAATGGTTTTTGAGTTAACTCACTTGTAATAACCCTAATTGGCTTAAACATCCAAAATGGAGCTTTAATTAATTAGAGCTAATCATACATCAAATTGACCTGAAATCAATTCTCCACTGACCTTTAGGATCAGAGGAACCCACCATAAAAGTTTGAAGTTAATTGGACTTGGTTAGCCCTATCAAATGGGTTGATTAAGTCATTTAGCCAAACTTAAACTTTAAAAATTCATAACTTTCAAAATCCTTTTTAAAAAATTCACCAAATTAGTTTTGGAGCCTCTCTCGATATCAGAGGAATTTAAGAAAATTAAAATTGCAATTTTCCAAAAAGTTGATTTTTTGCATTATTTTAATATTTTTAATAATTAAAAAATAATAAAAATCACAAAAATAATAAAATTCACCAAAATGTCACATTTTGAATTTTAATCACTTAGGAACAAACCCCATATTTTTCTTAAGTCTCAATGATGAGATATTAAATTTAAAGCCCTAAGGTAATTTTAAAATTAAAAAAAAGTGTATTTTCTAGCATTTCCACTAAAATAATTCTAATAAATCATAGAAAAATCAAAAAAATTATAAAAATTGGTTCTCTGCTTTCCTTGGTATCAGAGAGATTTTTCAAAAATATAAAATTCATTTTCAACCTTTATTTTATTTTTAAATTAATTAATACTCTAAAACTTAAAAATAATTATAATAAAAATAATATAATTCAAAAAACCACAAAAATTGGTCCAAGTGGTCCTCTGGTCATTAGGAATGTCCCATAATTTTCTTAAGGACAGAAACCTTCCCTTGGTCATGTTATATAAATTTTCCTTGGAAATTCTTATTTTCCACCAAAAATAATTACATAAACAAATTAAATACAGAAAAATCACATTTTCTCCTCTAATGTCTTGATTAACATATGAGTGAAGTTACATAAAAATTTGAAATTCATTTAAGCTCAATTTAGTGAGTTATGGAATTAGTAAGCATAAAGGGCAAAATGGTAATTAATATTTTAACCTATAATTAAAAATTTTAGGTTTAATTAAAAGGATGGGTAAAATATTTCATATTAAGTTGATTTTGGATGTTTGAAACTTAGGTATTTAAAGGGTAGAAACCTACCAAGTAATTTGAAAGTAATCAAAATAAACCTTAATTAAATAGTTAGTTAAATTTGGAAGAATAATGAAAATTAGAATTATTAAAATAGGGATATTATTAGGAAGAAATTTATTCTTAAATCTAAGAATCCCTAAATTAATCACCTCAATAATATTCAATTCCTAATTAAAATGATAATCCAAATTCAAAACATAAAATGCTCAATCATTAAATTAAATTAAAATTAAAACATTTAAATTAAATGCTTTTAAAATTTCAATTAAATTAATACTATAACAATTAAAATTAAATCATCCCTAAAAAATATATATATATTAAATTAAAATTAAAAGAAAAAAAAATTAAATTAAATTAAAATTTAAATTAAATTAAAAAAAATAATAATAAAACCAAATTAAAATTTAAATTAAAATTTAAATTAAATTAAATTAAATCACATTAAATTAAATTAAATTAAAACATATTAAATTAAATTAAATAAAATTAAATAAAATAAAATCAAGTTAAAATAAAATTAAAACTAAATTAAATTAAATAAAATTAAATTTAAATTAAAACTAAACCAAACCAAATTAAATTAAAATTAAAATAAAATAAATTGAATTAAATATAACATCACTTAAGACAAAGAATTCAAAAATAAATCTAAAACAACTTGAACACTATTCCAAACTTAAACCCATTAATTAAAATTAAGTCGAATCACAAATCACTTGAACATCGATTTGCCCTTAAAAGCTCTTGTTGTCTTAACTCCTAAATGGAGTGTTAAGTGAAGTATTACTTGACTCATAGGATATTCAAATGTCCTAGTTCACTGAGCAAGATAACAAAACTTGAACTCCTGGATAATTGATTCATTATATAATTAAATTCTCTTGGACTTAAAATAATCCTAAAAGTATTGAAAAGGTGTTTAAGATTATTCTTAAGCACTTCCTCAATACGATAGGATGTTTATAAGAACAACTGAACTTAATTGTTCTTTGATGAAGAAAATCGTCCTCAAACCAAAACTCAAGAACCTAAACGTCATAGGAGATGACTAGCTATAGGATTAGGAACTTGGTAGAAAACCATAACCCTTCCCTTAGCTTTTCCTAGGAACTTGCTTTAAATGCTTAAATATTCTAAATTGTGTTTAGGTGTAGCTCGGGATGACGGGAAGACCCTCCGAGTACGCTTTTATTTTATTGCAGTTTACCTCCTTGCAATTTACTTTATTGCGAATGCACTTTACTTTTTCTTGCATGATAAACAACCGTTGCATGAAAACCCACACCTTTAGGATAGTCCCTAAAACTGAAACCAAAACTAAATTAAAAGTCATTACAAGATAAAATTCACCGCCACAACATTTCAAAATATAAAATAACTCAAAATTTAATCACAAACAGAACACAAAACTATAATTACAACTAAATTAAAACGTCTTGTTGGATGATCGGGAATACCTCGGATGATGTAACCTACGTGTTGCTAACGGGATTTCCTACGGTCTAAATGAAAGTGTGGAACTCATTTAGTTGAGTTTAGCAAATTCATCTGGACTAAGTGAATCCGATAAAAATAATGATGCTGGAAGGATGGAACCGTGGGATCTTAACCGGTGTTGTTATAATCAACTTTAAGATTTGTTTTAATTAAAATATAAAAAATACTTGGACTTTAAGATTTCTAAAACCAAACTCCTCTCTTCTCTTTTGGTTACAATCTTCTGCAACAACAAGGAGCTCGGAGCATGGTGGGCAGCACGACCATCGTCATCAGCAAAACCTGATTCTAATTCAGCAAAACTTTCTTAGAATTAAAAAAACAAGTCATAGGATTTCGAGGTAGTTTGCCTAGTACAACAAAAATCCTCAACCTTTTGTTAGGCATTTACATTGCAAATTAAGCCCTGACCGGTCTTAGGATTCCGAGGTAGTCGTCCGATACGACATAAACCCTCACATCTTCGAGGCTATTTGTATGATCCTGTCATACGAACATAAGTCCTAATTAATTAAAGTTGGCAAGATCAAAACATTAAAAAAACATTAGGACTTTCCTAAATTTAAGCCAAACAATAGGATAGTCGGGAAATTACCGAAGTTCGCTTCGAATCTGTAATTTCTCCTACCTTTCTTCCTTTGAATTCCCAAAACAAAATGTTCCAAACTTGATCCATTCCCTATTGAAATTCTAAAATTCAATCCCTTGAAGACTTAAACTTTGAGATTCTTGAGAGCGAATTATCGATTATTATCGAGAGTTTTCTTAAGTGATTCCCGTCACTTAAGATGTAATTAACTATAGGGGCTTGCCCTTATAGGGAATTTTAAGAACCCAGGTAATATAAACCCTGCTTAATTTATTTATATTGAGCAGGGGAATTTGTCGGCTTATAAAATTGGTTCACAGACCAAACGGATGTCAAAAATTTTTTAGTTTATTTAATCGAGCCCCATCACCAAACAGTGTGTCTATTCTTCGGGACAGATACACGGTTTGTGATACGGTGCTCGTTTATACAAACTATCTGGGATGTGAGGTCGGTTTGATTTCATATCATAAAATGATTTTCAAAAAATCAAATACTACTTTTCAAATTATTTATTTAAATTAAATTAAAAATCCGCCGACAACTTCTGTTAGGCGACCCCCTTTTTAAAATAATACACATAACCCAAAAATAAGCCGTAGAATTTCTGGCGACTCCGCTGGGGAAAATTCCTCTCTCCATTTTAATCAGATAGTTCTGCTTTCAAAAATCGGTAGCATATCCATGTCCCTAGTGGATCAAACTACCCTTCTTTCCGTTGGAATACTATGTTCATTTCTACCTTGAACAAGTATAGCCAACATTCTCTCGGATTTAGGAGCCACTGTTTAGACACCCCTAAACAGAGAGGTTCCGAGATCCTTCTACCTCATTTCTGAGGTGGGGTGGGCCCCAATAGGTATTAGTTTAGGAGCAGTCTTGCGGGTCAAGAAGTTTCTACAAGACTTTCTTTTCCTTTTCCAGTTCCTAATCAATTCCTTTTACCCTTCCTACAACTCTCCTTCTTTTTATAATTCTCCTTCCTAACGAACAAATCTTTTCGAAAAACAATTATCTAAATAAATTTTCTTTTAATACCACAAATACACTAAGATAAATTGAAATGTGTTCGGACTCTTTCTTTTGAGTCATAAGTTTTACGACAAGAAGAAGCACGATTAAGGGACTAACACTTGGAATCTGCCCTGCATAAATGGAAGCCCCAAAACTAATCTTCTCCTTCGCCAACAGACTGGACCTGGCTGTATTCAAGGACGAAATGCCTGATAATGGTATCATTCGATTTGGACAAGGATTCTGGGACACCGACATCAAAATCCCCGACGTCACTCTCATTTCACTCACAAGAAAAATACCGGAAACTGAGAAGCCGTTGATTGAGTTTAACCTCAAGTCAACTCATGAATTCCCTCCTCTGCAAAAGATTCCAAGCGAGAGGAGCATTGTTGTTCGCAAAAGGACTGTTGTTGCTACCCCCACTGGTCTAGTTGTCTCTGCACCTACCCCGGCTTCTACCAGACTAAAGGGGAAGGAAATTCAGAACTGTGATGAACTTGTTGCCGTGGAGGGTACAGATCTTCCTGTAAAACCTTCTATTTTTGAAATCGGGTCCAGCTCGAGAATTCCACCACTGACACGGACTCAGAGGAGGAACGAAGTAGAAAGATTGCTAGAGAAGCCAGAGCTGCTGAAGTTGCTTTCCTGGAGGAAATCCCAGAACTGCTCGAGTATACACCGCTGCCTGAATACATACCACTTTTGGGAGGAAGTAGATTCCATCCCCTCTCCACCGCAGAGGATGAAGAAAATGTCCGCAAGATTGCTTCTGCATTGCCTCAGCCCGCACATTACAACGACGGCCGTACAAAAAGGGCTAGAATTACGCCATTTGCTCGACTGCAAACCCTGATAGAAAAGTTAGCAAAGAAAGAAAAATGCCCTGTATCAGAGATTTTAAGAAGGATAGGGTGGGTCCCAGCTAAGTCCCATCTTGGGCCGCGAGTAGAACCTGCTATCGCTCCAGAAAAGCCAAATAAGAGAATGAAAGCTAGTCCACCTGTCGTTGTTTCAGGATTACAAATTAGGGAGGATACCACCTTCCAGCATTTGACTGACAGACCATCCGGTCCTAGACCTTCTGCTGCTAGAAGGATGGTATGGCGTCCCACTACCGGACAATTAAGATTAAAACGACAGCCTGAAAAAGAAAGTCTCGTCAGGAGACTTTATTCCGAAGAAAGTGCTACCGCAGTAAAGGGGACTCATGAGAAGAAAACCTGACAGCTATCGCATGACAACTGCAAAGATGTATAGAAAAGACCACTAGAAGATGCTATGAAAAAGCTAAGAACTGATATTCGACGATTAGCAAAAGAAAGAGAAGAAAAATTCTGAGATGACGTCGACTCGTCAGAGTTCATGGATGATGAATATGCAGAAATTAACATGGTTGAAACACGAGCTTTGTCAACTTCACAAGGTGCTCCTGCAGCCGCAGAAAGAGAGGAGCCGGAAGTGATGAGGATGCAGCTTCAGAAGAAAGATGATACGATCGCCCAAATGGCAAAAAGGATGGAAGAGATGGCTGCAGCCCTAGCCACTCTCCAGAGTCAGGTTCAACCCCAAAGAGAAACACCCCCAGAAGTTATTCACATTGTAGACGGAGGAAAGGAGATTACATCCATCAACGGGGATGATCAATTAAAAAAAGGATGCAACACAAAGCATGATTTCGGAAAAGGATATCAAGAATATGGTGGAACAGCAGGTGCGAGAAGCCTTGGCACAATCAAAGAGCGGGACATCCATCCGGACGGGTAGACCTTACCCCGAAGAATTCGACGCTGTCCAATATCCGAAAGGCTTCGTACCACCTCTGTTCAAGACCTTTGATGGAACCGGAAACCCACGGCAGCATGTTGCACATTTTCGTGCCAGTTGTTGCAATGCCGGCGGAAGTGATGCTTTACTCTTCCGACAATTTGTCAGCAGCCTGTCAGGGATCGCCTTTGATTGGTATGCGGAATTACCGAATGGTTCGGTGAAGACATTTTCAGAATTAGAGAACCTCTTCATCAAGAGATTTGCCGGAGCTCAGCACCACATCTCTATAGGTGATTTATTGGTAGAGAAGCAGAAGCCGAACGAAACTTTGGTGGACTACATACTTCGATGGAGGAATCTAAGTATGAAGTGTGAGCCACAGCTACAAGAACAACATGCAGTCGGCATTTTACTAAAGAGCATTCACGGCCGATAGCACTTCTCCTCGAGGATTTACTATTAAGACTTTCGAGAAGTTGTTAAGCATGGCCGGAAGCTTGCAAGAGGAGGCGAAGCAATTAAGTTTCATCGACAAAACAGAGAAACGAAGCCCGTGAAAACTTTTGAAAAGAAGTACGGGATCGTCGCGGCGATCGATAAAGGTAAGCAGCCAATACAAATACCGCCAGAACGGCCGCAACAAACTCAACAGAATTACCAGCAACCTCGACCCAGCTATCAGTCATCTCAACAGTATGAACAACAGTCTCGTCCACAACATATGTTAATGGAGCTTCTGAGCGGGGAGTATCCGTTCGAGAATGAGGCGAGTGCCTGAAAATGTTCCACGGTCGATGAAGACTCCAGATTTCCAATCGCCGAGCCTAAGAAACCAGAAGAAGTCGACAAGAAAGGTGATCCCAACTTTTTGCCCTTAGCACCGGATGCTTGGACACAAGATAGAAGATTTCATTACCTTCAAAAGTTAGCTCAACGACAATCTTCGAAAAGGGAATATAACGATCCCGAAGGAATAAATGAAGGAACCCAGAAAGGAGGTTCCATCAATGTTATCTCGACAGATCTCATTGTTCTGATAGATCCCTATGCGACTGATGATGGATGGACAACCGCTTGGACAAAGTCTTCGAAGAAGATTTTGGATCGCATCCAAACTACTTCGGTGGGAGCCTTAATTCAGAGTTCGAAACTTGTTAAGTCGGCATTATCACTTGCGATAGAAGAACCACCTCAACAAGAGACGATTAAAGAAAAGAAGAAAATTGATGAAGAAGAGAAGATCGAGGCTCTCGAGGCTAGACTAGGGGCTGCCTATCCTAGGATAGTTGTTTCCGATTCGGGGGAGATATCCCTCGAACCTCTGACTCTGTATGATTATCTGCTCACTCCAGTGGGATCTTATAATGATAAGGATTATGGCGTTGGCTACATTTTGACTGTTTCTAACGATTACATAACTAGCGACAACCAACCTAGCCCGGACGTCGATTCCGATACAAATAACAATTCTCAAATAATACACAATCTCGACGATCACAATGATAAAGAAAACATCCACCAAGGAGGCTACGAGAGTTCAAAAAGCAACGAATCTATTTGCGAGTTTCGAGGAGCTCCGATCAAAATAGAGTTAGAGCCTTCGGACTCCGAAGATAATTCGAGAAGAACTCGTCATTCCGATTCGAAGGAGACATCGGCAAACTCAATACTAAATTCGAAGAAATCACGGAAGTCAACTTGAGAAGTGGAAGAGTTCTACCTCCGAGAATGGGTCCAAAGGACAAAGGAAAGCTGGTGGTTGTTCAAGAAGAACCAACCCCGGCAGAAGAAATACCCATTCGGGAAGAAATCGAGACACATGGAAATAAAGTGGATTACAACGTGCTAGCCCATCTTAGGAAACTACCGGCCAAACTGAGCATCTACGACGCTCTCATCTTATCAAAGGAGATGAGAGAAGCTCTGATCAAGGCCTTGCTTGATCCAGAAATTTGCTTAGCTCAAATGACTGTAGATTCCTCAGATGATGTTTGCTCGTTAAAGGAACAGTGAGGTGTTACCTTCACGGACAATGACCTACTACTTGGGACGACGGACCACAACCGACCGTTGTACATTTCGATTACAATTGGGAAGTTTACACTCTCCAGAGTATTGGTGGATCCAGGAGAATCTATCAATATAATGAATCTTCGAACGCTAGCATACTTGGAAATTAATGCTCGCGAGCTCGAAGAGGACAAAATGTTATAAAGAGGATTCAACCAGAAAGGAGAAAGAGCCCTCGGATCAATAACACTGCTAATGAAGACCGGTGACTTAGCAAAGACAACCGCGAAATTTCACATAATTGATTCAGAAACGTCATTCAACGCTCTACTGGGCCGACCATGGATACATGAGAACTAGATGGTACCATCATCTCTACATCAGTGCATCAAATACTACGATGGAGGGGAACAGTGCATCAAAGGTGACTTACAACCATTCTCCGTACATGAGATTGGAATCCATGAAGATGCAACTTATTATGCACCCCCGAAGAAAACAATTTTCTCCAGAGATACCATAACAAATGAAGCAAAGGAAGTTCGGGACGACGAAGAACCTGAAGTTCTAGTCCAACAGTCACTCACCACTCCCTTACGGCGAGATGGTGAAGGTCTCTCCACAACTCGCATCCGAGGTTGTGGCCGGGAACGAGGTCGTAGCAGAGACATTAAGACAGTTGGACAGAGAAAACTAGCCATCAATGTTGATTGGGAAGACAGTTCTGAAGAAGAAAAAGAGATCAAGTAAGAAGCAGCGACAATAAGTCGGAAGAAGCCGCAATTCAGGATCTCTCTCGAAGATGAAAAGAACGAGGAATATAAATCGATGTACGAGAAGATTAACCGCTATGTACATACTATGACCCTGACCCGGATCCATTCTAATAAGATCGAGGGTATGGTGGTTAAAGAGGTACGTAGCGGCGGTGTAAAGCCCATCAAATTCTACCGTGGTGCTCCTTCCTCCAAAACTGAAAATAATGTACAATTTGAAGATGCTACTTCATCAGAATTAATGGAATTACCTTTTAAGTGGTACTCCCCTGTGTTCAAAATTTTATTCAGCGTGGTTTCTTACCTCGACAATGGACAAAAGGCCAATCACAACATTTTGAAAATTTATGGAATAACTCCGGTCATCCACCCAATTCAAAACATGGTCTCAGATTCTGCACAGTAGGATCAATTGACGATACTGAATTTTGCTTGGTTGTCACTTGCGAGTCTAATGAAAACTGCATGGAAACTACAGAGGAACTTGAAGATTTACAAATTGGAAACGCTCCACCAGAGTTCGAAGAAGAGATCAAATCTATGATAGATGAGTTAACGGAAGTTAACTTAGGTACTAGCGAAGAGCCTAGACCTACCTTTGTTAGCTCCTTACTCAATAAAGAAGACTCGGAGAAATAATCAAGTTATTAATGGAATTTAAAGACTGTTTTGCTTGGAACTACAATGAGATGCCGGGATTAGCTCCGCAGGTCGCGATCCATAAGCTAGGTGTGGATCCTACTACGTTCCGATCGGACAAGGTCCCGGAAGAATGCGTCTAGAAATCGAACAACAAGTCATAGCTGAAGTTAAAAAGCTAATAGACGCCAAATTTGTCCGTGAGGAACAATACCCGACTTGGTTAGCCAATGTGGTGCCTGTCAGGAAGAAGAATGGTCAGATCAGAATTTGCGTGGATTTCAGAGATTTAAACAAGGCATGTCCAAAAGATGAATTCCCTCTACCGATCCCAGAATTAATGATCGACATTGCTTCAACACATGAAATAATCTCATTCATGGATGGATCTTCGAGATACAACCGGATAAAAATGGCTCCGAGAAGATGAAAAACTTACGAGCATTCGTAACGCCGATCGGAGTATATTGCTACACAGTGATGTCATTCGGACTGAAGAACGCAGGAGCAACCTACCAGAGAGCAATGACAAGAATTTTTGATGATCTCATCCACAATCAAGTCGAATTCTACGTGGATAATGTGGTCATCAAAAGCAAAGTAAAGGAAAACCACCTGTATGACTTGAGAATTGTTTTCGAACAATTAAGACAATTTAACCTTAAGATGAATCCCTTAAAATGCGCCTTCGGCGTCACCTCCGGTAAATTCTTAGGATTCGTTGTACGACATCGTGGAATTGAAATCGATCCGGAAAAAATTAAAGCTATCTTAGAAATTCCGCCTCCCAGAACCTTAAAACAACTACGATCTTTTCAAGGGAAGCTAGCATATCTTCGATGCTTTATCTCGAACTTGTCAGGTAGGTGTCAGCCTTTCTCGGCATTAGTTAAAAAGGATGCCAAATTTATTTGGGAAGAGAAATGCCAGAAGGCCTTTGAGGAAATTAAACAATATTTAATGACACCTCCTGTCTTAGCAGCCCCGACCTCGGTGTAGACCGTGATACTTTATACCGCGGCTTTAGACGACTCTCTCGGAGCCCTGTTAGCCCAGGTCAATGATGAGGGTAAAGAAAATGCTCTTTACTACCTAAGCCGTCGTTTACTTCCGACGAAAATAAAGTATCCCACAATTGAAAAGCACTGTTTGGCCCTGATCTTCGCCGCTCAAAAGCTCAGGCACTACATGCTTTCTCATAAGGTCAACTTGATCTCGAAATTTAATCCATTGCAATACTTGATGACTCGTCCAATGCTTTTAGGCAGACTTGCCAGGTGGTCAATGATATTGTTGCAATTCGATATAACTTTCGTGCCTCTTCGTGCCGTAAAGGGACAAGTCCTAGCAGACTTCCTCGCAAGACACCCTTCTGTGCGAATCTCCTCTCAATAACGACTTGCCGGATGAACAAATAATGAGCTTAGAAGACCCCGATGATCGACGTTGGGAATTATATTTCGACGGAGCATCTTCGAGACACAAAGACGAAGAATCACAAGTGATAGTGCCGTGAAGGCGGAATCGGACTAATCTTTATAACACCGGAGCGGGGGATGTTAAGATACTCCTACCACTTGGCAGAGCCGTGTACAAACAAGAAAGCAGAATATGAAGCTCTCATAACAGGACTGGAATTAACTATTCAAATGGGGATAACAAATATAAACATCTATGGGGATTCGCAGTTAATCATTCAACGGATCGCTGGACAAGATACGAATTTTAAAGCCAAGACTCGAGCAATACTTCCAAGTATGCCATACGAGTTGTTGGAACAGATTCCGAATGTGAAGATCTACAAAATTCCCGAAAGAAAACGCTTTAGCAGATGCGTTAGCCCGCCTCGCAAAAGAATTTGCCCGCTCGCAAGATAAATCGGTGGAAGTGTTAGTTCACGGACGTCGGGTCCTATCACGGCTCGACATAGACACAATACACAAATCGAGAAAAGAAAAAGAATCGACTGCAGCAAGTGATGATGAAAACACCGAAGATTGGCGACAACCATTAATAGACTACCCGCAAACAGGAAAATTACCGGACGATAGGTCGTTAGCACATCGATCAAGAAAAGAACTCCGTCCTACGCATTCATAAACAACACGTTATACGAAGGTCTTTCGATCAAATGTGGCTAAGGTGCCTAAGCGGGTCCGAGGCCCGTGAAATTGTTAAAGAGGTGCATTCAGGACTCTGTGGCACCTACCGATCGAGTCCGAAGATGAAAAGGAAAATTAAAAGACTAGGGTACTACCGGCCCTCGATGATGACCGATCGCATGAAAATCGCCAAGAGCCGTCACCAATGCTAAGTGCACGGAGTGGTTCTACACCAACCTCCAAATGTGCTACATCCGACGGCTTAAGTCGTGGCCATTTGAATGTTGGGGCACGGATATAGTGGGTCCAATAGAACCACCATCTTCAAAAGGACATCGCTTCATTCTTGCGGCTACGGATTACTTTTCCAAGTGGGCGGAGGCGGCTCCACGCAGAGAAGTGAAAGCACACCACGTGCTACGCTTTTCAAGAACCAAGTTGTCTACCATTTCGCAGTGCCGCGCGAGATCATCTCGTATAATGGGTCGGCATTCGAAGAACGCAAATCAACAATTTTGTCGTGAGACACGGAATCAATCGGCGGTATTCAACAATTTACTATCCAAAAGCAAATGGCCTGGCTGAGGCTTTTAATAAAACTCTCATTCAAGTTTTAAAGAAAACTTTGGACGATAATAAGAGAAATTGGCTCGAGAAGTTATTAGAAGCCTTATGGGCCTATCGGACAACCTTCAGAACTCATACCCAAGCTACACCTTACGCTCTAGTTTATGGGTCCGAGGCAGATGTTACCCTTAGAGGTCCAAGCCTTCCATCACTCGAATTGTAGTTGCAAACAAAATCACGACGAAGAGAATGCCAAATTACGACTAGAGGAATTAGAAAGCCCGGAAGGGAAAAGACTTGCGACGCAACAAAATTTAGAACTATACCAAGCTAAGATGGTTCAAGCCCATGACAGATCGGGTCCGCCCAAGAACCTTCAAAGTTGGTGACTTAGCTTCTCGTTCTCAAGAGACCTATCCTTGCACACCGCAAGATAGGAGGAAAATTTGAACCCACTTAGGAAGGATCGTTTGTGGTTGAAGCAGTATACTCAGGAGGCTCTTACCAGCTAGTGAATTGCCAAGGAGAACGATATATGCTTCCGATCAACGGACGATACTTGAAGAAGTATTACGCTACCTGATGTTTCAAAAAAATGAATTCTTCATCCCTAGAAGCACGGGCGAAGTAATTACTTATGACTGGTCCGAACCCAAAAATAATAAAAAATGTTCTAAAATAAATAAAATCATGATAATAAAGTTTTCATTGTTCTCTCTTCCAAATCAAAATCTTTTTTTGATCTTTTCCCACTTCATTCCTGTTGAATTTAAAAATATAAAAGGAATAATAAAAAAAAAGAAAACTCTGACTCCAATAAACATTTTCTTAATGTTCTTGTTCTTAGTACAGCCCCTGTTCCTTTTCCTTATCTTTTCGTAGGGAAATGTCGAACGGGCGGTTGGTCCTGAACTTTAGAAATGGCGTAAGCCTTGCACTCGACGAAAAGAGGGTGAAAGATGGAGCGATAATAGAGATCGACTCGGACTTCGCACCGCGCAGGCCCGCAATACGAGGAAAGTGACTCGGGTCCCGGCTGACCGAGAGGAACTACCCGATCGGAGACGAATGAAAGTGGGTGGCCCAAGCCACCAACCCGGCAGCAAGAAAAGGAAAACAAACACTGAGGAGGACAAGAGAATCAAGTCTGTGGTCGCTACAGCAGAGGGCGGGCTTGTCAGCGCCACATCCACAGAGATTCAGGAAGTACGAAGAGCTACTCTCACAGCAACTCAACGAAGAAATAAAAATCACCGTATCCGCAACTTGTTAACTAAACTAGCAGCGGACCAGCGCGAAAAGGCAGTCGCTACTACCAGTGCATATACTTCAAGGATACCGGTTCACCAGGAACCTGAAGAAAGGAGGCCAGCTCCGAGGATAACAAAAGAGACCAGGGAAATCTCAAGAAGATCAAAAGAAGGAAGGCTACCACGCCACCAGATAAAGCCACCAGTAATGCATGACCTTGTTGCAGAAGCAACCCCGAAGGATGTCCCGACGGAGACCATCCTTGAGGAGCCGAGGTCTGCAGGAGAACGCGAAGGGATTGAGCCATATATCCCACAATACGTCACCATACCTTGCCATTTGTAGATTATTCCAGAATACGAGCTAGAAAGAATGCAGAATGTAGAGAAGCAAACTTTTGAATACTTCAAGAGAATTAGAGGCAGGAGGATCAATATAATAGAAGGCCTCGAGCTACATACAAACGTGTTCTCAGAATACGAACAACAACAAATTGTGGACTGCATCCGGGATTTGAAAAGAATGGGTCGTGCAGGCCACCTAAGAGAAAACACTTACTCGAAACCCGGAGATGGATGCCATGGAAAGGAAGAATTACCATACAATGTGGATGCTTCTACAACTTCGCAGAAGACAGGAAGGGAAACCCACCAGGGATACTCCATCATGGTAAGGTAGATCCAATGCCATTGGTCATCAAAAGGATGGTAAAGAGAATGATAACATGGAGGGTACTACCAGCAGATTGCATACCCAACAGTTGCATCATTAACATTTACAAGCAGGGTGACTGCATACCCCCGCACATAGATCACCACGACATTTTCAGACCTTTCTGCACATTTTCTTTTCTAAACGAGTGTAATATCAAGTTCGGATCTGACCTCCGGATAGCAGGCCTAGGTTAGTTCCGAGGGCCAGTAAAGATACCATTACCCGTAGGTTCCGTCATGATACTAAAGGGCAACGGAGCGTATGTCGCTAAACATTGCATACCGTGAGTACCAATGAAGCGGATCTCGCTTACTTTCGAAGGATAGATGACAGAAAGCACCTTACCACTTCAAGCCGGACCCGCAGCTAGAGAGACTCCGGCCTTACGAGCCGTGAGTTACATGGAAAATATCACACCTCCAACGTACATCCATACGGCATCCTTGCCAAGGATGGCTTGGAAGGTGATGTTATTGACCATGCACCTCACTATTCAGACATGGATTTTTGACAGATGCCTTTTTGGATGGATCAACAAAGTTCATACATAGTCCGTTTTGAGTCTACATGGATTGTATGTGATGTATTCCAGATCGAGTTGTATGATGTATCTTCAACATGATTGGAATGAAAGTCACCATGTCACATTTTGGCCTTCACCTCTTTTGTGCAAATTGACTGGGAAACGCCATTAAAGTTAAATGAACTTCGAACAAAGAACAGAAAAAAATACTTTCCTTAAAAATCTAAAAAAAAATGATGAACGCCAAATTCACATGAACATTAAATGAACGATAAAATAAATTTGAATCGTTAAAGGACAAACAAAATAAACACAAATTTCAAATCGATTGTCAATCAAATTCAAATTCAATCTTCCAGATCTCAAATCAAACCTCAATAAAATTCAAACTCAATCTTCCAAATCTGATGTCCAATCTGTTCTACTCTCTCCCTTGTCTGGGATGGAAGCGGTTGATTCCATTGACACGGAGCCATGAGGTTTTCGATTCGAATTTGATGGCGAGGAATTGTATCCAATCCAAACCAGCAACTTTCGATCAACTCTTTTGAATGGGATATGTAGCATCTACATATTCCCTCCTAGTCTGTTTCTATCCAAAAAAAAAACCTTTTACAACTTTCATGAAATTCTCTAAACACCAAAATTCCACACTTTTTAAATCAACAATACAAATCTTTGCAAAATCAGTTACCATTCAAAATCAAACTTTTGGGGTTGAGGATTTTACATCCGAGACTGCATTGCTTTAGGATTCTTTCCCTATCGCAATGAAATACATCAAATTCAAATTCTTGGGGTTGAGGATTTTACATCCGAGACTGCACTGCTTTAGGATTTTTTCCCTATTGCAATGAAATACAACAAATTCAAATTCTTGGGGTTGAGGATTTTACATCCGAAACTGCATTGCTTTAGGATTCTTTCCCTATTGCAATGAAATACATCAAAAATCAAACTCTTGGGGTTGAGGATTTTACATCCGAGACTGCATTGCTTTAGGATTCTTTCCCTATTGCAATGAAATACATCAAAATCAAACTTTGGGGTTGAGGATTTTACATCCGATACTGCATTGCTTTAGGTTCTTTCCCTATCTCAATGAAATACATCAAAATCAAACTTTTGGGGTTGAGGATTTTACATCCGAGACTCCATTGCTTTAGGTTCTTTCCCTGTCGCAATGAAATACATCAAAATCAAATTCTTGGGGTTGAGGATTTTACATCCGAGACTGCATTGCTTTAGGTTCTTTCCCTATCGCAATGAAATACATCAAACTCAAACTTTTGGGGTTGAGGATGTTACATCCGATACTGCATTGCTTTTGGTTCTTTCCCTATCGCAATAAAATAAATCAAAAACAAATTCTTGGGGTTGAGGATTTTACATCCGATACTACATTTTTTTTTAGGTTCTTTCCCTATTGCAATGAAATACATCAAAATCAAGCTCTTGAGGTTAAGGATTTTACATCCAATACCACATTACTCTGAGATCTCTCCTCATTGTAATGGTTCAATCCAATCAATTCAATTTTCTTTTGAGGTTGAAGATGTTACATCTAAAACCATAAAATTCCAATTTTCATTTCAAGTTCAAATCTCTTCAAATTAATTTTAATAAACTTTTATTCTAAATTGAAACTCAAACTAAAATCTGAGCTCACACATCAAAACTTAAACTGAAACAAAATGAAATCTAAATCGAAATTCCCCGCATCATGTGGTTTGGATTCACCTCCTTTTCCTTTCCCCAGCGAGAGTTCAGGAATCTCCAGTCTCAGAGATATACTTGACACTCTACTCTGTCCCAAGTTTGTCACTTGGACTTCAGTGTTGGTTTTCTTAATCGCTTTGGTCAACACCAATACGCGCAGTGTGCTTGGATAGCACACCACACCTATTGGGGGTCCATTTGTTGACCTCATTTTTGATGAGGTCTTCTCTTCTCTCTTTAATACATAGGATCTAGCCTTAGGCTTTTCCTTTGACTATCTTAGAGGACTAGAAGTGGAACCCACCTTTTTAGAATTAAAAAAAAACACCTCTTAACTCCCTGCAAACTCCACAAAATTGATTGTAGACTCCTAATCACCTAGAGGGTTGAAATCAAATGTGGAAGTTCAAAGGATGAGTTCCTATAGGACTCTTTGGCCTTAGGACTGCCCTGGGTGGCCTGGTCTGGTGAGGGCTGACTTACACACACATTACACTTATAAACTATACTTTCACACACCTCCTAAAACCACACCCATACCCAACTTGACCTCTTGACTCATAGATGTGATTCACATGGATGGTCCTTAACCCCTAAGCCCTTGGCTAAGAGGGTTAGGAACAGCATAGTGAATGCCTCAAATGAGTCCCTTCATGGCTCATGTGGGCTTCACATGGCTTCATGGCTCAATGAGAATGATTTCATTCCACGTACATTTACCCAATCTTCAATTTTCTAAATTTTTAATTTTTGACCCCCGGGACCCCGACCCACCAAACCTACCAAATGACCTTGAAACTACCCAAAATTTGCAAAATCACCTAAATTACCCAAAATTCCCCAAAATCATTCCTAAACATTTCCCCCCACTCAAATTGATCATTCATTGCCAAAAATACTAAAAATTCCAATAATACCCCCCAATACTCTCCAAATACCCAAAAAGCCCCTCATATCCAAAAAATCCAAAAATTTCGAAAATTCCCAGAAAATTCCAGAAAATCCCAAATATTCCTAATTTTATTTTGTTCAACTACGCCATGGGCCAATTTTTTCAATTTACTACACTTTTGTCAAAATTCCCAATTTGACCCATTTTAACCCAAAATGAACCCAATGTCAAACCAAACCTACCCAATTGAGCCAAATTCTTGTCCAATTCAATTCTAAACTTCCATTCAAATTAATATAGACCAAATCCAAGTCCAATTTGATTGGAATTTGAACCCAATTTCATTTTGGACCTTAAAGCCCAATTTGGACCCATGACCCAAACTTAGCCCAAACTAACCCAATTCAACTCCAATTAACCCCAAACCTTTTCTAAACATTCCTTAACATACCCACAAACAAAACACTAACATGATTTGCCCAATTTGGACCCAAACCCCACTCAAATTCAACCCAAAGCTAAAAGGTCCACTTTTGACCTAAACCCAAACCTAACCCAAATAAGCCCAAACCCCAAAATCAAAACCCAACCAAAGCCAAAACCTCTTTGAAACACTCCCATAAACATTTCCCAACATTAATTTTACATCAATTTCAACCTTAGCCCAACATTGGCCCAAGTTAACCCAATTTGACCTACATTGGCCCATTTATCAAAGAGGTCCAAATCCAACCCCATTCAAACCCAAATCATTCCAAACTCATTTCAAATCATTCATGACATACCCCTAAACCAAACCCAACAATTATTTGGCCCAAGACTTTACCAAACTTTCATCCTTAAATCCATTTTAAAATCCAAAAGCCCACCTCCCTAAACGATTTTAAAAGCCTATCTTCACTAAATTTCAAAGGCCCAAACATCATGCTAAAGCCCAAATGATTCCAAATCAAGCCTCATGACAAGTCACATTTTAAATTTTAATCACTTAGGAATAAACCCCATATTTTTCTTAAGTCTCTATGATGAGATATTAAATTTTAAAGCCCTAAGGTAATTTTAAAATTAAAAAAAAAGTGTATTTTCTTGCATTTCCACTAAAATAATTCTAATAAATCAAAGAAAAATCAAAAAATTATAAAAATTGGTTCTTTGGTTTCCTTGGTATCAGAGAGATTTTTGAAAAATATAAAATTCATTTTTCAACCTTTATTTTTTTTTAAATTAATTAATACTCAAAAACTCAAAAATAATTATAATAAAAATAATATAATTCAAAAAACCACTAAAATTGGTCCAAGTGGTCCTCTGGTCATTAGGAATGTCCCATAATTTTCTTAAGGACAGAAACCTTCCCTTGGTCATGTTATTAAATTTTCCTTGGAAATTCTTATTTTCCACCAAAAATAATTACATAAACAAATTAAATACAGAAAAATCACATTTTCTCCTCTAATGTCTTGATTGACATATGAGTGAAGTTACATAAAAATTTGAAATTCATTTAAGCTCAATTTAGTGAGTTATGGAATTAGTAAGCATAAAGGGCAAAATGGTAATTAAAATTTTAACCTATAATTAAAAATTTTAGGTTTAATTAAAATGATGGGTAAAATATTTGATATTAAGTTGATTTTGGATGTTTAAAACTTACGTATTTAAAAGGTAGAAACCTACCAAGTAATTTGAAAGTAATCAAAATAAACCTTAATTAAATAATTAATTAAATTTGGAAGAATAATGAAAATTAGAATTATTAAAATAGGGATATTTATTAGGAAGAAATTTATTCTTTAATCTAAGAATCCCTAAATTAATCACCTCAATAATATTCAATTCCTAATTAAAATGATAATCCAAATTCAAAACTTAAAATGCTCAATCATTAAATTAAATTAAAATTAAAACATTTAAATTAAATGCTTTTAAAATTTCAATTAAATTAATACTATAACAATTAAAATTAAATCATCCCTAAAAAAAATAAAAATAAAATATTAAATTAAAATTAAAAGAAAAAATAATAAAATTAAATTAAAATTTAAATTAAATTAAAAAAATTAAATAATAATAAAACCAAATTAAAATTTAAATTAAAATTTAAATTAAATTAATTTAAATTAAATTAAATTAAATCACATTAAATTAAATTAAATTAAAACATATTAAATTAACTTAAAATTAAATTAAATTAAATTAAATCAAGTTAAAATAAAATTAAAACTAAATTAAATTAAATAAAATTAAATTAAAATTAAAACTAAACCAAACCAAATTAAATTAAAATTAAAATTTATTAAATTGAATTAAATATAACATCACTTAAGACATAAAGAATTCAAAAATAAATCTAAAACAACTTGAACACTATTCCAAACTTAAACTCATTAATTAAAATTAAGTCGAATCACAAATCACTTGAACATCGATTTGCCCTCAAAAGCTCTTGTTGTCATAACTCCTAAATGGAGTGTTAAGTGAAGTATTACTTCACTCATAGGATATTCAAATATCCTAGTTCACTGAGCAAGATAACAAAACTTGAACTCCTGGATAATTGATTCATTATATAATTAAATTCTCTTGGACTTAAAATAATCCTAAAAGTATTGAAAACGTGTTTAAGATTCGTCTTAAGCACTTCCTCAGTACGATAGGATGTTTATAAGAACAACTGAACTTAATTGTTCTTTGATGAAGAAAATCGTCCTCAAACCAAAACACAAGAACCTAGACGTCATAGGAGATGACTAGCTATACGATTAGGAACTTGGTAGAAAACCATAACCCTTCCCTTAGCTTTTGCTAGGAACTTGCTTTAAATGCTTAAATATTCTAAATTTTGTTTAAGTGTAGCCTGGGATGACGGGAAGACCCTCCAGGTACGCTTTTATTTTATTGCAGTTTACCTCCTTGCAATTTACTTTATTGCACATGCACTTTACTTTTTCTTGCATGATAAACAACTGTTGCATGAAAACCCACACCTTTAGGATAGTCCCTAAAACTGAAACCAAAACTAAATTAAAAGTCATTACAAGATAAAATTCACCGCCACAACATTTCAAAACATAAAATAACTCAAAATATAATCACAAACAGAACACAAAACTATAATTACAACTAAATTAAAACGTCTTGTTGGATGATTGGGAATACCTCGGATGACGTAACCTACGTGTTGCTAATGGGATTTCCCACGGTCTCAATGAAAGTGTGGAACTCATTTAGTTGATTTTAGCAAATTCATCTGGACTAAGTGAATCCGATAAAAATAACGATGCCGGAAGGATGGAACCGTGGGATCTTAACCGGTGTTGTTATAATCAACTTTAAGATTTGTTTTAATTAAAACATAAAAAACACTTGGACTTTAAGATTTCTAAAACCAAACTCATCTCTTCTCTTTTGGTTACAATCTTCTGCAACAACAAGGAGCTTGGAGCATGGTGGGCAGCACGACCATCGTCATTAACAAAACCTGAGTCTACTTCAGCAAAACTTTCTTAGAATTAAAAAAACAAGCCATAGGATTTCGAGGTAGTTTTCCTAGTGCAACATAAATCCTCAACCTTTTGTTAGGCATTTACATTGCAAATTAAGCCCTGACCGGTCTTAGGATTCCGAGGTAGTCGTCCGATACGACATAAATCCTCACATCTTCGAGGCTATTTGTATGATCATGTCATACGAACATAAGTCCTAATTAATTAAAGTTGGCAAGATCAAAACATTAAAAAAACATTAGGACCTTCCTAAATTTAAGCCAAACAATAGGATAGTCGGGAAATTACCGAAGTTCGCTTTGAATCTGAAATTTGTCCTACCTTTCTTCCTTTGAATTCCCAAAACAAAATGTTCCAAACTTGATCCATTCCCTATTGAAATTCTAAAATTCAATCCCTTGAAGACTTAAACTTTGAGATTCTTGAGAGCGAATTACTGATTATTATCGAGAGTTTTCTTAAGTGATTCCCGTCACTTAAGATGTAATTAACTATAGGGGCTTGCCCTTATAGGGAATTTTAAGAACCCAGGTAATATAAACCTGCTTAATTCATTTATATTAAGGAGGGGAATTTATCGGCTTATAAAATTGGTTCGCAGACTAAACGGATGTCACAAATCTTCTAGTTTATTTAATCGAGCCCCATCACCAAACAGTGTGTCTATTCTTCGGGACAGATACACGGTTTGTGATGCGGTGCTCGTTTATACAAGCTATCTGGGATGTGAGGTCAGTTTGATTTCATATCTTAAAATTATTTTCAAAAAATCAAATACTACTTTTCAAATTATTTATTTAAATTAAGTTAAAAATCCACCGACAACTTCTGTTAGGCGACCCCCTTTTTAAAATAATACACATAACCCAAAAATAAGCCGTACACAAATCTAACTTTAGCCCAACCTTAGCCCAAGTTTTCCCAATTTGGCCCACCTTGACCCCTTTACCAAGAAAACCCAAATTCAACCCAATTCAATTCAAAATCACTTTAAACTTGTTCCAAACCACTCATGACACATGCCTAAACCAATTGCAACATTTATTTGGCACAATACTTTACAAATTTTTCATCCTAAATTTATTTTAAATCCAAAAGTCCCCTTCCTTAAATCCCTTTAAAAGCCCACCCAAGACCATTTCAAAAGCCCAAGTTTTCAATCCAAAGGCCACATGACATTTCTCTACATCATCCATTTAATCAAAATCACCCCTAAGTTTCAAAATCTTCATTAAACCATTCCAAATAAAGCTTCATCCAAATTTACACCAAAAATGCCAAAATTCATAAAATCCCTTTTCATGAAATTGACCAAATCTTTTCCCAAGCGAAATGAAGCCATGGAGCCATGCATAAGCCATATGCAAGCCATGGGAATTACTTTACATCTCACCATATCATTTAAGGCAAGTGGAGGGGGCCTCTTTCTTAATCCTTCATTAAGCCTTTTAACCATACTCATGTCACACTCTAAACCATGCTTAGCCAACCACACCATTTTCTCTTAGCTGACCCAACTGATCCTTTTTCAGCCCAAAACCAGGCCTTGGGTGGTGAACCCAGTCCAAAACCATGGGTTAACTCATTTGAACCCAAAATGAGCCTCTCCCTAATCCATTTCAATTCAGCCCCTTTACACATGTCAAACTACAATTGACTTCACCAAATTCAACCCCTGACCCCACTGAGTCAGATGGTGACCCATGCCTGGCCGGCCAGCCACCACAGCCACCGGAAAACACCATGGCCGAGAGCTCCATGTGAGCCAAAAAATTCTATTCTCCCTTGCTGAGCTGTCCCAACCCTAGTGGACACAAGAGCTCTTCTTCTCCTCCCCTGAGCAGCTGATCCCAGCCACCAATTGCCACTGGGAAGCCCTCCAGCCATGCCTATTTAAACACCACCACCTCTCGGCCAAAAAAAGAGCAAGAACCAGACCTTAAGGAAACTCTGCGAAAAATTGCTCCAGGACCTTATCCTAACCCAGAGCAGTTGATCCCCAGTATTCCTTTGCCCTAATCCCCATTAACAGAGCTCAATTTATGAGCTAAAAATCGACCTAAAAAATAGGACACTTCACCACAGTGAGCCAATCTCCAAATTGATTGGTCCTACACCTTCACCGGACCAAGAGGAGAAGTTCCCCATCAAAAGCCCCCTCACCAGGCCAGCCATTGCTTCCAGCCTCCAATCTTTGTGATCGGCCTTGGTCACTTTCATACCTAGACAATTCCCCAGAGCCACAGACTTCATCTAGAGCTTGCCTGGACTCAATCGAAGGTGACACAACTCTCAGATCGAAGCTTCACTTCTCTGAACAAAGGTATGAACTCACTCTTCCTCCCGAGCTTCCAGTGATTCTCCATTTTGTTTTGGTTAATTTCATAGCTTATAAACCATATGGATGTGTTCGTCTCTTCAAGACGAATCCATAGATCATAAGAACAAGAAAATCCATTGAGAATCGAGTGAGATCTTAGGGTTTTAGTGTGGACGGTCACGGGTGCACCCCAGTCATAGAAGATGACCGGGAGCCGTTGGATCACGCTTGTATCGAGCGGACGGTTCAGATTGCGCCAGATCAGGGAATGTTACGTAAACTGCGGGCCCCCGGAGCGCTGAGTCGGATGGCGGCGTTGAATGGGAAGGCGCCGCGTGTACTTTCAGAGCTGCCGATGTTGCGCTGGTGCCGAGTCAGATAAGTAGATAAATAGGGGATTTTTGAATTATTTAAATACCTAGAACTTTAAAAATCCATATCTTTGTATAGAAAAATCATAAAAATAAAATAAAAATACCATCTTGCTCTGTGAACAGAGAAAAATAATGTGGAAAAAAAATCAAGTTAATTGGATGAGTATTTTTTTTTAATAATTTATTTACTATTTTCACTATTTTGATTCTTCATTTGCATAGATAATTTACCATGGCATGAGACCATAGGGCTTTTGAAGACTCTGATCTTGTGAGCATTCCCTAAATTTTTCAAGGTCAGAGGCCATCTCTGTGAAAACTTATTGAATTTTCAATTTCATGTCACTGTTTTAGGTATTTTAATTTCAATAATTAGCATGTTGTGAAATAAATCCTAGGAAAATTTGGCGATGTTCCTTAGGACCAGAGGACCCTATGAAAAATATATTTTGAGTTAATTCATTCATAAAAACCTTAATTGGCCTAAACCCCCAAAATTAAATTTGAATTAATTAGAGTTAACCACACATCAAAATTGACTTGAAAATAATTCTCCACTGATCTTTATGATTAGGGAGACCTCATATAAAAATTTGAAATCAATTGGACTTGATTAACCCTACCAAATTGATTGATTAAGCCTCATAAGCAAAATGGAACTTTAAAAATTCATAACTCCAAAAATACTTTTTAAAAATTCACAAAAATGATTTTGGAGCTTCTTTGATATCAGGGGAGTTCAGGAAAATTAAAATTGGAATTTTCTAAAAAAGTTGATTTTTCACAATATTTTAATATTTTAATAATTAAAAAATAATAAAAATCATAAAAATATTAAAAATCGTAAAAATGTCACATTTTGATTCCTAATTACTTAGGAATAAACCAAATATGTTTCCTAAGTCCCTAGGGTAAGATATTGAATTTTAAAGGCTTAATGTAATTTTTAATATTAAGAAATGAGTTTTTAACTTTTTTCACTAAAATAATTCTAATAAATCAAAGAAAAATCAAAAAATTATAACATTTTTTCCTCTAAACTCCTTGAGGTCAGGGAGATTTAGGAAAAATATAAAATCTATTTTTCAACTTTAATTTTATTTTAAAATTAATTAATACTCTAAAAGGCCACGCGACGACTTCTGGTTCGGCACCGCCATCCGACTCAACACTCCAAGGGCCCGCGGTTCATGAACCGTTGCACTGTCTGGCTCGATCCCTACCGTCTGCTCGATACACGCGCGATCCAACGACTCCCAGTCATCGTCTATGACTGGTGTGAACCAGTGACCGTCGACCTTCTAACCCTAATTTCTCACTCGATTCTCAACAGATTTTTGTGTTCTTATGCTCTATGGATTCGTCTTGAAGAGACGAACACATCCATATGGTAAACATGCATTGAAATTGACTCAAACTAAATGGAGAATCTCTAGAAGCTCGGGAGAAGGAGAGAGCTCATACCTTTGCTCAGAGAAGTGAAGCTTCAATCTGAGGGCTATGTCACCTTCGATTGGGTCCAAGCAAGCTCTAGATGAAGTCCCTTGGCCTGGTGAATTGCCTAGGTACAAAAGTTACCACAGCCGATCACAAAGCTTGGAGGCCGGAAGCAATGGCTGCCTGGTGATGGGGCTTTTGCTGGGAAACTTCTCCTCTTAGTCTGGTGAAGGTGTAGAGTCAGTCAATTTGAGGATTGAATCACTGTGGTGAAGTGTCCTGGTTTTGGGCTTGTATTTCAACTCTAAAATTAAGCTCACAGAGAGGAAATGGCAGGGGGATTTCAGTGGGGATCAAGTTCTCCAGGTGTGGGGAAGAGTCTGGAATGATTTTGTAGAGTTTCCTTAAGGTTTGTTTCAGCACCTCCTCCATGGCCGAGAGAGGTGGTGTTTAAATAGGCATGGCTGGAGGGCCTCCCAGGGGGAGTTAGGGCTTGGGATCAGCTGCTTAGGTCAAGGGAAGAACAGCCATGGCAGCCATTGGGCATGGGGCAACTCAGCAAGGGAGAATTTCAATGTTGGCTCACATGGGAGCTCTCGGGTGTGGTGTTTTCAGGTGATCCAGCCGGCTGGCCGGCAGGCATGGGTCACCCTCAAGTTCAGGTGGGTCAGGGCTGGGGTTTTGTGTAGGCAATTGAGCTTTGCATGTGTCAAAAGCTTGATTTAAAATGGAATGGGAGAAAGCCAATTTTGGCTTAATTTGGTCAAGTCTACCTTTTGGGCTTGGTTCACCCTTCAAGGTGGCTTTGGGTGTTGTGGGGAGTCAAAGGAATCAGCTGGTTTGGCATGGAGAAGTCCTTATCCAAATATATTTGGATTAAATTTGGGTTAAGGTGAAACATGTTTAAGGTTAATGACTTTTAGGAGGTGTTTAAAGGACCTCCTCCCTTTGCCATTTAAGGAGGGTTGACAAATTAGAGATTCTCATGGCTTGCCAATGGCTACATGTGACTTCATGGCTCCATATGGCTTGGGAAAAGATTTGGTCAATTTCATAAAAAAAGGATTTTGTGAATTTTGGCATTTTGATGGGAATTGTTATGAGGCATGATTTGGAATTTTTTAATGATAAATTAGGACTTTAGGAATGATTTTAAATTGAATCTGTGATGAGGGAAAGTGTCATGTGGGCTTTAGATTGATTTGGGCTTTTGAATTTGGTAAAGGTGGGCTTTTAGAATGGTTTAAGGGGATGGGCTTTTAAGTTTAAAAACAAATTGGTAAGTGGAAATTTTGTAAAGGGCCATGCCAAGTAAATGTTGGGTTTAGTTTAAGGATATGTCATGAGTGATTTGAAGCAAATTTGAGGTAGTTTGGAATTGAATTGGGTTGAATTTGGGTTCATTTGGTAAATGGGCCAATGTAGGTCAAATTGGGCTAATTTAGGCCAATGTTGGGCTAGGGTTGAAGTTGATGTAGAATTAATGTTGGTAAATGTTTATGGGAGTGTTTCAAAGAGGTTTCAACTTTGGTTGGGTTTTGGTTTTGGGACTTGGGCTTATTTGGGTTAGGTTTGGGTTTAGGTCAAAATTGGGCTTTTTGGTTTTGGTTGAATTTGAGTGGGGTTTGGGTCCAAATTTTAGGCAAATTATGTTAGTGTTTTGTTTGTGGGGATGTTAGGGAAAGTTTAGAAAAGGTTTGGGGTCAGTTGGAGTTAAATTGAGTTAGTTTGGGCTAAGTTTGGGTCATGGGTCCAAATTGGGCTTTAAGGTCAAAAGTGAAATTGGATTCAAATGTCAATCAAATTGGACTTTGATTTGGTCTAGATTGATATTGTGGATATTAAATTGAAGTTCAAAATTGAATTGGACCAAAATTGGGGTCAATTCGGTAGATTTGGTTTGACATTGGGTTCACTTGGGTTAAGAATGGGCTAAATTGGGGGTTTTAGTAAAAGTGAGCCAAATTGACAAAATTGGCCCATGGTGTAGTTGGACAAAATGAAATTGGGAATATTTAGAATTTTTTGGAATTTTCTGGGAATTTTTTGAATTTTTGTATTTTTGGGTCAAGAGGGCCATTTTGGTAATTTGGAGGGTATTGGGAAATACCTTTGGAATTTTTGGTATTTTTGGCTATGGATGATCAATTTGATTGGTGAGGAAATTTTCAAAGTTAATTTTGGGGAATTTTGGGTGATTTGGAAATTTTGGAGGATTTGGGCAATTTTAAGGGCTTTTGGTAGGTTTGATAGGCGTAGGGTCCCCTGGATCAAAAAATTGAAATTTTGGAAGAATGAAGATTGACCAAATATGAGTGAAATGGAATCACTTTGGTTGAGCCATGAAGTCATATTAAGCCCATATGAGCCATGAGAGGACTCATTTGAGGCATTCACTATGTTGTTCTTAACCCTCTTAACCAGGGGCTTAGGGGTTAAGGTCCTTCTATATGAATTACCTACATGAGTCAGGGAGTCAAATTGGGTATGGGTGTGGTTTTAGGATTTGTATTGTGTGTGTGAGAGTGTAGAGTATGAGTGTAGTGAGTGTGTAGGTCAACCCTCACCAGACCAAGCCACCCAGGGTGGTCCTAAGGCCAAAGAGTCCTATAGGGAACTCATCCTTTAAACCTTCACTTTTGATTTCAACCCTCTAGGTGATTAGGGGTCTTCAATCAGGTTTTTGGGGTTTACAGGGAGTCAAGAGGTGTTTAAACTTCTAAAGGGTGGGTTCCACTTCTAGTCCTCTAAGATAGTCAAAGGAAAAGACTAAGACTAGATCCTAAGTACTAAAGAGAGAAGAAAATACCTCATCAAAAATGAGGTCAACATATCCCCATTTTAATAATCCAAATTTCAATTATTCTCCCAAAATTTAAATTATGTAATTAATTAAAGTTTCATTTTGATTTTTTGAAAGTGATTGATGGGTTTCTACCCCTTGGCTACCTTAGTATCAATCTTCTAATAAGAATTTAAGGTCAAATATTTCATCCCTCCCTTTGGTTTAGCCTAAATTTTAGTTATGGTTAACATTCCTTAATTACCATTATGTCCCCTTTAGGCTTGTTTATTTGATAACTCACTAAATTGAGCTCAAATGAACTTGGAATTTTTATGTCACTTTACTCATATGTCAATTAAGAAATTAGAGAAGAAAATGTGATTTTTCTATTTTTAATTTAATTTATATATTTATTTTAATGCAAAATGAGGTTTTTGAATGAAAATTCACCAACATGACCAAAGTGAGGTTTATGTCCTTAAGAAAATTATGGGATGTCCCTACTGACCAGAGGATCACCTGGACCAGTTTTAGTGATTTTTTGAATTACATTTTAGTTATTATAATTATTTTGAGTTTTGGGGTATTAATTAATTATAAAATAAAATTAAAGTTGAAAAATGGATTTTATATTTTTCTTAAGTCCCTCTGACCTCAGAAAAGTCAGAGAAGCAAATTTTATTTTTTCTGATTTTTTTTTTATTTATTAGAATTATTTTAGTGGGAAGGTTTGAAAATTCATTTTTTTATATTAAAAATTGTCTTAAGCCTTTAAAATTTGATATCTTAACCTAGAGACTTAGGAAAAATATTTGGTTGGTTCCTAAGTAATTAAGGGATCAAATATGAAATTTTTATGAGTTCTAATATTTTTTTGATTTTTAAATTTTTTAATTAATAAAATATTTAAAATATGGTTAAAAATGAAAATTTTTAAAAAATTCAAATTTTAATTTTGTTAGCCTCCTCTGATATCAGAGAGATAACAAAACCAATTTGGTGAATTATTAAAGTGTATTTTGGGTTTTATGATTTTTTTTATTTTTAAAATGACCATACAACTTAAATAATTCATTTAATGGCTTAAATTATTTCCAATTGACTTGAAACTTTTATGTGAGGTTCTCTACATCCTAAGCGACAGTGGAGAATTGTTTTCAAGTAATTTTAGTGTGTGGTTACTCCTAATTAAATAAAATTCAATTTTGAGTGTTTAAGCTAATTAGGGTTATTTTTAAAGAATTAAGTCAAACCATAATTTTCTTATTGTCTTCTAGTCATAAGCTACCTCCCTTAATTTTTCTAGAATTTATTGAGCAACATGCTAATTACTGGAATTAAAAATATCAAAACAGACACATAAATTTGGAAAATCAATAACTTACCAAACAAGTAGCCTCTGGTCTTGAATAATTCAGGGAATGTTCCTAAGAACAGAGGCTACAAAAGCCCTTTCGTCTCATGCCATGGTGAATTGAATGCATGCATTGAGAATTGAAATACTTAAAATAGTAGATAATAAATTAAAAATAAAATACTCATCAAAATAAGTTAGTTCTTTTTCCACATTGTTCTCCTCTGTTCGTTGACCAATAGGGTATTTTTCTTTTATTTTTGTGATTTTTATATGCAAAGATATGGATTTTTGAAGTTGGCTGAATTAAATAAATAGGAAAAAGCCCTATTTTTCTACTTATCCAGCGCAGCACCCCGCCATCCTGGGCAGCTCCGAAGTTCCACACTGCACTTCTCCATTTGATGCCGCCTTCCACCTCAGTGCATGCAACCCCGCGGTCTTGAGAGTTAATGATTAAGAGATAACATTCAATGTTCTGAAATCAATGAGGTATCCTAAAAAAGAAATTTGCTATCGAATGGATATTTTTATTATATGACTGAAAAATATTACCAAGTAAAATGTAAGGTCATTTCTAATGATAAAGATAAATAATCTATGTTATATAATGAGTTATTTAATGAATAAATTGAAAAATTAAATGAAGAGAATTTATCTAAAGAAGCTCATTATATTCATGAAAACTGGGAAATTTCAGACACAACTAAAAATGATATATTTTCACCCTCAATTGAAAAAGCCCCTAAACTGGAATTAAAAATGTTACCTGCACATTTAAAGTATACATTTCTTGGAGATTCATTTACTTTATCTGTAATTATATCTTCAGAATTAAGCAAAGATCAAGAAGAACAATTAATAGGAGTTCCAAAGAATTATAAGAAAGCTTTTGGTTGGACTATCTCAGATATAAAAGGAATAAGTCCTTCTATCTGTATGCATAGGATTTTAATGAAAGAAAATTGTAAACCCACTATTAAACCCCAAAGAAGATTAAATCCAATTATGAAAGTGGTTATTAAAAAAGAGATTTTAAAATGGTTAGATGCTGGAACTATTTACCCTATTTCGGATACCAATGGGTAAGTCCTATTTATTGTGTTCCGAAGAAAGGAGGAGTAACTGTCATTATTAATGAAAAAAATGATATAATCCCAACAAGAGAAGTTACTGGATGGCAAATTTTCATTGACTATCAAAAATTAAACAACGCCACTATAAAGGATCATTTCTCTTTACCTTTCTTGGATCAAATGCTGGATAAACTTGCTGGACACTCATATTTTTGTTTTCTGGATGGATATGCTGGTTATCATCAATTACATGTTGCTCATGAGGATCAAGAAAAGACAACATTTACAAGTCCTTATAGAACATTTGCATTTAATATTCATTCAATATTCTGCACCTGTGATTAATCTGAATGCGTTCAATATTCTGAAAGAAAAATTAATCACTGCACCTGTCATTGTTGCACCTAATTAGAATAAACCTTTTGAATTAATGTGTGATGCAAGTGATTATGCAATCGAAGCTGTATTGGGACAAAAATATTAGAAAATTTTCAAAGTTATATACTATGCTAGAAAAACTCTTACCGAAACTCAAATAAATTACACTACTACTGAAAAAGAGCTTTTAACAATAGTATATGTCTTTGATAAATTTAGACCATATCCTCTTGGAACAAAATGTATCGTGCATACTGATCATTCTGCTATTAAGTATTTAATATCTAAAAAGGATGCTAAACTTAGATTGATCAGATGGGTTTTACTTTTACAAGAATTTGATTTTGAAATTATAAACAGAAAAGGAATTGACAACCAAATTGCTGATCATTTATCAAGAATTAAAAATAATAATGAAAAATTTTATGAAGAAAATTTAAATGAGAAATTCTCAGATGAGAAATTATATGTCATTCAAGGATTACAAATTCCTTGGTATGCTGATATAGTTAACTATTTGGTTAGCAATATTTTACCATATGGGATAAATAATAAATATATTAAGAAATTCAAGAATGATTGTAAGTCATATATTTGTGAAGATCCTCATTTATTTAAATTAGGAAGAGATTCTGTGATTCAAAGATGTGTACCTTATGAAGAAACTTTTGCAATTATTCAGAAATGTCATGATTCTGAATTTGGAGGACACTTTGGAGTGGATAAAACTTTATTTAAAATTATAAACTCAATATTTTATTAGCCTACTCTATTTAAAGATGTTGGATATTATGTGAAAACTTGTGATCGATGTCGAAGAATGGGAAATATAAACAGAAAAGATGAAATGCCTCTAAACATTGTATTAGAAATTCAAATTTTTGATGTATGGGGTTTAGACTTTATGGGACCTTTCGTACCATCATCTGGAAATATTTATATTTTATTTGCAGTTGATTATGTTTCAAAGTGGATCGAAGTTGTATCCTTACCGAACTGTGATTCCAAAAGTGTTTCAAATTTTTTAAAGAACATGATTTTTACAAGATTTGGAATGCTCAAGATAATTATCACAGATGGGGAAGTCATTTCAGAAATATAAGAATTCAATCATTACTAGAAAAATTTAGATTTAAGCATAGAATTGAAACTGATTATCATCCTCAAACAAGTGGAATGACTGAAGTGTCAAACAGAGAAATTAAAAAAATATTGGAAAAAACCGTTAATCCTAAAAGGACTGACTGGGTTGATAGACTTGATTCTGCATTATGGGCTTATAGAACAGCTTATAAGACACATATCAAAATGTCACCTTATTGGTTAATTTATCGTAAACATTGTCACTTACCTGTTGAACTGGAGCATAAAGCTTATTGGGCGATAAAGGAGTTCAGTTATTATTTGAATACTGCAGGAGAAAAATGATTATTACAACAGAATGAAATGGAAGAAATAGGAAATGAGACTAATGAAAATGCAAGAATTTATAAGGAAAGAATGAAGAAATTGCATGACAAAATAATTTCAAGGAAAAGATGAGAGCCTGGACCAGAAGTGTTATTATTTAATGCCCGATTAAAACTTTTCCCTGAAAAATTAAAATCTAAATGGATGGGACCATTCATAATTGAGAACGTATACCCTTATAGAACTATGGATATTAAAGATCCCAAAACATAAAAAATATTTAAAGTTAACTGATTAAGACTAAAGCCTTATATGGAAGAAATAAAATTAAATTACAAAGAGGCTTATGAACTGAGTCTACCCGATTAATTCAATTAATTAGGTCGGGCTGACGACATTAAAATAAGCGCTTTGTGGGAGGCAACCCATATGTTTTATTTCAAGTTTTATTGTTGTAAGGTTATGCCTTGGTTTTGACTAAATTTTTATATTACTTCTAAAAATAGAAGGCTAAAGAGTCTGTATTGGCTTAAGCCAGACATTTTTCTTGGAGTATATAGAATTTGGACTTGAACCACTCCATATCAAATGTGAGTAAAAAGGAGATCAAGTTAACCTTTGTTTGTGATTTGGTTTTTCATAAATTTGTTTGTATGTTGATCATACCCATTTATTACACCTATTTTTACGAACGAAACATGCAAAATTTGACGATAGGCGAATCAGAGTCGATCGAGGTTCCGGTGCGTAGGCACCTAAGCGCCAGAATAACTAGCGTATCGATGATCCGGTGCCTAGGCGCCAGATTCCGGTGCCTAAGCGCCACAGTTACAGACCTTGGAAAACGCAAATTCTTCAGTTTTTCACCCGAAATCTCTTTATATAAAGCCTATTTTTTGTGCCCAATCCCATTAGAACACTAATTTTGACCATACCTATTCATTTTAGGAGGAGATAGGAAGGATTTGGAGGCAATGGATAGAGGAAATCATAGAAATGTGGTAAGAGACAAATCTCCAAAAGATCCTCAGCCTTATTTTAATATTTTTATTGTTGTTAGTCTGGTGAAAATTTTTAGTCGAATGGATAAGATTGAAGTGAAACTTCTAAGTATTGGTAATCATCTCCATAAGATGTACCACCAATACGAACACTTAGAATGGCAAACCAAACATCAATCTGATCATATGGCAGCCTATCATGACGCTCAAGTAGAAATGTACGCAAAGAACAAGTGGATTGATGAAAAGATGGCCTTTGAATTTCCAAGGGCGTTGGTGTTCTATCCCTTTGATCCTAGCGAACTTCATTACGAAAGAGATGGAAATTGAAGATCAGTGTTAAATAGATTCTATATGTGTTTTACGTGTGATCGAGTCTTGTGTTAGTGTGTTGAATATCTTTTGTGTGTGTTTGCTTAAATTGTTCAATGTGTGTTGTTGGATTTGAATATTTTCTATGTTGTTGTTTGTGTTATTTGTAAAACGATGAACCTTAATACAAGTCTTGTGCTGAAAGTTATTGAATTTTGAATGGATATTAGGATTTTGAATTGAAGGATTTGGATACCCTTGTGTGGATCTATACTATCAATTTAAATTAATCGTGAAAATATTTGGAGGATATAAAATGGATTAATACTCTCATAAGAGTAATTAGGAGTCAAATTTGATAAGATTTGGTGGAAAATATTTAATTTAAATCGAATTTTTGGAAAGGCGAGTCTGGCGCCTAGGCGCCAGAATTCGGCGCCTAAGCGCCGATTCGGCTTGAACCCCAAAACTCATCATCTTAAACCTCCCCCACACCATTTTTGAGTCCTAAGCTTACTTCTCCACAATATTTCACGAAAATACCACCTAGAGATCCCATTTAGAGCCAGTTTTTCTTATTTTTGAGCTTGAAATCACCCGATTTTTTCATCTTGAGGTCAGATCTACATTCTAAACTAATTATTTTTTATTTTTACCATGGATTTTACTCTCATTTGAGAAAAACTAAAATTTTTAGAAAAATTTTAATTTTCTTTTCATGGTCAAATCCATGAATCTTTAAGCTCTTTCAAGTTTGAAAAGCTTAAATTAATTTATTTTCCTAGATTCATTGAATTTATTTCATGTTTTTCTTTTACGTTTAGATGGCACCCAAATCTAAGCGAGGGAAGGAACAAAAAAATTTTGATCGTAGCAAGTTCGTCACTGCTGCTGCACATTTCTGTTACAATGATTTTGCTACGACTCAGAAATTTATCTCGGAGCAAAGATTTTATAATCCTGGAGGAAGAATTGAGGAAACAATCGTTGCACCCAACTCGCAACGATTCAGCTATTTCACTGTTGTTGCCATTATTCCAGTGTTAGAGAGTTTTATGCCAATTTTTTGGATGCTGAAGAATACGAGATTTTTGTTCGAGGAGTTGGAGTAGGATTCACTCCTGAACGCATCAATATTTTCTATGTCCTGCCGCCAAACATAGAGTGTTTTTATTTAGGTTTATCTCCATCTGAGGAAGATTTAGACATGATCATTGCCTATCTGACTGATAGTATTGGAGCCTAGAAGATTCAGAATGGAAAAAGGGTAAATTTTTCATCTTCTAAGCTCAATGGTAATTCCAAGGCATGACACTACTTTATTTCTGCTCGTCTCCTTCCATCTAATCATCTAAGAGAAGTTACCAAAGATAGAGCTACTCTAAACTACTGCATTCAAGAGAGGAAGTCTATTTATGTAGGGAGCATCATTTATGATTCTATAGAGGCTACTGCTCGTTCTAGCACATATATTGGACTTGGTTTTCCATCAATGATCTTTTCTCTTTGTCAAAGTGCTGGTGTAATTGCTGAAACTTCTGAGGAAAAGCTCAAGTCGACGAAGCCTATCGGAAGAGAAAGTGTCACCATTTATGATCGACTGCGAGGTAAGATTTCTACTACACCTTATGGTTCATTACCTACTTTAGGTAGAGCTTCTAATTCTAGACCATCTACTTCAGCTGAGCCATCATCTGCTTTTTGGCAAACCATGCATGATCAGTTCATAGAGCAGCAGCATGAGTTATTCTTAACTCATTGCAGAGTAGATACATAGACAAGAAGACTGATCATCTTTCTGAGTATACACAAAGAAAGAGTGATTTCGATGCTGAGTATTCAGAGTCTTTAGTGAGATTTTTGAAAGGTGAGCATGATGTTCAGTTCTCTACATGTCCCATATTTTCACCCTATGTTGATCCTAAGGATATGGAGTTCTCTTTTGTTCATGATGATGATGAAGCTACAGATATAGATTAGTAGCTTGAATTATCTCCAGAGATTGCTGATTCTTTTTTTAGAGTATTTTCTTGTTTTCTTGTCTTATTTAGTGTGATTTTATTTGTTAGTGTTTATGTAAACTTTTTATGCAAAAACTATTTCTGGATTATCTGATTTGTGTTTAAGACTGAGATTTGAATTAATTTCTATAAAAGTTTATTTCTGTTTCAGCCTATTGTTTAGTGTTCATAAATAGTTAGTAAATTTGCATGTTCTAATAATAAAACAAGAAAAAAACTAAAATTGTAGATAATTTTTAGAAATTAACTCCTGCTCTGCAAAACTTTTCTATATATGCTTAATCATTTCTGTTCTATTCATATTGAAGCATGTGTAGAAGTAAAAGTTAGTTTTTTTTTTCCTTACTACATCATTATTGTACTTAGATTAATTCCTGTTTATTTCTTTCTCTCATGTGTTAGAAAATTTCATGATTTCATATTTACACTAAAGCTGAAGTTTAGGGGAAGGGAAAACATTTATCAAATTTAAATATTATTTGTCCTTTAAGAACTAAAATTTTCTTTAAAAATATAGTAACATAACATGAGGAACGAAAAATCTGTTTAAGATTACCTAAATTTTTGAATTTATAAATAATTTAGTAAACTTAACTAAAATTTGAAAAATTTAGGTTGATTTTTAGAATAGAATTATTTAGCTTAAAGAATAATAAGATGAAATTTTTTCTAGTTATAGTAAAGAGAATTGTATTTTTGAAATACTAAGGAATCAAGAATATTGCTTGAAAAAGAAAAAAATTAAAAAAAGTTTTGAAAAATAATAAATTATTAATGTCATATTCATTAAGTAAAAATGTACAAGTTTTTGAAAATAAGTTAAGGATAGGGAAGTTCAAAATCATTAACAGGCTATCCAAAAATAGTAATCCTCACTTAAAAAAAAAGAAAGAAAAAGGATTGAAAAACAATCCAAAAGAAAAAAAAATGTGAGGAGCAGCTTGAGGAAAAGCCTAATAAAAAATTGGCTTCACTTGAATTATCTTATAATAAGAAAACTGATTACATTTTTAACTCAATTTCTATGTACATATATTTTCATTAGAAAAAAATTTCATGAAAGTCTTCTTTCTTGTAAATATTCTCTATGACCTTGATATGATAAACTGCAATTATTCTTGAAATAAATGAAAGAATTGTGAATCTTATGAGTTGGTAGTTAATTATTCTTAAATTCTTGAAATTAAACTTAATTAGTGAAATTTGGTTAATGATTTGTTAAAGCATTTATAAAATCAAAAATTATAAGGGATCTTAAATATTTTAACTTCATTCCAAATGTTATATATTTTATGTAATTAAAAGGGTTACTTGAGGACAAGTAACGTTTAAGTTTGGGGAAATTTGATCTACCTAAAAAATACCCATTTTTATGCTTTATTTATTATTCAATTCTTAAGGATATTATGCTTTAATGAAAGGTATTTTTATGTTTTCGGATGTAGATGATAAAAAAAGAGTTCAATGAAGAAAAAGAAGGAAAAAGGAGCAAAAAAGAGCATATATGGAGCTTATGGAGCAAATTTTGGAATTATTGGCCTGGCGCCTAGGCGCCAGAGTCCGACGCCTAAGCGCCTGTTCAATACAGACGCTGTTAAGTTTTTTTGATGACTTTAGGCAGTTCTTTTGACAATCTTAAGCGGTTATTGGAGCTTCTAGAAGACTAGAAGTTACTCTTAATATATAGGGCGTGTGATACAATGTATTTGGACACCATGAAATAGTCTGGATCGTGAAGAGGGGCGAACGACCTGGTCAAGGATTCCGACACCTAGGCGCCAGATCCCGACGCCTAGGCACGACAATTACCTTCTAGAAGATACATTAAATTTGGACCAATTTTGAAGAGGTGCCTTAAGCAACCCCTGGTCAAATTCAGAGCTCTATAAATAGAGGCCCATTCTACAGAAAAAATCGTACCCCTAATATTAAAACCCCCCTTTTTAGTATTTTACCATCTTCTCTCTCATCTTTAGTTTCATTTATTCTCTTCCATACTTGGGGTGCCACTTCATATTGTATATAGAGAGTTTATTTTGCATGTTTATTGTGTGTTATTGTTGTTGAAGTCTTTCATCATGGCTTTAGAGTCAGTAGAAGTCAGCGGATCTCTTGAAGGAACACTTCAGATGAGTATTTTTACTTTGGTTCAAAGTTTTATAAATATATTTTACTGTGTTATTTCAATGAGTTCTGAGTAGTTAGTTATTTTTCTCCTTTCATCTATAAAAAGATTATAAATAAAATAAACTTTGTAGGAGAATTAAATATATAATATTTTAAATTATTGTGATGATATTAATACTTGATCTTAGTTTACTTTTTAAATTGGCCATTTAAATTGTTAAAACCTGTTGAAGAATTTTGAGACCTATCCGGAGATAAATTCTAAACTAGTAGATATCACATGAATCTTTAGGTAATCGCAGGCTATATGCGAATTATTTAGAGTGAAGTGCAAATAAATAAGAAGATAATATTTAATGGGCGTAAAATTAATTAGTTTTTAGAGTGAGGGACTAAATTCTAATGATTTGGTTTATAGAAAGGTAATGGGTCACTGGTAGGGCCGACTATAGCCACCCTTGGACATCTAGTAGTGTGAGCCTAGATTAACCCATTCTACTAATAACACATCCGGAGCCTATTCTATAGATTAGTCAATGTTCTTTGCACCTGGAGCAAAGGGTGAAAAATAGGAAGGCTTCTATTTGACACAATACCATAATCTTAATTCCCTACAAAAGATAATTAATCTATAATTCTTGGATTAGTTGAAAAAGGAGAAAGTCATTTTTATAATTGCATTGAATTTTAATTACTGCTACTTTACATTCCTTCTTATTGTTTACTTTCTTTTAGTAAAATTTATTAGTTAATTAAATTTGAATATATATATATATATATATATATATATATATAATACATACATGTAATGGCGGCTGAGGACTTTCCTGCTCTGCTAGGGTCCCTGGCATGACCCTACCGGCGGCGGCCTGCTGGCTGGTGGCCAAGGTAAGGGGGTCTTCTTACTACTGTGAAGGTTTCTTGGCTTGTGAGATTTTGAGGCTGCGCCTACTGGATCGTTTTCCATCTTCCCGGGCTTTTCTTTGTTTAAATTTACTGTTACATTGGTTTTCTGGACCTGTGATTTGTTCTCCTGTGACATCTTTCTGCAACTGGTGGTTGTGGGTTCTGGGCTTTTTTCAAGTTTCTGCTGCTGGTTAGGTGAGTTTTGATTCCCATGACAACCCCTATTGATATCCAAACTAATCTGGACTGGGTCAAAAACTCTTATGCTGGGGCTGTTGGTCGTGGCTCTGCTACCTTTGATTCTGCCTCTTTGGTTTTCCCTCAATCCATGCATGATGTTGCTGCTAGGAAGGGAACCTGTCCTTTCATCAAACCACTTAGTGTTAAAGATGGTTTCCCTGCTGTTTTCTTCACCCCCCAGGAGCTGGAATCTCTTAATGAGGAAGTGAAACTTACTTTGATAGAAAAATTTTCTTTAGGCCATCCTAAGATGGAGCTGGTCAAAAACTTCTTTGAATCACTTAATTTCAGCAGTACTTGGAAGCTTGGATTATTAGATGGGAGACACCTTCTTATAAACCTGAATTCAGAGGAAGACTATGCCAAATTATTTGCTAAACAAGTTGTCACCATAGCAGGAATGGAAATGAAGCTTCTAAAACGGACCCCAGATTTTGATCCTAGTAAAGAGCCCCCCATAGTCCCCATTTGGTTTAAACTCCCTGCCCTTCCTTACGGATATTTCAATCAAGCGACTCTTTTCGGATTGGGAGGGCCATTGGGACCCCTCTAAGATTGGACCCAACATCTCTACATAGGACTAAACACGAATATGCAAGGATACAAATTGAGAGGGACATAACCCTCCACGAAGTTCACAAAATGCGGGTGGGTTCTGCTGAAGAGGGACACTGGCAGGAGGTCATCATGCAACAAAGACCCTACTATTGCACACACTGCAGAATGTTTGGTCATACCACTGACAAATGTTTCAAGCTGCATCCACCTATCAGGAGATCTACTGCTCAGCTCAGGACTGACTCTAGCTCCCAGATTAATGTGGGTACAACTGATCTCCTACCCCTTCCACACCAGGGTTCCCTGGGTACTGCAGATCCCCCCCCCCTCCTATTGTTCGCAATGCCACCCCATTGGGCTTCCCCGCATCCCCCGACCATACTTGCTACCCCCGGTTTTCCCCACCTAAAATCACCCCACACATAGCCCCTTCCCACAATCCTACCTCCACCTTTCTCCCCCCTCCCCCAATAAGCTTAAGGCTACTAATGATTCTATGGAGGAAGAATGGGAGATTTATTTTCCCAAAAAAAAGAAAAAGAATAAATTTGAAGTACAAAAAACCTCAATACCCTCAAACTTAACCTTCAGGGATTTTTCCCCTACCCCCCCTCTTACTAGGGGAAGAACTAGATCTAGTTCCCACAGATCTTCTTCCCCCTCCCCCCTCCCTAATTCTGATGATAAACCTCCTTTGTTGGAACAATAGGGGGGTAGCCAGCCCCCAATCCCTAAAAAGACTTATTAACCTACACAAAAAACACACCCCTTGGTGTATTGTTATTTTGGAACCCATGGTTCATCAAAACCCATCAAAAATTTTAACAAAATTCCCAAGCTTTACCTTACACTCCAATATAAATAATAAGATCTGGCTCCTTTGCAGATCTGAGGTCACTTGGTCTGTGCTCATGGACAACTACCAATTTCTCCATCTATCTCTCCAATTTGCAAATCACAAAATATGTGCCACCTTCATCTATGTTGGTTGTAAGAAACAAGATAAAATTGACTTGTGGAACCACCTCATCACCTTCAGCAGCTCTATTGATCATCCTTGGTTGGTGGGGGGTGACTTTAATTCCATTGCCACCCCAGCTGAAAAATCTGGGGGAAGACCTCCCATTCTTAGCCAGCTAAACTCTTTTAAGGATAACATTCACCTATCTGGCCTCTTTGATCTAGGCTATAAGGGACATCCTTTTACCTGGAAGAGAGGCCAAATCTGGGAAAGGTTAGATAGGTTCCTGGTTAATGAAGCTTGGCACTCCAACTTCCTCCTCACTTCCATTACTCATCTCTCATTTCTTTGTTCTGATCATAGACCACTTTTACTCACCATCTCTGCTGCCCCCTACGGATTCTCCACCCCCCTTTCGGATATCAAAACTTTTGGTCCACCCACCCCGAGTTTCTTAATCCGATTCACCAACGATGGCGGGGGAAGTTCATCCCGATCCTTGGACTAATGCTGGGGCTATTACATCCGAAGACCAGCAAGGCTCTCGAAGCATTGGGGATGGATTGAATTTGGAAATGTCTTTTCCATTGTGATGGATGCTTGAAAAGGAGGTGATTAGAATGGAACCGCAAGTCTTAAGGGGTGCGGATTCCGAACTTTTAGTGGTCGCTCGAGCTCATTTATCCAATGCCATTGACATACAAGATATGTACTTGAAACAAAAAGCTTCAGCAAAACATTTCTCAGAGGGGGACAGAAATACAAAATACTTCCATGCTTATATCAAATATAAAAGGAGTTGTAACATCATTCATAGAATTAAGGATGATGAGGGAAATTGGCTAACTGACACAATGGCCATTGGCAGAAGTGCTCTAAGACATTTTCAGCAACTTCTTTCTTATAATAACCCTGACAGAGATAACATCTCCACCAACATTCTTGCTGAACACTACCGGTATATTAATGCACTGCCCTTAGTCGAGCCCCCTACGAGGCCGATATCCGGGAGGCTATTAAGAGCATTGACGAGCAAATCTGCAGGGCCGGATGGTTTTACTGCAGATTTCTACAAGAAAGCTTGGCCCATTATCAAATCTAAAATTACCAATGCCATTACCAGTTTCTTCCTTGGCAAAGATATGATTTATCATTTTAATTCTTCAACCATTGTGCTGATTCCTAAACATAATGATTTTAATACCTGGGATCAGTTCAGGCCCATAAACCTGACTTCTGTGATAAGCAAAGTGCTCAGCAAAATCCTGGTCCTAAGGATTCAACCTCACCTAAATAAGATTATCATCCTAAATCAGACTGCCTTCATTAAAGGCAGATCTATTTTTGATAATGTTCTGTTAGCTCATGAGATGTTATTGGACATCAACAAAAAATGCAGGGGGGGAAACTTAATCTACAAGCTTGATATCCAAAAGGCTTATGACACAATCAACTGGGGTTTCATTTTGGATGTGTTAGCAGCTAAAGGTTTCAACCCTGGCTTTTGCAACTTTGATTCATAGATGGCTTCACAATAACTCCCATTCCATTACGGTTAATGGATCGGTTTGGGGACCCTTCACTCGCTACCGGGGTACGAAGCAAGGGGACCCCCTCTCCCCAACTCTTTTTATTATTGCAATGGATTATTTCTCTTCCATGATCAACCAAGTATACAAGCATCACCCCCTGGTAAATTTTCACCACAGCTCAAATATCAATATTTCTCATCTGATTTATGCAGATGACCTCATGATTTTCTCCAATGCATCCAAGAAGGCTATTAAATATATTCAAAACTGCATTCAAATGTTTCAAAATCAATCTGGGCTCAAGTTTAATAGAGCTAAATGTCAGATCCTTTTTTCCAAAAGGGTGTCCCAAGAAGCAAAACACTGGATTCTAAATCACACAGGGTTTACCAGCACCAACCTTCCTATCAAGTACCTTGGGGTCCATCTAAGCACTGGCAGAAGCAAGCAAAACCACTTTGATGAGGTCCAACATAGGATTTGTAACTACTTATCTAACTGGACTCACCTATACCTATCTACTGGAGGGAGGATTACCTTACTCAAAAGCATCCTAACTACTTTGCCAAATTACCTCATGCAAATGACTACTATGAAAAAGAGTACTCGAACCCGGTTGGAAACAGACTTTTAACCACTTTTTATGGGTCGGTAAAGACAAAAAGATTCATTGGGCTGCTTGGAGGAAACTTGCTAAACCTCTTTGGGCTGGGGGATTAGGCTTCAAGTGTCTAAGTCACCTTCTCAAAATTAACCACTGCAAACTTTGGATTAATTTTAGGGCACAAACCTCTCTCTGGGCTTTATATCTTAATGGTAAATACTGCAGACACATTCACCCCTCATTGGCTTCTGCTAGACTGGGTGATTCTAGAATCTGGAAAGCCATGTTGAAAATTAAGCAGGAAGCTGAGAACCAGTACTTATGGCGGCTAGGCAAAGGCAAGATCAACTTTTGGTTGGACCACCTGGTGTCCCCATGGTCGGCTCCGACCACACACTCCTGCTAGGGACATTAACCTCTTGGTTGCCGATTCTTCGGGAGGAGGACCACTGGTCTATCCCTTTCCTCCACTCCATCCTCACTGATTCCTCAGCTAACAAGGTCAACACCATACCATTTGACAGATCTAAGCATGACACTATTTACAGAACTAACAAAAATCAAAGTTTCTCCAAGGAGATTTATGATAAACTTGTACACTGGGAGAGTGTACCACAGGGTGAGATCTGTTGGAATAAGTTCTTATTCCCTTCTATGGCATTTTTCTGTTGGAGACTGTTCAGGAACCTCCTTCCCACTGACGATATCCTTAAACTTAAGGGATTGAGAGGCCCTTCCTGCTGCAGATTATGTCATATGGAGGAAGAATCAATCAACCACCTTTTCTATGCTTGCAGTTTCTCCCAGCAGGTTTGGACTCAGTTCCTCCAGCACACTAATTTAAATACTATACGATTACGAGTGGAATCATCCGGTTACTTGCCGGCAAGATTGGCGAGAAAGCTGGGATTACTGCTATCCCTCTACTCATTGCATGGTTCATTTGGATGGCTAGAAACAAGGCTACTTTTGATAACATCCCTCAAGATGCTAAAACTGTTACTAGTCATTGTCTCGCCTATGTGCTTAAGCTAATCAAATTTAAAAACTTCCCCAATATTTGCTCCCAAAACTCCTTTCCTAAAACTGCCTCCTTCAGGATTACTAAAGTATTTTGGTTTCCCCCAACCCATAACTGGATCAAGGTCAACACTGATGGCTGCTATAAACTTGCTCAGGGTGGCATTGGAGGCATTTTCAGAAATCACAAGGGAAAATGTTTACTCTATTTTATGGCCCCTATTGTTGCCTGTGATGCATTAGATGCTGAACTTCAAGCTGTCTATTGGGCATTAAAGGAGGCTGTCCATCTTAACTGGTCTCCTCTCATTATGGAATGTGACTCTATGGATGTGATAACTCTTGTTTCAACATACACTACACATAACAGGCATGCCATCAACTGGACAACTAATTTCTGGGCTCATAAGATCAAACTTCTCATTACTAAGGTGCATGTTCAGTTTCAGTTCATTTTTAGGGAGGGGAACAAGCCAGCTGATTGGATTGCTAACATGGGAGTTCTCACCTCCAACCTTGCTCTTTCCACCACTCCATCTCCAATGCTCAGACAACTAATTGCTGGAGATCTGCTGAATATCCCTCATCTCAGGCTGAATAACTAACTTTGCCTTGCTGCCTGGTCTTGTCTCAGCTCCTCATTTTGATCAGTTTGTCACATGTGCTTTCTTTATGACCTGTTTCACTTATGTGTTACCCTCTCCTGGAGGTTTTGTCTTGGTAGGGGCTGCCATTAGCTTTTTGTTGTTGTTAGTTCTACAGGCCCTTCTACCAATTTTGTATCTATTTTGATTTTCAACATGTAGGGGCCTCCTTTGCCCTTCATATATATATATATATATATATATATATATATATATATATATATATATATATATATATATATATATATATATTTTAAAAAAAAAGGAGCAACGCGGAGGGCTCCCTACATGTTACTAATAAAAGGAGAGTACAAAATCATTGATGGAAATGCTCCCAACTAACAAAAAACCTAATGGAGACCATTCCCAAAGACCACAAAACAAGAAAACTAAAAGATTGGGTGAGTGAATATATACGTATACATATGTAAATATGTATAAATATAAAGTAAGTTTAAAAAGTGGTTTGGTGCAAAAACCCCATGACACCCAAGAAATTCCATCGGAACACGGGGGTGTCTCCGATCCGATATGTGGGAGCTGAAGCTTATCTCCATTAATTAAAACTTTGAGATCAAAAGGGGGTTGAGGCAACTAAAACCTGCTGGGATCCGGCCCCCTAACTCGCTAACCAATGAGCCACTTTGTTACCCTCCCTAGGAATTGAAGAAGAGGTAAAATGGGTGGGTTTAGCCCGATTAATTTGTTTTCTCCAATAGTCTTGCATCCGGGTTGTAGACCGGCTTTCTTCGAAGAATGTTAAGTAGAACAGTGGAATCAACTTCTAGCCAAATATTCGACCGGTTAGCAATTTTGGCAATATGCATAGCATACTCCACAGCAATAAATTCGGTCTCCAAGTGCATCTCTAGCTTTCACGGGTGCATAAAAGAAAAGTAGGCGATTACCATAAGAGTTTCGAAAATTCCTCCCACTCCCGCATTATCCTTAGAGAAAGCGCCATCGGTATTAATTTTGATGGTTGGGTTAGAAGGGGAAGCATCTAACCAGACTTAACTTTTTACCAACGATAGGTAGGAGCTCGGTGTGCAACTGATTGGTGAAACCCTTGTGTTTAATGATTTTGTGTAGATATGTTTTACGAGTTATTGGCTACTTTGTCCACGATGAGCGACTATCCCATCAAATTTGGCATCGTTTCCGGCCATCCACAGAAACCACATCACAATGCGAGTGTAGAGTATTAACCTTCGATTTTCCTTATTCATCCAAAGTGTATGTAGATCTTCCCAAGCAATAAGTTTGGTTCTTCCGACCATTGGTTAGTTGCGTCCATACGAGTTCGGAAAAGGAGCGGTTAAAATATAGATGAGGGATGGATTCATCATGTTGATGGCGAGAGAACACATTTAGAGGGCCCCCTAAGACCTTTCGGTTTAAGAATATCATCGGTTGGGATGATGCCATGGAAGGTTCTCCAGCACGGAAAGGACATGGAAGGGGACAAAAATTTATTCCAAATGGAGTTTCCCAGGGAACGAAGGCCAGTTGAAAAGACTCCTGTAAATAGTTTTAGTTATATTTTGATTGTGGTGATTACTCCAACAAACTTTATACTGGACTATTTTTATCAAAATTGATGGTAGAAATCTGCCTTGTCGAATGATCCTGTAAAATGGCTTTGAGTCGTGGAAGAGACCAATTGCTCCCATCCCAAAACTCACAAACCTTTGTAGTTGAATCGGTAAGATTATCTTTAGCAACTAACCAATCCTTGGGACACCAGTTATCTAACCAAAATTCACTTCACCCTCCCTGAGCTCCGGATAAAAAGATTTTCAGCAGAACTTCTCAACTTAAGTAGATTGACCCGCATTCTAGAGTCACCTAATTTCCTGACCACTTGAGTGGGATGGGAGAACCTGCAGTATTTACCCATCATAAATTTAGCCCACAGTGAGTTTTGGGCTCTGAAGTTAATCCATAATTTGCACATATTAACCTGCTGAATTTGAGGAAAGCTTTTGAATCCAAGGCCACCAGCAACCATCGGTTTTGTGACCTTTGCCAAGAAGTCCAATGCTTTTGGGTTCTCCGACCGACCCATAAAAATCTATTAAAATCCCTTTCCAACTCGTAATTGGGTACTTTTCTTCATAGCAATCATTTGAAGAAGATAGGAGGGGAAGGTTGTGAGGATACTTTTAAGGAGTGTGATTCTACCACCATTTGATAAGAAAGAATTAGTCCAGCAGCTCGATTGAGAGGCGACTTTGGTGAGAATCTCCTCAAATTGAATTTGTTTGGTTCCGCCTAAAGTGAGAAGGACACCCGGATATTTAAAAGGAGGAGTACCGCATTTAAATCCAAGTGTACTCCAGAATCCATTGCTTGATCCGAATAGGTGTCGGCTTGGAGAATACCAATTGACACTTCTCGGGATTGAAAAGCATTCCGGATTGTTGTTGGAAGGAGTCTAAACGAGTGTTTTAACTTTTTCACAAGCGGTTTTGTGTGCACTCGAGAAAACCATGATGTCATCTGCATAAAGGAGGTGAGAAATAACAATGTTTGATTTATGATGGTACCTGGCATATCTTTTATTCAGAATGGTCTGATTAACCATCCTTGAGAAATGATCAGCAGCTAATATGAAGATGAGAGGAGAAAGTGGATCTCCCTGCTTTAATCCTCTGGTGGCATGGAATTTGCCTCTGGCAGTCCCATTCAATAAGATAGAGTGTTCATTTGAATGAAGCCACCTGGAGATGAGATTGCGGAACCGTTGCTTGGAAACCTCTAGCAATCAAAACATCTTCGATAAACTCCCGGCTAATGGTATCATAGGCTTTTTGTATATCCAACTTGTATATGAGATTACCTCCCCTATGAACTTTATCCAAATCAAGCAAAAGTTCCTGGGCAAGTAGCACATTATCGAGAGATTGACCTCGCCCTTCACAAAAGCCGATTGATTCATGCATATTAACCTATCAAGATGAGGTTGAAGTCTCCCCACAATTATTTTGCCGATAACCTTACCGATTACGGATGCCAAAGAGATGGGTCTAAAATGATCCCGGTTATGCATAAGATTATTTTTGGGAATCAACACAATGTTTGAAGCACAAAAATAACCGGGAAGATCATTTCCAAGGAAGAAACTTTGGATAGCTGCCACCACATCACCACCAACCAAATTCCACTCCTTCGATAAAAATCTGCTGTGTAACCATCCGGTCCTGCAGTTTTAGAACTATCAATTGATTTTATAGCATTCCGGATTTCTTGCTCGATTGGGATGGTAGTTAACTCAAGTACATTGGTGTAATGCAAGTTGTCCCGGAAAAGAGATCTATCAATAGGCGATACGGTTCCGGGAGGAGGATTAAGTAGCTCGTCAAAATGTGTAATAGCATCCAAACCAATCTCGGTGTCCTCCATGATTTTCCCTGCCATCAGCTCGTGTGGATAGAGTGAATAGTATTACATTTCCTTCTATATTTTATACGGGCATGGTAAAGCCGAGTGTTCCTATCCCCATGAATAAAATGGTTCAAAGCGGCTTTTTGTTTTAGATATTGCTCCGACTTATCGATAGCTAACGATAAATTATTTTGTGCGGTGAAGTAATGTTCATCCGTAGCGAGTGCCGACTTGGATTTTAGACTCAATTTGATTGAGCTCTTTCTCGACCACTTGGACGACTTCATGGAGGTTTCCTATAAAGTTCCAATTCCATTTCCTAAGAGCTTTACCGAGAGTTATCCGTAGTCCGCTAATCCGATGAGAGGGTCCGGGTGATCGATACGATGCCAGTTTTCCGAACAATCTTGTGGAACTCAACATAGGAGGACCAAACGTTCGGATATCCGAAAGGAGGGGGAGTATTAGAGCAGGTGGGGGAGGTAATAGATATAAGGAGAGGTCTATGATCGAACCAGACAAGACTCGGGTGAGTAACATAAGTAAGAAGCCAATTAGAGAGCCAAAGGTTGTTAACCAACATCCTATCAAGCCTCTCCCGAGATAATCCCTCTCTTCCATGTAAAAGCGAGTCCTCTAAATCCAAGGTCATAAAGATTGGCTGCATGAATATTATCATTGAAAATGGTCATATCAGAGAGCTTGGGAGGTCTACCCCCAATTTTTTCATTTGAAGACCCCACACTGTTAAAATCACCCCCAATAATCCAGGGTGAGAGTACTTGGATACTGATGTCCCGTAGTCGACTCCACGAGATAACTTTATCTTCCTTTTTACATCCGAGCATAAACAAAGGTTATTAAACCATCCCTGCCATTAATCTGAAAGGAAGAATGTATAAATTGCTTGTTGTCAATAAGGATAGACCGAGTTCACCTCTTTTCTACAAAAAATCCAAATTTTATTATTGCGAGTTAGCATAGTGGTTGTAGCCTTGTAGCTTGCTGATGATTTTACGAGGATATTTATTAACCAAAGGTTCCGGGATGGTAATGCACCATAATTTATATTTTTTGTTTAAATGTAGCGAGTCTTTTAAAAGATAGGGGATTAGCAATACCCCTAATATTCCAACAAAGGAAATTTATCATTAAATGGGATGGGGATTAAAAGAGGATTGAGATCTAGATCTAGATCTCCCCCTGGTAACAGAAATTCCAGCTAACTCCCCCACAGAAAGAGGAGTTCCAAGTTTTTGTACTTCACTGAGATTATTCTTCTTCTTTTTCCTGGAGGTTTGGGTGTGCCGTTTGCCTTCCATCTCTTCCTGCATAACACTGATTCCGAGCATTGGAGGAAACTCGGGTATCCACTTGCCGTTCAATAGATTGAGTTGGTGTAACTATTCGACTTCCTCTTCCTCCCTTCAGTAACTATGTGGGGATCTTCCCCAAGCGGACTCGAAACATCATCGAAACATTTCGATAACTCCGGAGTGAACTAGAGGGGTGCAATTATCCACATTGATCGTGGGTTCAACGATCATCACCCCAACGAAGGGGGATTTGATAAGCCGGTGTTCTCCCCACCTCGATCGGAGGGGTAAAGCAAGTTTGAGAGACCGAGTTCACAAAGTCTCTCCTTTCTCCCGAGCCCCGTTGCACTAAAACAGATATCAACGGATTGCTTGTGTTGAGTTTCCTTTGTTATGGATCTTCTAGATGGGGGATGAATTCTGTAGCATTTTTCAATCGTATGTCCAAACATTTTGCAATGAGAGCAATAATAAGGTTTTTGCTGCATTATAACTTCTTGCCATTGTTCTTCCTTAGCTGATCCAATCCAATTTTTTTTTACCTCAGGCAGTGAAATATCCCTCTCAATCTGGATCCTAGCCATTTCGGGTTTAGCTTTATTAATTGTAGCAAGCATCCGGTCTTAAAGGAGTTCCAATAGACCTCCCGATTTGGAAAAGAGCATCCCGATTAAAAAATCTGTATGGAAGATTGGGTAGTTTAAACCAGATTGGCACAATTGGGGGGTCCTTACTAGGATCAAAATCTGCTGTCCATTTGATTATTTTCATCTCCACTCCAGCAATACTCACCAAATGTTTAGCAAATAACATAGCATAATCCTCTTCAACAGTGAAGATGATAAGAAGGTGTCTTCCATCCAGCAGTCCTAGCTTCCAATTCCTTGAAAATTCGGTGATTCAAAGTATTTCCTCACTAGCTCCATCTTGGGATGTCCCAAACTAAATTTCCCAATCAAAGTGAGTTTCACTTCATCATCAAGCACGACCAATTCCCGATCGGTGAAAATCACGGCGGGATGGCCATCCTTTTCTTCCGGAGGTCCGATAAATGGGCAAGAAATTCTTCCAATCTGCGCATCATGCAATCTCCGTGGGAAAAATAATGCTGGAAGGATCCGTGATGGAAGGGGCAGATCCTACAACACCGAGCATAGGTGGCTTTTGCCCACTCAATGTTGGTGGTAAGATCAATGGGGTGAGCCATCGGACCACCCAACAACACCAACAGAGCCACCGGTGGAATAGTGTACCCGAACGGATGGGAAAAGGAAGAAATGCACACGGACCAAGAGCAAGGAGCCGCATATCAACCAAAAGTGAGCACAACCCTGAGTGGGTACACCCACAGACCAAAGAGCAAGAAAAACCACCCCAAAAAGAGCACAATAGAACAGTAAAAATTTGAAAAATAAAGAACCCGGGAACAACAAAATGCTGCCAGAAGAGCAACCAAGGAGCCCGAGAACACTTCACCTCCAGACCAGCACACACCAAGGTTTCCTGCACCACCACCCTCCAAGCCGCCGCCGGCAGGGTCATGCTAGAAATCCTAGCAAAGCACACTTTGCCGCCAACATTCTTTATATATATATATATATATATATATATATATATATATATAAAGGGAGCATTTATATATTGCTATCAAAATTATATTGTTTCTCTTACCTTTTTTTTTAATATCCCCGTGGGATCGAAAACTAGGACTTCACTAGAGCCCTGTATTACTTGAATGATACGTCTACTTACGTTAAAAATTGTGACTTTTACGATAAAATTTAAATATAAATTTGTAAAGGTAAACCTCACACATCAAGTTTTTGAAGCCATTTTCCAGAAATTAAATTTTAAAAAATGTGGTATCAAATTCTTGTATTTTAAAGCATATTAAAAGTCACATCACAACAATTATTAAAGAAGATTTTAAAGAAAGTGAGTCTTATCCGAGAGAATGTTAGAGATATGGATGGTAAGATTGAAAATATTCAAAGCTATATTGTTAAGCATTATGAGTATTAGGAGAATTATCAACAGTATTTGGATAGAGTGATTAGAGGTGATCACAGTGCTAAGATGCCCCCTGATCCGTTTTATATACCTTTTGTGTCATCCAAAGACTGGAATGAAAAAGATGATGATGAGGATGATGATTAGAGTTGTTGTGTTGAGTTTGTTTTGTTTTGTGATTTCTTATGTGTAGTTATGTTTTTATTTTGATGTTTTTATATGTGATGTGATAATTAATTATTGTGTGAAGTATTTCTGATATGAACTTTGATTTTGTATATAGCATATTAAGACTATTTCTTTTATGCACATTCAGATGTTTATGTGATAAATTAATGTTTTATGTTGTAATTTTTTATATGTGTGTAATAGTAAAAGTTTTAATGTGTATTTAGTGTTTGATATTTTTTAATAGAGTGTAAACTAATTCCAAATCTGTTAGGAAATATAGAACACTATTAAAAACCACTATTTGAAAATTGCATGTTTAAAACTTTTCAAAATCTACTACCAGTTATTATCTAGTATTGTTGTCATTTTAGTTATGTTAAGTTGGTGTGTATTTGGTTTGAAAACCTCCACTACTGTAGAAGTCATTTGAAATTTTTATTTTATGAAAAACTAAATTTAGTTTCTTTTTACTCCTGTTTTTCTTTAAAACTATTATACTTGCATATTTAGGATATTGAAATTCATGCAAGCATGTTATTTTGTTTTTAGTTTTCTCTCATATATCATTTCATATGCTTAAATATTTTTATCCTAACTAAAAATTAAAGTTTGGGGGAGTTTAAAATAACTAAATTTTTCAAAAACATAAAATTTATTTGTTCACAATAATACTTAAACTAAATTTGGTTTTCGCTTGAAAATGATTATGTACATGAAGTTATATTAGGGAAACAAAATTTTTAATATATAAATGAATAAAAGAATTTAGTTAAAATATATAGTAATAATGACAAATTTAAAGTTAAAATGTTCTTATTGAAGAAATGTTAAATATAGTTAAACTATCTTTAGTAAGAAATATTGTATTTTTGGATGAATAGAAGATTTGAATTTTACTATTCAAAGCTTAAATTTCTTTTATTGAGAAATAATTTTCAATACTATTATTATGATTTTTAAGTGAAAGATACATATCATACCATTATTTTAAATGGAATGGTGGAATTCAAAATCATTAAAGGCCTATTGATGCACCAAAAATATGTAATGTTTTTGCTTTATAATTTTGCCCATTTTTTGTGATATTGCACTTTAAAGAAAGGTATTTTTCATGATTTGTTTCAGCTATGATGATTTTAGGTGATTGGAGCAAAAAGAACCAAAAAAGAACAAAATTGGAGCGAAAAGGAGCAAAATGGGAGAAAATAGTTTCTGGCGCCGCCGGCGCCAGAAAGGGAGCCGGCGCCCTATGTCCGTGCAATTTGAAATGAAGAGTTTTGGTGACTTTTTGAAGAGATGCTTAAGTAAAATCTTGGGAATTCATTTCTAACATATATGTAACTGTTTTTGAAAGAAATTTAAGATGGGAAGAAGAGTGTAGAAGTAGAGAGAGGGTGAGTTTAGAGTTAGGGTTTGGAAGAGTGAGAGTAGAAGTGAAGATTTGAGAGGGATTCTTCTTTATAGTGTGAAGGAGAAGGAGTAAAGTGAGAGATTACTTCTTGCTTTCCATTCTAAAGAGGAAATTGAGTGTTGCAAAGAAGATAGAAAAAAGATTCAAAGGAACTTCAAGAGATTTGCTTGGGGAAGAGAAAGAGATAAGTTGTATTTGCTATTGTGATTTGTATAACTTTTCTTTTATATATAAAATACATGTTTTATTATGCTCTCTATGAATTCTGAGTAGTATCCTTCGTATTTCTTCTTACATAGAGATGTGATGATGTGATGATGTGGATTTGAAGTGCTTTTAAAATATTGAAGAAACTGTGATAGTTTTTCATTTCGAACTTAATTTACTATTCGATCTAGCCATATGAATTGTTAAAATCTATTGTTATACATTAACTCCAAAAGGATTGAGTGTCCTACAGTAATAATGAAGAATCAATTCAATGTCCATGAATGAATTGCGTAGTTCATGGGAATTAAGTACAAATAAATAGGGAAATGTGTTTTGATGGGCTTCAAATTGGAGGTTTCAGGGTGACATGATGAGATCCCCAATTTGATCCTAAGATTGGTAACTAAATTCGAAGGTTAACCTTCAGGTGAAGGGTGAGTGGGAGCTCCTTAGTGACAGCTGGTAACCTCCCAGCCTAGCCTAAGATTTAGTGACTGAACTTAGGAAATGTCAATGTTCTTTACATGCTTAGAAGAGGGGGTACTCTTTTGAGGGTAAAGAAACATTTATGCTCCTATTTGGCACAATACAATAAATAATCAACCTATATCATTCACACATCATATACAGGAAAAAACTTTTCATATATATTAAAACTTTTCATATACAAAGCTTAGTGTGTGTGTGTTAGTTAATTCTGTTTAAAGATTTTAGAAGTAATTGTGGTGTGCTTAACTGTTACTGTTTCTGCATCTTGTTAGTAGAAGTAAACTTAAACTTTAATTGTAATTTGACCATTGTTTTTCAGTATTACGCAATCTATTTTTACGAACGTGCCTTCCCTGTGGGATCGATAACCAAGACTCCATTAGAGCCCTTTATTACTTGATAAGATACGTATACTCGCGTTGAAGTTTGGAATTTACAAAATCAATATAAATATATAAATTTGGGTTCATAAGTTCTTGCATAATAAAAAGTCTCCATCATATTTTTTTGGCATCGTGTTCGGGGAAGGTATAAACGGTATTTATTGATAATATAGCAACTGAAAACCTTTACTTTGTAGTGTGTAATTGTGTGTCTGTTTAATTGTTAGAGTAATTATGTGATTTATATGTGTTGTAGTGGATCTATAGGTTTAGTATCTTATGATTCGGAGTTAGAGCATACTGTTAGAAAAATTAGAAAACAACAAAAACAAACTGAGAATCCTTGCGAAATGGTGAATAACCAAGATAATCAGAGAAATGATATTGGAAATTTGCCAAGGCATTTAAGAGATTATGCTAACCCAACAACAGATGAAATTCATGTGACTATTCAAAATCATGATGTTAATGCTAATTCATTTGAGCTTAAACCTACTATTATCCAAATGATAAAAAAAAATAAATTTGGATGAACATCTAATGAGAATCCAAATTTACATCTCACTAGTTTTCTAGAACTGTGTGCTACTTTTAAATATGACGGAGTGTCGAGTGATGTTGTCAGACTTAGACTTTTTCATTTTTCAATAAGGGATAAAGCTAAGGCGTGGTTAAATTCGTTAGCACCTAGATCTATTAGAACTTGGGGAGAACTTTCTCAAAAGTTTCTATCAAAATATTTCCCTCCATCAAAGACTGCTAAGCTATGAAATGATATAACATCTTTTGGTCAGTTTCAAGGGGAATCAATATATGAAGCTTGGGAAAGATTTAAAGATCTTTGTAGGAAGTGCCCATATCATGATTTACCAGACTGGTTAAAAATTCAAACATTTTACAATGGATTAGTGGGATCATTGAGATCGATTATAGATGTTACTGCTGGTGGATCGTTAATGTGAAAACCTTTTGATGAAGTATACTCATTAATAGAAGAAATTGATACTAATAATTTTTAATGGCCCTCTGAACGGGTAAATCCTAAGAGAGTAGCAAGTGTTCATGATTTAGATATGATGACTATGATAGTTTCTCAAATTGCAGCCCATTTAAAGAAAATAGATCAGTTTGGAATGAAATATTCTCAACAACCCCAAGTGTTAAAGGAAAATTCATTTGGACAGATAACAGAATCTGGAACACCATATGAGACTTTGAATGCTATTAATAGACCTAATAGTCCTTATTCAAATTAGTATAATTCTGGTCAGAAGAATCACCCAAATTTTAACTGGAATAATAGCAATGCCAATGTTAACCCAAAATGGGGGAACAATAAATCCAGTTAGAAATTCAAACAATCAAGGAAATACAAATTTTAGGCCAACTTATCCTCCTGGATTCAATAGTAACCCGTAATTTAGGGATAAGAAGTTGTCTACTGAAGAAATGATTCTGAATATGAGAAATCAATTACAAGCACAAGGGGTTGCGATGAAAAATTTTAAAAATCAATTGGGGCATATTTTCACTGCACATAATAATAGACCTTCTGGAATGCTTCCAAGTAATGTTGAGATCAATCCAAAAGATCATAACAAGGAACAACTTAAGGCTAATCAATTAAGGAGTGGGAAGGAATTGGAGACGAGAGTACAAAAATATGTTGAAATACAGAAAGAGAAGGTGGGTATTTAAAAAGGTTCAAACAAGATTTATCCATTCATGGAATATCATCTTAAACAAATGAAGATTACTGACAAAAAAACACCACTTCCATCTCCTCAAAGATTGAAACAAAAAAATAGGGATAACATATTTCGAAAATTTTTGGAGATCCTTAAGAAACTAACGAAAAATATTTCTTTTGTTGAAGCATTAGAACAGATGCCTGATTATGCCAAGTTTATGAAGGATATTCTCGAAAAGAAAAGAAAGTTCACAGATGATGATACTGTTGCACTTAGTGGAGAGTGTAGTGCAATTATTCAGAAGAAGTTTTCGGAAAAACTTAAAGATCCTGGTAGTTTCAATATCCCTTGTGCTATAGGTGAAAAATCTTTCGGAAGAGCCTTATGTGATCTGGGAGCTAGTATTAAACTTATGCCTTTATAAACTTTCAAAAGGTTGGGAATAGGAGAAATTTCTCCTACATCTGTGGCTCTTCAGTTGGCCGATCATTCCATTACTTACCCTAAAGGAGTGGTGGAAGACGTGTTAGTGAAAGTGGATAAATTTATCTTTCCTATGGATTTTATTGTACTTGATATGGAGGAAGATAAAGAAATTCCAATCATTTTGGGAAGACCATTCCTTGCTATTGGGAGATCAGTGATTGATGATTAAAAAGTAGAATTAACTATGAGGGTTAATGATCAAGAGGTAACCTTTAATATTTTGAAATCTATGATGTATCCTTCAATGGCAAAAGATGATGAATGTTTTAGGATGAAGGTCTGTGAATATTTGAGAAAGGATCATTTTGAAAATATATTCCAAAAAAAGTGGAGTATGAAAATATTTTTGAAGAAGGAATTGAAAATGAAGAAAGCTCAGATAGTAAGAAGAGTGAAGATTTGGAGTATGTTCAGGAGAGATTTGAAGTATTAGATACTATGGAAGGTAGAGATAAAAGCTTAATTCCATCTATAATAAAACCTCATGAACTTGAGATGAAAATTCTCCCTAATCATTTGAAGTATATATTTTTAGGAGAATCATCTACCCTACCACTTATTGTATCTTCGGAGTTAAACGAATATCAATAACAAAAATTGTTAGAAATTTTAAAAATACACAAAAAAGCTTTTGGATGGACTTTAGCAGATATTAAAGGAATCAAACCTTCGATTTGTATGCACGGGATTTTATTAGATGAAGAACATAAACTGAGACTTGATTCACAGAGGAGATTGAATCCAATAATGAAAGAAGTAGTTAAGAAAGATATTTTAAAATGGCTGGATCTTTGGAATTATTTATCCTATTTCAGATAGTGCTTTGGTGAGTCCAATACATTGTGTACCAAAAAACGGAGCAATGACTGTTCAAGTGAATGAATGGAATGAAATTATACCCACAAGATAAATTAATGGATGGCGAATTTGTATTGACTAAAGGAAATTAAATGCCGCCACCCGAAAAGATCACTTTCCTCTTCCTTTTCTAGATCAAATCTTTGGATAGACTTGTTGGACACAAGTACTACTACTTTCTGGATGGATACACTGGTTATCATCAAATACCTATTGCTTCTGAGGATCCAGAAAAGAAAACATTTATTAGCCCTTACGAAACTTTTGCATTTTGAAAAATGCCTTTTGGATTGTAGTGCACCTGCAACATTTCAGAGATGTATGATGTCTATCTTCAGCAGTATGATAGATAATGGAATAGAAGTTTACATGGATGATTTCTATGTATTCGTGACTTCAATTAAAATCTGTTTGGAAAACTTAGCAAAAGTTTTGGAGCATTGCGAGAAAATAAATTTATTTCTGAATTGGGAGAAATGTCAATTTATGGTTACAAGAGGAATTGTGTTTGGGCATAAAATTTCTGAATTTGGTATGGAGGTCGACCCAGCTAAAATTCGAGTGATTGAGAGATTTTCACCACCCACTACCATGAGAGAGGTGTGGAGTTTCTTAGGACACGCTGGATCTTACAGGCGATATATTAAAGTTTTTTCTAAAATTGCCAAACCTTTGTGCCAACTTCTAGAAAATGATAGAAAATTTGATTTTTATGATGAACTTTTGTGTGCTTTTGAATTATTGAAAGAGAAATTAATCACTGCTCCTATAATTATTTCACCTAATTGGGAGAAACCATTTGAACTTATGTGTGATGCTAAAGATTATGCGATCGGAGTAGCGTTGAGGCAGAGGTATGATAAATTTTTCAAAGTCATTTACTATACTAGTAAAACTCTTAATGAAGATCAGATTAATTATACCACTACTGAAAGAGATTTATTAGTTATAGTATTTACATTTGAAAAGTTTAGACCTTATTTAATTGGAGCTAAAAGTATTATGCATACAGAACATTCAGCTATCAAATATTTAATGCAAAAGAAGGATGACAAACCTAGATTGATTAGATAGATACTTCTTCTGCAAGAATTTGATTTTATGATAGTAGATCAGAAGGGATCTGATAACCAAATAGCTAATCATTTGTCGAGATTAAAATATGATAAATTATCTGAATTTGGGAAGGAAGTTACAGAAACTTTCCCTGATGAACAACTTCATACTATTATAGGAAGAAATTTGCCTTGGTATGCTGATATTGTGAATTATATTGTGAGTGATATTTTACCACCTCATTTAATAAGACAACAATAAAAGAAGTTTAAATATGATGCAAGATTTTATTTTTGGGATGAGCTCTATCTATATAAACAGTGTGAGAATATGATTATTAGGAGATGTGTGCCACAGGAAGAAATTAATTTAATTATTCAATGTTGTCGTGATTATGAATTTGGAGGTCATTTCAGTGTTGATAAAACTACTTTTAAGATTTTATAATCTGAATTTTATTGGCCTACTCTTTTTAAGGATGTATACAAATATATTAAATCATATGATCGATGTCAGAGAGTAGGAAATATCTCTAGAAGAAATGAAATGCCTCTAAACTATAATTTGGAAGTTGAAAATTTTGATCTATAGGGATTAGATTTTATTTGACCATTTACTCCTTCATTCAGGAATTTATATATACTGGTTTCAGTTGATTATGTCTCGAAAAGAATTGAAGCTATTGCTTTACCTAGATGTGATGCTCGGAGTGTTTCAAAATTTTTAAAGGAAAATATATTTGTGAGATATGGAATGTCGAGAGTGATTATAACTGATGGTGGATCCCACTTCAAGAATAATCAAATTATGAGATTGATTGAGAAATATAATATTATACATAGAATCTCTACTGCTTATCATCCCCAGACTAGTGGTTTAGCAGAAGTGTCTAATTGTGAAATTAAAAGACATAAATTAGATTGGTCTGCTCGATTAGATAGTACATGATGAGCTTATTGGACTGCTTTTAAGACCCCTATTGGGATGTCTCATTATAGACTAGTGTTTGGTAAGACTTGCCATTTGCCGGTTGAATTGGAGCATAAATCATATTGGGCGTTAAAAGAGTTGAATTTTAATTTGAAAAATGATGGAGAGAAGAGATTTATGCAGTTGAATGAATTGGAAGAAATTAGAAATGCATCTTATCACAATGACATGATGTATAAAGAGAGAATGAAATTGTGGCATGATCGGAAGATACAAAAAAGGAATTTGGAACATGGACAGAAAGTTTTGTTATATAACACAAGATTGAAATTATTTCCTAGAAAGCTCAAGTCTAGATGGTTGGGACCTTTTACAGTTGTAAAAGTTCATTCTTTTGGAGTTGTTGATAATGAGGATCCTAATGACTGGAAAGACTTTCAAGGTTAATTGGCATCAATTAAAGCCTTACTTTGACGGCTTTCAACCTGACATCAAAGAGGTTTTAATTCTAAGTCATCTCGACTAACTGAATGGTTTGTCGGGATGACGACTTTAAACCAAGAGATTTATTGGAGGCAACCCATATGTATCTTTATGGTGTGTTTGCTTATTTGTTGTAGTTTTGATTTTAGATAATTTTTTCGGAATCCTAATCGCTCCTAAATACTTTTAAAAATTAATACATATTGGATCAAATTGAGATATTGGAATATTTCAGACCAAACGAAGTTCGGTGAAATTTTTGTCCACTGGCGCCACTTGCGCCCAAGTACAGACTGTATGCTGAACTTCAGGATTTGAGCACTGTCGCGGCCCTATAGAGCGCCGCCGGAGTCCAAATCCTGGTGACGGTTATTTGAGTATAAAAATTTTATTTTTGGCGGTTTAAAGCGATATATTCTTCCTTATAACCCCCAAAACTCCATTTTAAACCTCTAACCACCAGAAAAATGAAAACTTCCTTTCCCAATTCACATCCCATGGATTCCTACTCTATAGAACCCCCTCGATCTCGCATTTTCAACTGACAAAAGTTTATCAGTTTTGAGGCACAGTGATTATTCACCAAGGTGATGATGAATAGGAGAATTATAAATGAGAGAGCCTTTATTAATTGAGTTTTGGATAATCCTACTGCATGAGTTGAAGAGATAATAAAGAAAAGGCGTTGGGAAGTGCTATGTTACACTACCGCTGCTGTAGTTGTTCCGGTTGTGAAGGAATTCTATGCAAATCTTCACGAGATCAACCAAGGATTCGTCTATGTGTGAGGTAGGTTTGTGCAATTCACTCCTCCGAAAATTAATGATCTCTTTATGATTGAGAATGTTCTTATCTGCCGCTATTGCAATTTTAATGCGACAAGCGATGATATGAATAATTTTTATCATTATTTGACGATGAAAATGAAGATTGGGAAGTAAGAGACAATGGATATATTAGTTTCCCTCATGCATCTTTAAATTTGGTGTCAAAGCAGTGGCAATATTTTATTTCGGTGAAGTTATTTCCAACTTTGAAGATTAGTTAAGTAACCAAGGAAAGTGTTATTTCAAATTTCTGTATTCAAATTAGAAGGTCGATTAATATTGGAAATATAATTGTGAAATCTATTTTGGGATTGATAGTTCATGGATCTAAATATGGACTTGGACACCTGTTCACCACATTTCTGTTACGTAGTCAATCACAAGTTCCGTATGAGAGTTGGGAAAAGGTTCTTCTTCCCTGGAGGCCTATTGATCCAACTAATCTTTATGACTACCAAACAGTAGGAGAGGAAGGTGATATGGATCTTCTTGCTGATCAAACAACTCAGCCTTCACAACCCATTCAGCCTTACTTTCCTGAAAGTTCCAGAGTGATACTGAAGAAAATCAAACAGTTGGAAAAAGAGGTATAGAATGTTTTGAATGTCATTAATAATATTTCTGATTTATTTGATCACATAGACTGGAGGATGAAGGAACAATTTGAGCACACTGATCAGATTGAAATGGGCTTGATTAATCTATTGAAAAAGAATGTTGTGCATCCTCAATCTATTAGAGATATCAGAGAGGAAGATAGTTCGGAGACTGATGAGGAGTGACTATTGGATTCTGCTTGTGCTTGATGTGTGTTTGCTTTGCTTTGCTCAGTTTTGCTTTGCTCGGTTTTGTTCGGTGTGTTTAGTATTTGCTTTAATTTGTTTTTTAGTTTGTATTTGGATTTACTATGCCTAATTTCATTGTGTGTGCTTATATTTTAGTGCTTACTTATCGTAGTGTACTTGCAACTCTAAAAATCTAAGGGTCGTTGATTTGATTTTATGAACATGTTAGTGTTTATGTTGTAATGTGAATTTTATATATAGAAATGATGTTTTGTGTTGTTTGTGTAAGAATTGTGTTAGTTATGAGACTGATTACCAAGACTATCGTTCGTACTTATGAGTCTCATGTGGGAGTGATCCATGAGAAAAATACCTATTTTTATGCCTTGATTTTTATCAAATTTTTAAGGATATTATGCTTTAATTAAAGGTATTTTATATTTTTGGATGTAGGTAATGCAAAAATGTTCAAAAAGAAAAAGAAGATGAAAAAGGATGAAAAAGGAACAAAAAGGAGCAAAAATGAAGCCAAAATGCAAAATTGTGACGGTTTTTGTAACTACTTTGTACGGTTATTTTGACAGTTAGAGAGGTTATTGGACCATCTAGAAGATTGGTAGTTATTCCTGGATTATAAGACATGTGATACATTGTATTTAGACGCTTGGAAACGGTTTGAATCACGAAGAGGTGCGAAGAACTGGATGCAGAGTCCGGCGCCTAGGTGCCAGATGCCAGTGCCTAGGCACCCGACACACTTTCTAGAAGATTCATTGAACTTTGACACATTTTGAAGAGATGCCTTAGGCAACCCTTGAAGCCTATAAATAGTAGGCTATTTCCACAGAGAAAAAAGCCCAGCCCAAGTAGCCCAATAAGAAATCTAAAAATTAGAGAGATAATTTTAAGGGGCACACTTTTAGTTTACTTTCCTTCATAAATTAGTGAGTTTACTTTATTTAGAGTTTGTATTGAGAGTTTGGAAGAGTTGGTGCTTATGAAGTCTATTTCGTATTGGATTCAGAAGGAATCAGAGGTTCAGTTGGAGAAACACTTGAGATAAGTATTTGTAATTTTATTCAAAGTTCTATTTATATGTTTTGTTATTTAGATTCAATGTGTTCTGAGTAGTTACTTTATTTTCTCCTTTCAATTATGAAAAGATAAATAAGATAATATTAAATTTGCTGGAGAATTAGAAACTAAAATATTGTCTTAATATTGTGATGATATTAATACCTGGTCTTAATTTACTATTTAAATTGGCCATTTAAATTGTTAAAATCTGTTGAAGAATTTTGAGATCTATAAGAAGATGAATTCTTAACTAGTAGATATCTCATGAATTCTTAGGTAGTCGAAGGCCTTGTGCGGGTTATTCAAGGTGAAGTGCAAATAAATAGGAAAATATTATTCAATGGGCATAGAATTGATAAGTTTTTAGAGTGACAGACTAAATTCTTGTAATTTAGTTTATAGAGAGGGAACGGGTCACTAGTAGGGCCGACCATAGCCACCCTTGGACATCTAGTAGTGTGAGCCTAGATTAACCCATTCTACTGACAATACATCCAGACCTGATATATAGATTAGCCAATGTTCTTTATACTATCGAGCGAAGGTAAAGAATAGGAATGCTTCTATTTGGTACAATACCATAAATTTATATTCTCCACGAATATTATATTATCTAAAAAGTGTTGGATTAATTGAAAGGAAGAAAGTTGTTTGCTTATTATTATTTACATCACATATTATTTTATTATTGCTTTAATTTTGCATTTAGTAAATCAAAAATATTAAATATTAAAAATTTAAAATAAATACATAAAAATAAAATTAAAATATTTAAAAATCTATAAACCTCCTCGTGGGATCGATACTGAGGTCTTTATTTAAAGCCCTATATTACTTGAAACGATACGTATATTTGCGTAGTACCTCTAGTGTGTAAAATATTTTCTATAAAATTATATTTATATACACTAGCCGCTATTATTATTTGGGTCAAAGTATTAACTATAACATATTTTTGAAAGCATAAATTACTGCGTTGTCCATGGATCGAGGTCAGGGAGCACGAGATGAGAGTAGGAGTACTAATATTCCTACTACGAGCTACAACATTCCATCTATGTCTGAGCCCCTTACATTTTCGATATTATGGAGCAGTTGAGATTACAGAGTGATAGTATGGATAGCCTCCATGGTAGGATGAATTTGTTTGAGGCTAGAAGTGATGTGAATGAGGATTATATGAGAAGAATAGTTGATTATGATATTTCTTATTGTGATGCCCAGGTCAGATTCATGAGGGGGGAGACGGGTGTGATAATCCCTACTTGCCCCAGCTATACACCGTATAAACCTGGTGCTGCTGACCCTACTAATGAAGCTGGTGATGAAGAGTGGTAGTTTGTCTGTTTCTGTTTCTGTTTTTGTTTTTATGTGTTGTGTTTTTGTGATTAGTAGTTATTTACTTTCTATGTAATGTGTGAGCCTATTGATGTACTGTAGTGTTCAAATAAAAAGTTGAAATTGTTAAATTTAATGTGTAGTGTTGTGATAGTTTATTTAGTAATTGTGGTGTTTTGTTGGATTTTTATATGTTTAAAGTTGATAACTCTTTACCCTGCAAATGCTAAAAAATTTTATATCATTGTTACTAATTGTTTCATACCTGCTAGCTGTAAATTTTCACTAATACCATATAGCTTTTAAAGATTTCAAGGTCCCGGCACAAAAATGTTAGTTTCTTTCACTCTCTATTGTTTCAAATTTATTGAAAAATTTAATTTTGGGGGAGGGTAGAAAAATATTAATTCTTACTTGTTCTCAATTATTATATTTTCAAAAATTATTAGCCTAACTTCGGGCAGTTGAACCTCACTTTAGATAACTAAAATTTTTTATTTCAGTTGAATATTATGGAAGGATTGGATGAAAGTTTTTAGTAATAAAGGTTAATTTTCTAAGGGTAAGATATTTGGTATGAAAGGATTTGATTATAGTTAAATATTTAAAGTAAAGAAAACTATATTTATGAAATGTTAAGAGACTAAAAGTATTATGTGTTAAGAAGAGATTGTGACTTTATGATGAATAATAAAGCTCATACCTAATTATAAAGTAAGGAGGTGTTTCAAGTTTGAACTTTAGAAAGAGGAGAGTGAAGTTCAAAATCATTAAAGGCTATGCAGATGTAGTAATCCTCATAAAAAAGAATAGAAAAAGGAAGGAAAAGAAAAGAAGGATTGAAAAACAATCCCAAAAGAAAAAAAAATAAATAAGAAAAAGAAAAGAAAAAGAAAGAAAAATATTTATGAGGAGAAGCTTGAGGAGATTCCTAATAAAAAATTGTCTTCACTTGAGTCACCGTAAAGGGAGAACTTGATTTCATTTTTGAATTTATATTTAAAGTATTGGCCTACTTTCTGATGAAGTTTGCATGAACTCCTTTTTCATATAGTTTTTCAAGGCACACTTAATGTGACAAATTATTGTTTATCTTGAAATAAATAGAAGACTAGAACCCTTAGACTTGATTACTGAATATTTTTATACCTGTAGTGTTGACCTGAGTTACTAAATTTCTTTCTAAATGTCTTACCAATAAATTCCTTTGAATGAAAAATTTTAGTATCCTACAGGTGAAATGTACATTGCCTTGAGTTATATATTTATGTAGTAAAATGATTACTTGAGGATTAGTAATAGTTAAGTTTGGGGGATTTTGTTGCACCAAAAAAATATTTTATTTTTGCTATATAATTTTACTTATTTTTGGTGATATTGCACTTTAAAAAATGTATTTTTCATGACTTGTTACAGGTATGATGATTTTAAGTGATTGGAGAAAAAAGAAGTAAAAATAAACAAATTCAGAGCGAAAAGGAGAAAAATGGGAGAAAATAGCTTCTGGCGCCGCTGGCGCCAATTTCCCGAGACTCCAGAATTAAATGGACGATAGATTGCCTCTGGCGCCCTATCGGGCGTTGCCGGCGCCCTATGTTGGTGCATTTTGAAAATGAAGAGTTTGGAGATTTTTTTAAGGGATGCTTAAGAAAACTTTTGGGAATTCATTTCTAACATATATGTACTTATTTTAGGACGAAATATGAGAGGGGAGAAGAGTGTAGAAGTACTAGAGAGGGTGAGTTTAGAGTTAGGGTTTCGAAGAGTGAGTGTAGAAGTGAAGATTTGAGAGGGATTCTTCTTTAAGGAGTGAAGCAGAAGGAGTAAAGTGAGAGATTGCTTCTTCCTTTCCATTCTAAAGAGGGAATTGAGTGTTGAAGAGAAGAGAGAAAATGATTCAAAGGAACTTCAAGGGATTTGCTTGGGGAAGAGAAAGAGATAAGTTGTATTTTCTATTGTGGTTTGTATTACTTTTCTTTTATATATAAAATCCATGTTTTATTGTGTCTTCTCTATGAATTTTTAGTAGTCTCCTTCGTCTTTCTTCTTGCATAGAGATGTGATGATGTGATGATGTGGATTTGAAGTTCTTTTAAAGTATTGAAGAAATTGTGATGGTTTTTCATTTCAAACATAATTTACTTTTTTATCAGGCCAATTGAATTGTTAAAATCTGTTGTTGTACATTAACTCCAAAAGGATTGAGTGTCCTACAACAATAATGAAGAATCCATTCAATAAACATGAATTAATTGCGTAGTTCATGGGAATTGAGTGCAAATAAATAGGGAAATGTGTTTTGATGGTCTTCAAATTGGAGGTTTCGGGGTGACAGGCTGAGATCCCCAAGTTGGTCCTAAGCTTGGTAACTAAAGTCGAAGGTTATCCTTTAGATGAAGGGTGAGTGGGAGCTCCGTAGTGACAGCCGGTTCATACCAGCCTAGCCTTACATTTAGTGACCGAACTTAGGATATGTCAATGTTCTTTACATGCTTGGAAGATGGGTTACTCTTTTGAGGGTAGAGAAACATTTATACACCTATTTGGAACAATACAATAAATAATCATTCCATATCATTCACACATCATATACTCATTGCAACAGGAAAGACACTTTTCATATATATCAAAACCTTTTTAAATACAAAGCTTAGTGTGTGTGTGTTAGTTAATTGTGTTTAAAGTTATTAGAAGTAATTGTGGTTTGCTTAACAGTTACTGTTTTCTACATCTTCTTAGTAGAAGTAAACTTAAAATTTAATTTCGATTTGAGTATTGGATTTCATTATTACGCTATCTAATGTAAGGAATGTGCCTTCCCTGTGGGATCGATAACTAGGACTCCATTAGAGCCCTGTATGATACGATACGTATGCTTGCGTTGAAGTTTGTACTTTAGAAAATCATTATAAATATATAAATTTGGTTCATAAGTTCTTGCATAATAAAAAGTCCGCATCACCTATCCAGATAAAGTAATCCTTGCCTTATAAAAAAAAAGAAAAGAAAAGAAAAGAAAGAGAAAAAAAAAAGAAAAGAAAAATTAAAGAGAAAAAGTGAAAAATAGTATGTGAAAAGGAAGGAGAAGCTTAAGGATTTAACGGCCTAATAAAAAATTGGTTCCTTGCCTAATGTTTAAAATATATGTTTTGAGAAAATCTAAAACTTAAGGTTATAATATAGTAATTAAAATTATTCTCAATTAAAATTTTTAAGTAAGAAAAACAAAATGTTTGAATCCTATATTTTGAAAAATGTATAAGTATTCTGAATTAGATAGAAACTTATATTTTCTTTATCCTTTACTTAAGAACTTTTTAAACTTTAAATTGGTCCTATTTACTAAAAATTTTTCTAAATTGCATTATTTCATTTCTAGAACAAAATTTTGAAACCTTCCTAAGAAACTCATTTACATAATTTGCATGTTAAAATTTTTATTGTTAAGAGCCATTTAAGGACAAGTAACATTTTAAGTTTGGGGGATCTTGAAACATGTAAAATATATAGTATTTTTATGCACATTTTTAAACTTATCTTTTATGATATTACACTTTAATGGAAGATGTTTTGTGTTTTTCTTATAGGTATGATGAAAATGATTAATTATGATGAAAGGAGCGAAAAAGGATCAAATTTGGAGCAAAATTATGAAGTGTGAAATTTGGCCTCTGGTACCTAAGTGCCAAAATGCCGATGCTTAAGCGCCACAGTTAAAAATTAAATTTTAATCAAATTTGGCACCATTTTCAAGGGGTGTTTGAAGCAAATTTTGGTGATGACTTCCTTAACTTCCTTTGAGCGGCAAATGTGACTGAAGGGATGCGTCTTTTGGTGGATACATTGAATCTAGACATGATTTGAAGAGACACCAAGGTACCTTTTGGAAAGTTATAAAAATGAAGCCTCATAAATTGTAAATGGTTGTTGTTGTTGGAGTAGTTGTAGTTAGTGTTTTGAAAGTGTGTTAAGAGTAAGGTTTTCTAGTTCTTCTTTTCTATAGTTGTAGAGAGTAAGAAAGGAAAAAGGGTTGGTGTGAAGCCTTATTCTCATCAGTTTTCTTTTATCCTTATATCTAGTTTTTTATTGAACTTTAAAGTTGGCCAACGTCTATAGAGTTGTATTGTGAAAGCAAAATTCCAAAGGAACTTCCAGAGTCTTGCTGAGAGGATTTTGAGATAAGTATTTATATTTGTTTTTACACTTTATTTTTAAGTAAGATTGGTTTATTCTTTCAAATCAAGTTGTGTTTGTGTTTTATTCATGAAATCGGAGTAGTTTACTTTATCTTTTTCTTTCTTAGATGATGAAGTAATTAAATTATGGAAGTATGTTGTGGAAAGTATAAGTGTTTAATGTTGGAATAAATTGTGATGATTCAATTCCTTGAGCGTAATCTACTTCTTCATTTGGCCAAATAAGATGTTAGAATTTGTTGTGAGATTATGTAAGATCTAATGCAATATTGTCTCAATAAAAATTGGAAAGAATCACATGCAATTATATGGGTGAGATTTGTAGTCCATATGATTGAATGCGAAAATATCGGGAGATATGATTTATTGGGGAGTAAAATTAGAGAACATTAGAGTGACAGGCTAAAGCCCCCTAATTTGGTTTGTTATTTTAAATTTTATTATGAGATGTTAGCCCCCAGGTGGAGGGAATAGAGGGAACTCTAAAGTGAGAGCTGATATCTTCCCTGCCTAACCTATCTACAAGATTTCAAAATTTCAAATTAACCAATTTTCTTTATAGAACCAAGTAAGGGTAAAGAATATAATTACTCCTATTTGGCACAATACATTTAAATGCTTCCACAACATAAATATCCATAATTATTACTGATTCATTGAAGAAGAAAAAAGATATTTGATTCTTATAGCTTTTGTGTCATGTTTAGAGTATTGATAATTTTAATTTCCTGCTTAACGTTTTATTAAAAATATAAAAAAACTTTTCGAAATCAATACATTAAAACATACTTACAAAATTCAATTAAAAAAGTAAAAATTTATTTTTCTTATTTCTTAAAATTTTTAGACATTTCCCCGTGGGTTCGATATCTCGGGGCTTAATCATAAAGTCCTATATTACTTTTAAAAACAATACGTATAATTTCATAGTATCACATATTATAAATCATAATTTTACTATCTAAATTGTAAGCATAAATATTCGGGGATCAGGAGTTCCCTAAGATCAAAGGAGTCTTAAAAAAATAAAACTGTAATTAAAATAAAATTTTCATTTTTGAGAATTATTTTAATATTTAAATAATTAAAATTTCAAAAAAAAACATAAAATTAATAAAATGATTGAAAATGTGTTAAATTGTCTCCTAAGGATTTAGGAATAGTTGGGACATTCATCCTAATTTTTTAAGAAAATATATTAGTTTTTAAAGGGTTAAAATAAAATTTTAATGGCTAAAATGGAATTTCTTTAAATTTTCATTAAAAAAATTATAATAATTCAAATAAAAATAAAAAAAAATGTTGAAATTTTCTTCTCTGGGTCTCCTGACTCCTCTTATGGGTTAATTATAACATAAAACTTCTCAATTGATGATCGGGAATCCCTCAGAGGAGGTAACCTACATGTTGCTTACGGGGTTTCACATATTCTAAATGAAAGTGTAGAACTCGTTTCAGTTGACTTTAGCAAATTCAACTGGACTAAGTGAATCAGATGAAAATAGTGGTGTCAGGATGATAGAACCGTGGGATCTTAACCTGTGTCACTATAATCAAGTTAATATTCCCCTAATAAAATATTAATACATCTCAATTTAAATATTCTCAAAACATGAAACTTCCCTTCTCTCTTACAATTGACACATCCTTAAACTAAACCTGCTACGACGAGGAGCTCAGAGCATGCATGGTCGGCAGCACGACCATCTTCAACTACAAAACTCCTTAGAAATTAAAACAACAAGCCAAAGGACTTTGAGGTAGCTTGCTTAGTGTAAAATAAGCCCTCATTTTATCTCATTAGGCCTTTGCATTATCACGTTGTGCAACATAAGACCTAACTCGTATTAGGATTCTGAGGTTGTCATCAGGTATGCATAAACCCTCCTATCTTCCAAGTTATTCACTTGATCAGGGTCAGGTGAATATAAGTTTTAAATAATAAAATTGACAGGATGAAACATCAAATAAAAATATCAAATTAAAGCCAAACCATAGGATACATCGGGAAAACACCGAGATCTCTCTTGGATCTATGCCTTTTCCATAGTCTCTCTTTCCTTTAGATTCCTACAAAAAATTGTTCTGAACTTTGAGCCACTCACCTATTGAATTTCCTACAACCACATTTTCTTGAAGAACCTTACCCTTTTGGATGTCATGAGTACAATGTTTCATGATCTATATCAAGATTTTTCTTAGGTGACTTCAGTTATCTAAGATGTAATTAACTATAGGGTCTTGCCATTATAGGAAACCTATATTAGATAGGGGAAATTATCAGTTGATTAAATGGTTTGTAGGCCAAACTGATGTCATGAATTCTTTAGTTTATTTGATTCAAGCCTTACCGACAAGCAATGTATCTATTCTTTGGGATAGATACATGTCCTGTGGTGAAGTGCTCGATTATTTAAACTATCGCATATATGAGATCATTTTTATTTTGTATTCTTCAAAATTAAAATATTATTTTCAAAAATCCATATATATTAAATTAAACTAAAACTCTATTTCATAAAATTATATTTTAAACTCTCCGAAGACTTTAATGACTGACAATTTTTTGGTGACACCACTGGGAAGAGTTTCTCTCTTCATTAAGATCAGGAAATGTTATATTCATTCATCGGTAATGAGTTCATGTCCCTCATGAACCAGATTACTATTCTTCCGTTGATATGCTTTACCCATTTCTTTCTTGGGCAAGTCCATCAACTTTCCTCAATTTCAGGACCATTTATTTAACCATCCTTAAATAGAGGGGTACAGGGATCTTTAGGTTCCTTCTTAAATTTTGTGGGGTCAGACCCTCTTTATGTGTGTTGGAGGACAAGTTTTGTTAGGGCAATGTGCGTCGTGAAGGGGATCCCGGACGGGGTCCCATACTTCACTTCCTCTTTATGCCTCCCGGGCTCAATCCTGCCCTTGACAGATTGACCCATTCTTCCTTAAAATCTTAAGACTCCTTTTAACAAACATATCTAAAAGCAAGATAATAATAATAATAAAATATTAAGATGAAATGAAATTGTGGCCAGTTCACAGAATAACTTTCCTTTTCATAGTGTTTGCACTATGATTCAATGGTTTGAGCCTTCGCTAACTTCCTTGACCTTCAAAAGCCAAGATGTCAACCCCTACGTTGACTTTCTCCTGCAACATGCCCTCCTCCCGCGAGGCCCGTCTTGAAGCTCTGATGATTCAGTTCTGGACCAGCTTCAGTGAGTTTGAAGTCGTACTCGGAAAGCCCCGTTCGTGGTCGAGAAAGTTTCCATCCCAGAAGTCCAAGAGCCGTGTGCTGAGTTCAACTTGAACTCCCACCAAGATTTCCCTTCTACTAAGAAGGTGAAGGTTTCTAGTACTCCTGTCAACTCAATCATCTCCTTGACTAGGAGAGTCATCACCCCTACCACTATCGGTTTTACCGTCACTGCACTTACTTATTCGTCTGTCAAAGGGAAAGAGATTCTGCACGAAGAAGACTCCGACAACGTCTTTCTTGCATGACATCAGTTTTTGGGATTGATTCTAGTTCCAGGGTTCCTCCTCCAACCAAGTCTCAAAGGAGGAACTGAAATTGAAGAAGTCTCAAAGCCTCCAGGGAACGAGTTGTAAATTTGCCAGCAATCAATGAGATTCCTCTACAGGAGGAACTCGGTTTACCGGATACCTCTCCTCTTCTTCGAGGGAGTAGGTTCCATCCTTTTTAATGGCCTTCTGAAAGGGTTAATCCTAAGAGAGTGGCAAGTATTCAAGATAATGAAGCCTGTCGGCATATTTTTAGGTTGTGTGTTTTATTTTTGAAAAGAGGTCGCCTACAGAAATTGTAGGCGAATTTTTTTTAATTTAATTTAAATAAATAATTTGAAAGGTAGTATTTGATTTTGAAAATAATGTTAAATTTGAAAATTTTTAAGATATGAAATCAAACTGATCTCACATCCCAAATAGTTTATATAAACGAGCACCGCACTACAAACCGTGTATCTATCCTTAAGGATAGACACACTACTTGATGGTTGGGCTCGATTAAATAAACTAAAAGATTTGTGACATCCGTTTGGTCTGCGAACCTATTTTATAAGCCGACAAGTTCCCCTGTTTAATATGAAAGCATTAAACAAGGTTTATATTACCAGGGTTCATTAAAATTCCCTATAAGGGCAAGCCCCTATAGTAAATTACATCTTAAGTGACGGGAATCACCTAAGAAAACTCTCGATAATAATCAGTAATTCTGCTCTCAAGAATTTCAAAGTTTAAGTTTTCAAGGGATTGAATTTTGAAATTTCAATTGGGAATGGATCAAATTTGGAACATTTTATTTTGGGAATTCAAAGGAAGAAAGATAGGAGAAATCACAGATTCGAAGCGAACTTCGATAATTTCCCGACTATCCTATTGTTTGGCTTGAATTTAGGAAGGCCCTAATGTTATCTGATATTTCAATCTTGCCAATTTTAATTAATTTGGACTTATATTTGTATGATAAAATCATACAAATAGCCTCAAAAATATGAGGGTTTATGTCGTAATAAACGACTACCTCGGAGTCCTAAGACCGGTTAGGGCTTAATTTACATGACATGATCATGCAAATGCCTAACGAAGAGTTGAGGATTAATGTTGCACTAGGCAAACTACCTCAAAATCCTATGGATTGGTTATTTAATTCTAGGAAAGTTTTGCTGAAGTAGACTCAGGTTTTGCTGATGACGATGGCTGTGCTGCCCACCATGCTCCGAACTCCTTGTTGTTGCAAAGGTTTAGTTATATAAGTCATAAATCAGGAGATGAGAGAAGTGTTTTGGTTTAGAGAAAATCTTAAAGTCCAAGTATTTTTAATATTTTAATTAAAACAAATCTTAAAGTTGATTATAACAACACCGGTTAAGATCCCAAGGTTCCATCCTTCCGGCATCGTTACTTTTATCGGATTCACTTAGTCCAGATGAATTTGCTAAACTCAACTGAATGAGTTCCACACTTTCATTTAGACCGTGGGAAATCCCGTTAGCAACACGTAGGTTACATCATCCGAGGTATTCCCGATCGTCCAACAAGACGTTTTAATTTAGTTATAATTATAATTTTGTGTTATGTTTGTGATTAAATTTTGAGTTGTTTTATATTTTGAGATGTTGTGGCGGTGAATTTTATCTTGTAATGACTTTTAAATTTAGTTTTGGTTTCAGTTTTAGGGACTATCCTAAAGGTGTGGGTTTTCATGCAACAGTTGTTTATCATGCAAGAAAGGTAAGTGCGATGCGATTAAATAAATTTCAATAAGGTAAATTGTAATAAAATAAAAGCGTACCTGAAGGATCTTCCCGTCATCCCAAGCTGCACTTAAAACATAATTAGAATGTTTAAGCAAGTTCCTAGGTAAAACTAAGGGAAGGGTTATGGTTTTCTACCAAATTACTTATCCTATAGCTAGTCATTTCCTATGACGTCTAGGTTCTTGTGTTTTGGTTTGAGGACGATTTTCTTCATCAAAGCACAATTAAGTTTAGTTGTTCTTATAAACATCCCGTCATATTGAGGAAGTACTTAAGAAGAATCTTAAACATCTTTTCAATATTGCTAGAATTGTTTTAAGTCCAAATGAATTTAATCATACAAATGAATTAATCGTCCGGGAATTCAAGTTTTGTTATCTTGCTCAGTGAACTAGGACATTTGAATATCCTATAGGTGAAGTAACATTTCATTTAACGTTCTGTTTAGGAGTTATGATAACCAAAGCTTTCGAGGGCAAAATGGTGTTCAAGTGGTTTATGATTTAATTTAATCTCAGTTAACGGGTTTAAATTTGGAATAGTGTTCAAGTTGCTTTATTTTGAATTTCTTTATCTTAGGTGATGTTATTTTTAATTTAATTTAACCTTAATTTCATTTAATTTGGTTTGGTTTTAATTTTAATTTAATTTAATTTGATTTAATTTTAACTTGATTCTATTTTTTTTTAATTTAATTTAATTTAATTTAATTTAATTTAATTTAATTTAATATGATTTAATTTAATTTAATTTGATTTAATTTAATTTAAATTAATTTAATTTTTTTAATTTAATTTTATTTAATTAATTTAATTTTAATTTTAATTCAATTTAATTAAATTTAATTCAATTTAATTTAATTTGTTCAATTTAATTTAATTTAATTTATTTGATTTACTCTAATTTAAATTAATTTAATTTGTTTGATTTAATTTAATTTAATCTTTAATTTAATTTTATTTTTTAATTTTAACTTAATTGAAAATTTAAAAAGAGTTTAATAATTTAACTTTTAACTTAATTTTAATGATTAAGTCCTTTAACATTTTAAAACTTAAATTTGAATTGTCATTTTAATTAGGAATTAAATATTATTGAGGTAATTTATTTAGGGATCCTTAGATCAAAGAATAAATTTCTTCCTAATAATAATATCCCTATTTAATAATTCCAACTTTATTATTCTTCCAAATTTAATTAATTATTTAATTAAGGTTTATTTCACTTATTTTTAAATTATTTAATAGGTTTCTACTCTTTAATTATTTAAATTTCAATCATTCAAATCAGATTAAGATCAAATATTTTACTCTTTAATTTTATTAAACCTAAAGTTTTAATTAAGGGTTAAAATTTTAATTACCACTTTGCCCTTCAAGCTTAACAATTTCATAACTCACTAAATTGAGTTTAAATGAACTTGAAATTTTTATGTGACTTCACTCATATTCCAATAAAGACATGAGAAGAGAAAATGTGATTTTTCTGCATTTAATTTATTTATGTAATTATTTTTGGTAGAAAATAGAGATTTTCAAGGAAAATTTAATAATATGACCAAGGGAAAGTTTCTGTCCTTAAGAAAATTATGGGACATTTCTAATGACCAGAGGACCACTTGGACCAATTTTGGTGATTTTTTGAATTATATTATTTTTATTATAATTATTTTAAGTTTTGGAGTATTAATTAATTTAAAAATAAAATAAAGGTTAAAAAATGAATTTTATATTTTTCAAAAATCTCTCTAATATCAAGGAAATCAGAGAATCAATTTTTACAATTTTCTGATTTTTCTATGATTTATTAGAATTATTTTAGTGGAAATACTAGAAATATATATATTTTTAATTTTAAAATTACCTTAGGGCTTTAAAATTTAATATCTCATTAAATAGACCTAAGAAAAATATGGGGTTTGTTCCTAAGTGATTAAAATTAAAAATGTGACATTTTGGTGAATTTTATTATTTTTGTGATTTTTATTATTTTTTAATTATTAAAATATTAAAATAATACCAAAAAAATCAACTTTTTTAGAAAATTGAAATTTTAATTTTTTTAAATTTCCCTGATATCAGAGCGGCTCCAAAACTAATTTGGTGAATTTTTGAAAAGTATTTTGAAAGTTATGAATTTTTAAAGTTCAAATTGACTAAATGGCTTAATCAACCCATTTAGTAGGGCTAACCAAGTCCAATTGACTTCAAATTTTTATGGTGGGTTCCTATGACCCTAAAGGTCAGTGGAGAATTGATTTCAAGTCAATTTGATGTATGATTAGCTCTAATTAAATAATGACCTATTTTGGGTGTTTAAGCCAATTAGGGTTATTTTAAATGAATTAATTCAAAACCTATTTTTCCTAGGGTCCTCTGGTCATAAGGGACATCACCAAATTTTCCTAGAATTTATTTCACAACAAGCTAATTATTGGATATAAAATACTCAAAACAGCAACATGATTTTGAAAAATCAATAACTTCTCATAGGGATGACCTCTGACCTTGAAAAATTCAGGGAATATTCCCAAGTTCAGAAGCTTCAAAAGCCCTATGGTCTCATGCCATGGTGAATTTCCTATATGCATGGAGAATTAAAATAATGCAGAGGGTAAATAAATCATTAAAAATAAAATACTTGATGAACTTAATTGATTTCTTTTCCACATTATTCTCCTCTGTTCACTGAGCAAGAGGGTATTTTTATTTTATTTTTCTGATTTTTCTACACAATGTTATGGATTTTTGAAGTTTAGGGAATTAAATAAATAGAAAAATACCCTAATTTTCTATTTATCCACGCAGCGCCACGTCAACCTCGGCAGCTCCGAAACGCCACGTGGCGCTCTCTGATTCGACGCCGCCATCCGACTCAGCGCTCCGGGGCCCGGCCGTGTCGTTCGTCTCCTCATCGGGCGCGATCTCGGCCGTCCGTCCGCGCATGTATTAAATGAACGGCATCCGTTCATCGTCCCCAAGCGTCCTAGCCCGAGAATCATCCACACTAAATCCCTAATATCTCACTCAATACTTAACGGATTTTGGTGTTCTTGTGCTCTATGGATTCGTCTTGAAGAGACGAACACATCTATATGGTGATCATGCATTGAAATTAAAGCATTTGAAATGGAGAATCTCCAGAATCTCGGGATGAAGAATTAGCTCATACCTTTGCTCAGAGAAGTGTGGCTTCGATCCGAGGGTTGTGTCACCTTCGATTGGATCCCGGCGAGCTCCGGATGAAGTCTCTGAGTACGGTGAAATTCCTAGCTATGAAAGTGACCACGACCAATCACAAAGCTTGGAGTACGGAACAAGCTGGGTGGCTCTGGAGATGGGGCTTTCGGTGGAAACTTCTCCTCTTGGTCCGGTGAAGGTGTAGGACCGGTCGATTTGAGGATTGGCTCACTGTGGCAAAGTGTCCCGATTTTGGGTGAAATTTCGGTTGAGAAATTGGATTCGTTGGTGGGGATTAGGGCAAATTGACACTCGGGGATCAAGCTGCTCTAAGTATGGAGTAGGGTTTGGAAAAATTTTGGCGAGTTTCGGCGAGGTTTGTGCAACTCTCTTCCATGGCCGTGAGGGCGTCGGGTTTAAATAGAGGTGGCTGGAGAGCCTCGCGGGGATGGCCGAGGGTTGGGATCGAGCTGCTTCGGGCATAGGAAGAATAGCCATGGTGGCCATTGGGCTCAGGGCGGCTCGAGCAAGGTGGAATTCCAAAGTTTGGCTCCTCCCGAGGCCTCGGCCATGGTGTTTTCCGGTGACACAGTGGCTGGCCGGCCAGGCATTGGTCACCATCTTATTCAGGTGGGTCAGGGCTGGGGTTTAGTGTAGGCAATTGGCAAATGCCAAGTGTAAAAGGCTTGGATTAGAATGGTATGAGAGAAGGCTCATTTTGGCTCAAATTGGTCAACCCATCCCTTTGGGCTAGGTGCGCCACCCAAGGCTTGGTTTAGGCTGAAGAAAAAGTGATTTGGCTCAGCATAATCAGTAGGGTCAAGTCACCATCCAAGCACAATTAGGCATAAGCATGGTTAAGGGGAATCATGGGAGTGGTTAATCACCTTTAGGAATCAAGGAAAGAGTCTCCTCCTTTTGCCTAAAATGGCATGGTGACATGTAAAGAGGCTCTCATGGCTTCCATGTGGCTCATGCATGGCTTCATGGCTCATCTTTGGCTTGGGAAAAGTTAAGTCAATTTCATGGAAATGGATTTAAGAAAATTTTGGTATTTTGATGGGAATTTGTATGGGGTTAATTTGGAATGGCTTCATGATGAGTTTTGAAACTTTGGGATTGATTTAATTGAAAATATGGTGTAGAGCAATTGTCATACGGGCTTTGGATTGATTTTGGCCCTTTGGATTTTGGTGGAGATGGGCTTTAGGAAGATTTCATGTAAGTGGGCTTTTAAGTTTCAAAATGAATTCATGGTTGGGAATTTTGTAAAAGTTTGGGCCAAATTGGATTTGGTTTAGGGATATGTCATGAGTGATTTGAAATAAGTTTGGAGTGATTTGGGTTTGAATTGGGTTGAATTTGGGCTTCCTTGGTGAATGGGCCAATACAGGTCAAATTGGGCTAACTTGGGCCAAGGTTGGGCTAGGGTTGAAATTAATGTAAAATAAATGTTGGGAAATGTTTATGGGAGTTTTTCAAAGAGGTTTTGGCTTTGGTTGGGTTTTGATTTTGGGGTTTGGGCTTATTTGGATTAGGTTTGGTTTTAGGTCAAAATTGGGCCTTTTAGCTTTGGGCTGAATTTGAGTGGGGTTTGGGTCTAAATTTTTGGAAAATCATGTTAGTGTTTTGTTTGTGGGAATGTTAAGGAAGGTTTAGAAAAGATTTGGGGGTTAATTGGAGTTGAATTGGGTGAGATTGGGTTAGGTTTGGGTCATGGGTCCAAATTGGGCTTTAAGGCCAAAAGTGAAATTGGATCCAAATTTCAATCAAATTGGACTTGGATTTGGTCTAGATTGGTGTTGGGAATGTTGAATTGAACTTTATAATTGAATTGGACCAGAATTTGGGTCAATGGGGTAGGTTTGGTTTGACATTGGGTTCACTTTGTGTTAAAATGGGTCAAATTGGGGGTTTTGACAAAATTAGGGTAAATTGACAAAATTGGCCCATGGTTTAGCTGAACAAAATAAAATTAGGAATATTTGGGATTTTTTGGAATTTTCTGGGAATTTTCTGAATTTTTGGATTTTTGGGTCAAGAGGGGTATTTTGGGTATTTGGAGGGTATTGGGAGGTATTTTTGGAATTTTTGGTATTTTTGGCTATGAGTGATCAATTTGAGTAATGTGGAAATGTTTGGGATTGGTTTTGAGGAATTTTGGGTGATTTGGGATTTTTGAAAAATTTGGGTGATTTCAAGGGTTTTGGGTAGAGTTAGACGGGTGTAGGGTCCCGGGGGTCAAAAATTGAAAATTTGGAAAATTGAAGATTAGGTGATTGTAAGTGGAATGAAATTATTTTGGTTGAGCCATGAAGCCATATCAAGCCCACATGAGCCATGAAGGGACTCATTTGAGGCATCCACTATGTTGTTCCTAACCCTGCGGCGAGGGCTTAGGGGTTAAGGACCATCCATGTGAATTACCTACATGAGTCAGGAGGTCAAGTTGGGTATGGGTGTGGTTTTAGGAGGTGTGTGGAAGTGTAGTGCATAAGTGTAGTGTATGTGTAAGTCAGCCCTCACCAGACCAGGCTACCCAGGGCAGTCCTAAGGCCAAAGAGTCCTATAAGAATCCATCCTTTAAACTTCCACATTTGATTTCAACCCTCTTGGTGATTAGGGGTCTACAATCTAGTTTGTGGAGTTTGTAGGGAGTTAAGAAATGGTTTGAGTTTCTAGGTGGTGGGTCCCAATTCTAATCCTCTAAGATAGTCAAAGGAAAAGCCTAAGGCTAGATCCTAAGTACTAAAGAGAAGAAGAGAAGACCTCATAAAAAATGAGGTCAACAAATGGACCCCCAATAGGTTTGGTGTGCTAACCAAGCACACCGCGCGTATTGGCGTTGACCAAAAAGATCAACAAAACCAACACAGATGTCCAAGTGACAAACTCAGGACGAAGTAGAAGAATTTCCGCTGGGGAGTGTCAAGTATATCTACGAGGACCGGAGATTCCTAAACTCTCGGCTGGGAAAGGAAAAGGAGGTGAATCCCAAATCACATGACCTGGGGGAATTTCAATTTAGATTTTATTTTGTTTCAATTTAAGTTTTGATGTGTGAGCTTAGATTTTAGTTTGGAGTTTTAATTTAAATTGAAGTTTTGTTAAGATTAATTTGAAGGGATTTGAACTTCAAATGAAAAAAATGGAATTTTGTGGTTTTAGATGTGACATCTTCAACCTCAAACGAAAATTGAATTGATTAGATTGAATCATTATAATGAGGAGAGATCTCAGAGCAATGTGGTATTGGATTTAAAATCCTTAACCTCAAGAGTTCGATTTTGATGTATTTCATTGCGATAGGGAAAGAATCCTAAAGCAATGCAGTCTCGGATGTAAAATCCTCAACCCCAAGAATTTGATTTTGATGTATTTCGGTGCGATAGGGAAAGAATCCTAAAGCAATGCGGTCTCGGATGTAAAATCCTCAACCCCAAGAATTTGATTTGATGTTGATGTATTTCATTGTGATAGGAAAGAATCTAAAGCAATGCGGTCTCGGATGTAAAATCCTCGACCCCAAAAGTTTGAATTTGATGTATTTGATTGCAATAGGGAATGAATCCTAAAGCAATGCGATCTCGGATGTAAAATCCTCAACCCCAAAACTTTGAATTTGATGTATTTCATTGCAATAGGGAAAGAATCCTAAAGCAATGCAGTCTCAGATGTAAAATCCTCAAATCCAAAAGTTTGAATTTGATGTATTTCATTGTAATAGGGAAAGAATCCTAAAGCAATGCAGTCTCGGATGTAAAATCCTCAACTCCAAAAGTTTGAATTTGATGTATTTCATTGCAATAGGGAAAGAATCCTAAAGCAATGTAGTCTCGGATGTAAAATCCTCAACTCCAAAAGTTTGAATTTGATGTATTTCATTGCAATAGGGAAAGAATCCTAAAGCAATGCAGTCTCGGATATAAAATCCTCAACCCCAAAAGTTTTAATTTTTGAAGGGTAATTGATTTTGCAAAGATTTGCAGTGTGGGATTTTGGTATTTCGAGAATTTCATGAAAGTTGTAAAAGACTTTCATGGAAGGAAATAGATTAGGAGGGAATATGTAGATGTTACATATCCCGTTCAAAAGAGTTGATCGGAAGTCACTGGTTTGGATTGGATATAATTCCTCACCATCAGATTCGATCCGTGTCAATGGAATCAACCGCTTCCATCCCAGACAAGGGAAAGAGTAGAACGGATTGGATTTTGGAATTGGAAGATTGAATTTGAATTTGATTGAGATTTGATTTGAAATTTGGAAAGATTGAATTTGAAATTTGATTGAGATTTGATTTGAAATTTGGAAAGATTGAATTTGAAATTTGATTTAAAATTTGTGCTCATTTTGTTTGTCCTTTAACGATACAAATTTATTTTATCGTTTATTTAATGTTCATGTGAATTTGGTGTTTATCATTTTTAGATTTTTAAGGAAAGTTTTCCTTTATTCTTTTTTTTTTATTTCTTTTACGTTCTTTGTTCGAAGTTCATTTAACTTTAATGGCGTTTCTCGATCGACTTGCACAAAAGAGGTGAAGGCCAAAAATGTGACATGGTCACTTTCATTCCAATCATGCTTGAAGGTACATCATACAACTCGATCTGGAATACATCTCATACAATCCATATAGACTCAAAACGGACTATGTATGATCTTTGTTGATCCATCCAAAAAGGTATCTGTCAGAAATCCACGTCTGAGTAGTGAGGTACATAGTCAATAACATCACCTTCCAAGCCATCCTTGGCAAGGATGTCGTATGGATGTACGTTGGAGGTGTGATATTTTCCAAGTAACTCGCGACTCGTAAGGCCGGAGGCTCCCTAGCTCCGGGTCACGGTTGGAAATGGTAAGGTGTCTTCCTGTCGTCCATCCTTCGAAAGTAGCGAGATCCGCTTCACTGGTACTCCTGGTATGCAATGTTTAGCGACATCTGCTCCGTTGCCCTTCAGTATCATGACGGAACCTACCGGTAATGGTATCTTCACTGGCCCTCGGAACTCACCTGGGCCTGCTATCCGGAGATCAGATCCGAACATGATATTACACTCGTTCAGAAAAGAAACTATGCAAAAAGGTCTGACAAAGTCGTGGTGATCTATGTGCGGGGGTATGCAGTCACCCTTCTTGTAAATGTTAATAATGCAGCTGTTAGGTATGCAATCTGCTGGCATTACCCTTCATGTTATCATTCTCTTTACCATCCTTTTAATGACCAATGGCATTGGATCCACCAGCCATGACGAGTATTCCCGGTGGGTTTCCCTTTACGTCTTACTGCGAAGTTGTAGCGAGTATCCACATTGTATTGTGATTCTCCCTTTCCACGGCATCCATCTCCGGGGTTCCGAGTAAGTGTTTTCTCTTAGGCGGCCCGCTCGGCCCATTCTTTTCAAATCCCGGATGCGGTCCACGATTTGTTGTTGTTTGTATTCGAGAACACGTACGTATGTAGCTCGAGGCCTTCTAGTATATTGATCCTCCCGCCTCGATTCTCTCGAAGTATTCAAAAGTTTTCTTTTCGACATTCGCATTCTTTCCGGCTCGTATTCGGAATAATGCTGCAAATGGCGGGGCACAGTGACGTATTGTGGGATATACGGCTCAATCCCTTCACGTTCTCCCGCATACCTCGGCTCCTCGGGGATGATGTCCGTCGGGACATTCTCCGGGGTTGCTTCTGCAACAAGGTTATGCATTACTGGTGGTTTTATCTGGTGCGTGGTACCCTTCTTTCTTCTAATTTCCTCAAGATTTCCCTGGTCTCTTCTGTTGTACGAGGAGCTGGCCTCCTTTCTTCAGGTACTTGGTGAACTGGTGTCCTTGAAGTGTATGTACTGGCAGTAGCAACTGCCTCGTCGCGCTGGTCCGCTGCTAGTTTAGTTAACATCTTACGGATACGGCGATTTTTATTTCTTCATTGAGTTGTTGTGAGAGTAGCTCTTCGTACTTCTCGAATCTCTGTGGGCGCGACGGCGACAAGCTCGCCCTCTCGCCGTAGCGACTACGGACTTGATTTTCTTGTCTTCTTCGGTGCTTGTTTTCCTTTTCTTCTTCTTGGATTGGTGGCTTGGGCCACCCACTTTCATTCTTGTCCGGTCGGGCGGTTCCTCTCGATCAGCCGGGACCCGAGTCACTTTCCTCATGTTGCGGAGCTCGCTGGTGCGAAGTCCGAGTCGATCTCTATTATCGCTCCATCTTTCACCCTCTTTTCGTCGAGTGCAAGGCTTACGCCATTTCAAAAGTTCAGGACCAACCGCCCGTTCGACATTTCCTCGCGAAAAGACAAGGAAAAGGATCGAGGTGCATGCTAAGAACAAGAACATTAAGAAAATGTTTATTAAAGACAGTTTTTTTTTATTACTTTTTGTATTTTTAAATTTAACAGGAATGAAATGGGAAAAAAATCAGGAAAGAGATTTTGATATGGAAGAGAAAACAAGGAAAACTTTATTATCATGATTTTATTTATTTTAGCACATTTTTTATTATTTTTGGGATCGGACCCTGTCATAAGTAACTACTTCGCCCGTGCTTCTAGGGATGAAGAATTCATTCCTTCGAAACATCAGGTAGCGTAATACTTCTTCAAGTATCGTCCGTTGATCGGAAGCATATGTCGTTCTCCTTGGCAATTCACTAGGCTGGTAGGAGCCTCCCGAGTATCTCGCTTCGACCACAAATGGCCCTTCCCAAGTGGGTTCAAATTTTCCTCCTATCTTGCGGTGTGCAAGAATAGGTCTCTTGAGAACGAGAACTAAGTCACCAACTTTGAAGGTTCTTGGGCGGACCAGTCTGTCATGGGCTTGAACCATCTTAGCTTGGTATAATTCTAAATTCTGCTGCGCTGCAAGTCTTTTCCCTTCTAGGCTTTTCAATTCCTCTAGTCGTAATTTGGCATTCTCTTCTGTTGTGATTTTGTTTGCAACCACAATTCTGAGTGAAGGAAGCTGAACCTCTAAAGGTAACACTGCCTCGGACCCATACACCAGAGCGTAAGGTGTAGCTTGAGTAGGAGTTACGAAGGTTGTCCAGGTAGGCCCATAAGGCTTCTAATAACTTCTCGTGCCAATTTCTCTTATTGTCGTCCGAGGTTTTCTTTAAGATTTGAACGAGAGTTTTGTTAAAAGCCTCGACGAAGCGGTTGCTCTTGGGTAGTAAATTGTTGAATATCGCCGGTCGATTCCGTGTCTCCCGACAAAATTATTGATTTGTGTGCTTCGAATGTCGATCCATTATTTGAGATGATTCGCGCGGCACTCCGAAACGGTAGACAACTTGGTTCTTGAAAAGCTGTAGCACGTGGTGTGCTTTCACTTCTCTAAGTGGAACTGCCTCTGCCCACTTGGAAAAGTAATCTGTAGCCGCAAGAATGAAACGATGTCCTTTTGAAGATGGTAGTTCTATTAGACCCACTATATCTGTGCCCCAACATTCAAATGGCCAATACGCAATTTTCGGATGTAGCACATTTGGAGGTTGGTGTAGAACCACTCCGTGCACTTGGCATTGGTGACAGCTCTTGGCGATTTTCATGCAGTCGGTCATCATCGAGGGCCAGTAGTACCCTAGTCTTTTAATTTTCATTTTCATCTTCGGACCCGATCGGTGAGCGCCACGGAGTCCTGAATGCACCTCTTTAACGATTTCACGGGCCTCGGACCCGCTTAGGCACCTTAGCCGCATTTGATCGAAAGACCTTACGTATAACGTGTTATTTATTAATGTGTAGGACGAGTTCTTTTCTTGATTTGATGGGCTAGCAACCTATCGTCCGGTAGTTTTCCTGTTTGCGGGTAGTCTATTAATGGTCGTCGCCAATCTTACGTGTTTTTCGTCACTTGTTACAATTGATTCTTCTTCTTTTCTAATTTGTGTATTGTGTCTATGTCGAGCTGTGATAAGACCTGACGTCCGTGAACTGACACTTCCACTGACTCATCTTGCAAATAGGCAAATTCTTTTGTGAGGCGAGCTAACGCATCTGCTAAAGCATTTTCTTTTCTAGGAATTTTATAGATAGTCACATTCGGAATGCGTTCCAACAGTGTATGGCATACTTGGAAGTATTGCTCGAGTCTTGGCTTTAAAGTTCATACTCGTCCGCGATCCGTTGAATGATTAATTGCGAATCCCCGTAGATGTTGATGTCCGTTATCCCCATTTGAATAGTTAATTCCGGTCTCGTTATGAGGACTTCGTATTCTGCTTCGTTGTTTGTACACGGTTCTGTCAAGTGGTAGGAGTATCTTAACATCCTTCGCTCCGGTGTTATAAAGATTAATCCGATCCCTACCTTACCGGGCACTATCACTTGCGATTCTTCGTCTTTGTGTGCTGAAGATGCTCCGTCGAAATATAATTCCCAACGTCGATCCTTGGGGTCTTCTAAACTCATTATTTCTTCATCCGGCGGATCATCATTGAGAGGAGATTCGCCGGCAAAGGGTGTCTTTGCGAGGAAGTCTGCTAGGATTTGTCCCTTTACGGCACGAAGAGGCACGAAAGTTATATCGAATTGCAATAATATCATTGACCATCTGGCAAGTCTCCCAGAAAGCATTGGACGAGTCATCAAGTATTGCAATGGATTAAATTTCGAGATCAGGTTGACCTTATGAGAAAGCATATAGTGCCTGAGCTTTTGAGCGGCGAAGAACAGGGCCAAACAATGCTTTTCAATTGTTGGATACCTTATTTCCGTCGGAAGTAAACGACTGCTTAGGTAGTAAAGAGCATTTTCTTTACCCTCATCATTAACACAGGCTAACGAGGCTCCGAGTGAGTCGTCTAAAGCCGCGGTATAAAGTATCGACGGTCTACCCGAGACCGGGGCTGCTAAGACAGGAGGTGTCATTAAATATTACTTAATGTTCTCGAAGGCCCTCTGGCATATCTCTTCCAAAATAAATTTGGCGTCCTTTTTAACTAGTGCCGAGAAAGGCTGACACCTACCTGACAAGTTTGAGATAAAGCGTCGAAGATATGCCAGCTTCCCTTGAAAGGATCATAGTTGTTTTAAGGTTTTGGGAGGCGGCATTTCTAAGATAGCTTTAATCTTTTCAGGTCGATTTCAATTCCACGATGTCGGACAACGAATCCTAAGAATTTCCGGAGGTGACGCCGAAGGCGCATTTTAAGGGATTCATCTTAAGGTTAAATTGTCTTAATCGTTCAAAAATAATTCTCGAATCATACAAGTGGTTGTCCTTTACTTTGCTTTTGATGACCACATCGTCCACGTAGCATTCGACTTGATTGTGGATGAGATCATCAAAAATTCTTGTCATCGCTCTACGGTATGTTGCTCCTGCGTTCTTTAGTCCTAATGGCATCACCGTGTTGCAATATACTCCGATCGGCGTTACGAATGTTGTAAGTTTTTCATCTTCCGGAGCCATTTTTATCTCAGTTGTATCCCGAAGATCCATCCATGAATGAGAATATCTCATGTGTCGAAGCAATGTCGATCATTAGTTCTGGGATCGGTAGAGGGAATTCATCCTTTGGAGATGCCTTGTTTAAATCTCTAAAATCTACACAAATTCTGATCTGACCATTCTTCTTTCTGACTGGCACTACATTGGCTAACCAAGTCGGGTATTGTTCTTCTCGAACAAATTTAGAGTCTATTAGCTTTTTAACTTCAACTATGACTTGTTGTTCGATTTCTAGACGCATTCTTCGGGACCTTGTCCGATCGGGACAGAAGTAGGATCCACTCCTAGCTTATGGACTGCGACCTCTGGAGCTAATCCTGGCATCTCGTCATAGCTCCAAGCAAAACAGTCTTTAAATTCCATTAATAACTTGATTATTTCTTCGGAGTCTTCTTTATTGAGTAAGGAGCTAACAAAGGTAGGTCTAGGCTCTTCGCTAGTACCTAAGTTAACTTCCGTTAACTCATCTATTGTAGATTTAATTTCTTCTTCGAATTACGGTGGAGCGTCTCCGATTTGTAAATCTTCAAATTCTTCCGTAGTTTCCATGCGGTTTTCATTAGACTCGCAAGTGACAACCAAGCAAAATTCGGTATCGTCAATTGATCCTCATCGTGCCGAATCTGAGACCATACTTTGAATTGGGTGGACGACCGGAGTTATTCCATAATTTTTCAAAATGTTGTGATTGACCTTTTGTCCATTGTCGAGGTAAGAAACCACGCTGAATTAAATTTTGAACACGGGGAGAGTACCACTCAAAAGGTAATTCCATTAATTCGATGAAGTGACATCTTCGATTGGTACATTATTTTCAATTTTGGAGGAAGGAGCACCACGGTAGAATTTGATGGGCTTTGCCGCTCGCTATGTACCTCTTTGACCACCATACCCTCGACCTAATTAGAATGGATCGGGGTTAGGGTCATAGTATGTACATAGTGGTTAATCTTCTCGTACATCGATTTGTATTCTTCGTTCTTCTCATCTTCGAGAGAGATCTTGAATTGCAGCTTCTTCCGACTTAATATCGCTGCCTCTTGCTTGATCTCTTTTTCTTCTTCGAAGCTCGTCTTCCCAATCAACATTGATGGTTGGTTTCCTCCGTCCAAGCTGTCCTAACGTCTCTACCACGACCTCGTCCCCGGCCTCGACCTCGGATGCGAGTTGTGGAGAAACCTTCACCATCTCGCCGTAAGGGAGAGGTGAGTGACTGTTGGACTAGAACTTCAGGTTCTTCTTTCTCCCGAACTTTCTTTGCTTCATTCGTTATGGTATCTCTGGAGAAGATTGTTTTCTTCGGAGGTGCATATTAAGCTGCATCTTCATGGATTCCAATTTCATGTACGGAGAATGCTTGTAAGTCACCTTTGATGCACTGTTCCCCTCCATCGTAGTATTTGATGCACTGATGTAGAGATGATGGTACCATCCTGTTTTCATGTATCCATGGTCGGCCCGAGTAGAGCGTTGAACGACGTTTCGAATCAATTATGTGAAATTTTGCGGTTGTCTTTGCTAAGTCACCGGTCTTCATTAGTAGTGTTATTGATCTGAGGGCTCTTTCTCCTTTCTGGTTGAATCCTCTTAATAACATTTTGTCGGCTTCGAGCTCGCGAGCATCAATTTCCAAGTATGCTATTGTTCGAAGACTCATTATATTGATTGATGCTCTTGGATCCACCAATACTCTGGAGAGTGTAAACTTCCCAAATGTAACTGAAATGTACAACGGTCGGCTGTGGTCTGCTGTCCCAAGTAATAGGTCATTGTCCGTGAAGGTAACACCTCGTTGTTCTTTTAACGAACAAACCTCATCTAAGGAATCTCCGGCCATTTGAGCTAAGCAAATTTCCGGATTAAGTAAGGCCTTGATCAGAGCTTCTCTCATCTCCTTTGATAAGATGAGAGCGTCGTAGATGCTCAGTTTGGCCGGTAGTTTCCTAAGATGGGCTAGCACGTTGTAGTCCACTTTATTTCCATGTGTCTCGATCCCTTCTCGAATGTGTATTTCTTCTGCCGGGGTTGGTTCTTCTTGAACAACCACCTGCTTTCCTTTGTCCTTCGGACCCATTCTCGGAGGTAGAACTCTTCCACTTCTTAAGTTAACCTCTGTAATTTCTTCTGTATCTAGTATTAAGTTTGCTGGTGTTTCCTCCTGAATCGGAATGACCGGTTCTTCTGGATTAACTTCAGAGTCTGAAGGCTCTAACTCTATTGTGACTAGAGCTCCTCGAAACTCGCAAATAGATTCATTGCTTGTTGAACTCTCGTAGCCTCCTTGATGGATGTCTTCTTCGTCATTGTGATCGTCGAGATTGTGTATGATTTGAGAATTGTCATTGGTATCGAAATCGATGTTCGGATTGTCGCTAGTTACGTAATCGTTAGAAACAGTCAAAACGTAGCCAACGCCATAACCCTTATCATTATAAGATCCCACCGGAGTGAGCAAATAATCATACAGAGTCAGAGGTTCGAGGGATTTCTCCCCCAAATCCGAATCAACTATCCTAGGATAAGCAACCCCTAGCCTAGCCTTAGAAGCCTCGGTCCTCTCTTCTTCATCAATTTTCTTCTTCTCTTCAATCGTCTCCTGTTGAGGTGGTTCTTCTATTGCAAGTGATAGCGCTGGCTTAACAGGTTTCGAACTCTGAATTGAGGCTCGCACCGAAGCGGTTTGGATGTGATCCAAAATCTTTTTCAAAGACCTTGTCCAAGCGGTAGTCCACCCATCATCAGTCGCATAGGGATCTATCGGAACAATGAGATCAGTCGAGACAACATTGACGGAACCTCCTTTCTGGGGTTCCTTCATGTACTCCTTGGGGATTGTTATATTCCCTTTCCGAGGATTGTCGTTGAGCCAACTTTTGAAGGTAATACAATCTTCCATCTTGTGTCCAAGCATCCGGTGGTAAGGGCGAAAGTTGGGATCACCTTTCTTGTTGACTTTTTCGGTCTCTTAGGCTCGGCGATTGGAAATGCGGAGTCTTCATCGGATCGCGGAATATTTTTGGTGCGCCTCATTCTTGAACGAGATACTCCGCCTTCCGAAGCTCCCTTAATTTACGTTGCGGACGAGGCGGTTGTTCATACTGTTGAGATGACTGATAGCTGGGTCGGGGTTGTTGATAATTCTTGTTGAGGTTGCTGCGGCCGTTCGGATGATATTTGTATCGGCTGCTTGCCTTTGTCAACTACTGCAACGATCCCGGACTTCTTTTCAAAAGTTTTCACGGGCTTCAGTTTGTCCGTCTTGTCGGTGAAACTTAATTGCTTCGCCTCGTCTTGCAAGCTTCCGGCCTTGCTTAACAACTTCTCAAAAGTCTTAATAGTGAATCCCTTGAGGAGAAGTGCTATCGGGCCGTGAATGCTCTTAAGTAAGATGCCGACCGCATGCTGTTCTCGTAGTTGTGGTTCACACCTCATACTTAGGTTCCTCCATCGAAGTATGTAATCCACCAAAGTTTCGTTCGGCTTCTGCTTCTCTACCACTAAATCACCTATAGTGATGTGGTGCTGAGCTCTGGCAAATCGCTTGATGAAGAGGTTCTCTAGTTCTGAGAATGTCTTCACCGAACCATTCGATGATTCGCATACCGATCAAAGGCGATCCACGACGAGTGGCGACAAATTGTTGGAAGAGTAATGCATCACTTCCGTCGGCATTGCAACAATTGGCACGAAAGTGTGCAACATGCTGTCGGGGGTTCCCGGTTCCATCAAAGGTCTTGAACAGAAGTGGTACGAAGCCTTTCGGGTATTGGACAGCGTCGAATTCTTCAGGGTAAGGTCTACCCTTCCGAATGGATGTCCTGCTCTTTGATTGTGCTAAGGCTTCTCGCACCTGCTGTTCCACCAAGCTCTTGATATCCTTTTCCGGAATCATGCTTTGTGTCACATCCTTCTTTAACTGATCATCCCCGTTGACGGACGTAATCTCCTTTCCTCCGTCTACAATGTGAATGACCTCTGGGGGTGTCTCTCTTTGGGGTTGCACTTGACTCTGGAGAGTGGCTAGGGCTACAGCCATCTCTTCCATCCTCTTTGCCATTTGGGCGATCGTATCATCTTTCTCTTGAAGCTGCCTCCTCATTACTTCCGGCTCCTCTCTTTTTGCGGTTGCAGGAGCACCTTGTGAAGCTGACGAAGCTCGTGTTTCGACCATGTTAATTTCTGCATACTCATCATCCATGAATTCCGACGAATCAATCTCATCTCCGAATTTCTCTTCTCTTTCCTTTGCTAATCATCGAATATCAGTCTTCAACTTTTCCATAGCATCTTCTAGCGGTCCTTTCTGCGCATCCTTGCAGTTGTCGTGTGATAGCTGTCGGGTTCCCTTCTCATGAGTCCCCTTTACTGTAGTAGCACTTTCTTCAGATTCAAGTCACCTGACGAAACTTTCCTTCTCAGGCTGTTGTTTCAATCTTAATTGCCCGGTAGTGGGACGCCATACTATCCTTCTAGCGGCGAAGGTCTAGGACCGGATGGTGCCGTCGGCCCAAATGCTGGAAGGTGGTATCCTCCCTAATCTGTAATCCTGAAACAACGACAGGCGGACTAGCCTTCATCCTTTTATATGGCTTTCCTGTAACGATGGCAGGTTATACTCGCGGCCCAACACTGGATTTAACTGGCACCCGCCCTATCCTTCTTAAAATCTCCGATACAGGGCATTTCTCTTTCTTTGCTAACTTCTCAATCACAGTCTGTAGTCGGGCAAATGGTGTAATCCTAGCCCTTTTCTTCTGCTTGTCGCCTGTAGTATGCGGGTCGAGGTAATGTAGAAACAATCCTGGCGGACATTTTCCTCTTCAATTGCGGCGGAAAGGGGATGGAATCTACTTCCTTCCAAAAGGGGTGTATCTTCGAGCAATGGTATGTATTCGAGTAGTGGTGTGTACTCGGGGATTTCTTCTAGAAAGCGACTTCGGCAACTACGGCCTTCACGGCAATCTTCCTACTTCGTTCCTTCTTTGGGTCCGTGTTAGTGATGGAATTCTCGAGCTGGACCCGATTTCAAAACGAAGGTCTCGCGAGCAGTGTCCGTACCCTCCGCAGTAACGGGTTCACCATAGTTCTGGATTTCCTTCCCTTTAATTTGAGAGAAGCCGGGGTAGGTGCGGAGACAACTAGACTCGTGGGGGTAGCAACAACGGTCCTTCCGTGGACGGCGAGTACTCCTCTCGGTTGGAATCTTTTGCGGGGGAGGAAACTCTTGAGTTGAATTAAGGTTGAACTAGATCAACGGCTTCTCAGTTTCAGATACTTTGTTTGTCAGCGTGAAAAGGGTAACATCGGTGATCTTGACATTTGTGTTCTCGAATCCTTGTCCGAACCGGATGATCCCATTGTCGGGCAGCTCATCCTTGTAAACAGCGAAGTCCAGTCCATTGGTGAAGGAGAAAATCAGCTTTGGGGCTTCCATTTCTGCAGGGTATATTCTGATTGTCAGTCCCAAGTTATGCTTCTTCTCATCAGGACGAAAAGAAAGGAATCGAAAAGAGTCCGAACACATTCTTGTTCATGTATTTATAAGGAGGAGTTATTTGTTAAAAGAGTCATTCATTAGAGGGTTTGTTTATTTAGAATGGAATGTTCAAAGGTAATGAATCCAATTCAGAGTTGGAAAGGAAAAGAAAGTCTTATGCAAGACTTCTCGACTCGAAGGATCACTCCTAAACTAACACCTATTGGGGGTCCACCCCACCTCAAAAATGAGGTAAAAGGATCTCGGAACCTCTCTATTTAGGGGTGTCTAAACAGTGGCTCCTAAATCCAAGAGAATGTTGGCTATACTCGTTCAAGGTAGAAATGAACATAGTATTCCAACGGAAAGAAGGGTAGCTTGATCCACAAGGGACATGGATACACTACCGATTTTTGAAAGCAGAATTGTCTGATTAAAATGGAGAGAGGAATTTTCCCCAGTGGAGTCGCCAGAAATTGTCGGCATATTTTTAGGTTGTGTGTTTTATTTTTGAAAAGAGGTCGCCTACAGAAATTGTCGGCGAATTTTTTTTAATTTAATTTAAATAAATAATTTGAAAGGTAGTATTTGATTTTGAAAATAATGTTAAATTTAAAAATTTTTAAGATATGAAATCAAACTGAACTCACATCCCAAATAGTTTATATAAACGAGCACCGCACTACAAACCGTGTATCTATCCCTAAGGATAGACACACTATTTGATGGTGGGGCTCGATTAAATAAACTAAAAGATTTGTGACATCCGTTTGGTACGCGAACCTATTTTATAAGCCGACAAGTTCCCCATGTTTAATATGAAAGCATTAAATAGGGTTTATATTACTCAGGTTCTTTAAAATTCCCTATAAGGGCAAGCCCCTATAGTTAATTACATCTTAAGTGACGGGAATCACCTAAGAAAACTCTCGATAATAATCAGTAATTCTGCTCTCAAGAATTTTGAAGTTTAAGTTTTCAAGAAATTGAATTTTGGAATTTCAATAGGGAATGGATCAAATTTGGAACATTTTATTTTGGGAATTCAAAGGAAGAAAGGTAGGAAAAATCACAGATTCGAAGCGAACTTCGGTAATTTCCCGACTATCCTATTGTTTGGCTTGAATTTAGGAAGTCCCTAATGTTATCTGATATTTCAATCTTGCCAATTTTAATTAATTTGGACTTATATTTGTATGATAAAATCATACAAATAGCCTCGAAGATATGAGGGTTTATGTCGTAATAAACGACTACCTCGGAGTCCTAAGACCGGTTAGGGCTTAATTTATATCACATGATCATGCAAATGCCTAACGAAGAGTTGAGGATTAATGTTGCACTAGGCAAACTACCTCGAAATCCTATGGATTGGTTATTTAATTCTAGGAAAGTTTTCTTTGAAGTAGACTCGGGTTTTGCTTGATGACGATGGCCGTGCTTGCCCACCATGCTCAGAGCTCCTTGTTGTTGCAGAGGTTTAGTTGTAGAAGTCATAAATCGGGAGATGAGAGAAGTGTTTTGGTTTAGAGAAAATCTTAAAGTCCAAGTATTTTTAATATTTTAATTAAAACAAATCTTAAAGTTGATTATAACAACACTAGGTTAAGATCCCACGGTTCCATCCTTCCGGCATCATTATTTTTATCGGATTCACTTAGTCCAGATGAATGTGCTAAACTCAACTGAATGAGTTCCACACTTTCATTTAGACCGTGGGAAATCCCGTTAGCAACACGTAGGTTACATCATCCGAGGTATTCCCGATCATCCAACAAGTCCTTTTAATTTAGTTATAATTGTAATTTTGTGTTCTGTTTGTGATTAAATTTTGAGTTGTTTTATTTTTGAGATGTTGTGGCGGTGAATTTTATCTTGTAATGACTTTTAAATTTAGTTTTGGTTTCAGTTTTAGGGACTATCCTAAAGGTGTGGGTTTTCATGCAACAGTTGTTTATCATGCAAGAAAGGTAAGTGCGATGCGATTAAAGAAATTGCAATAAGGTAAATTGCAATAAAATAAAAGCTTACATGGAGGGTCTTCCTGTCATCCCAAGCTGCACTTAAAACACAATTAGAATGTTTAAGCAAGTTCCTAGGTAAAGATAAGGGAAGGGTTATGGTTTTCTACCAAATTCCTAATCCTATAGCTAGTCATTTCCTATGACGTCTAGGTTCTTGTGTTTTGGTTTGAGGACGATTTTCTTCATCAAAGCACAATTAAGTTTAGTTGTTCGTATAAACATCCCGTCATATTGAGGAAGTGCTTAAGAAGAATCTTAAACATCTTTTCAATATTGCTAGAATTGTTTTAAGTCCAAATGAATTTAATCATACAAATGAATTAATCGTCCGGAATTCGAGTTTTGTTATCTTGCTCGAGTGAACTAGGACATTTGAATATCCTATAGGTGAAGTAACATTTCATTTAACATTCGTTTAGGAGTTATGATAACCAAAGCTTTCGAGGGCAAAATGGTGTTAAGTGGTTTATGACTTAATTTAATCTCAGTTAACGGGTTTAAATTTGGAATAGTGTTCAAGTTGCTTTATTTTGAATTTCTTTATCTTAGGTGATGTTATTTTTAATTTAATTTAACCTTAATTTAATTTAATTTGGTTTGGTTTTAATTTTAATTTAATTTAATTTGATTTAATTTTAACTTGATTCTATTTTTTTTAATTTAATTTAATTTAATTTAATTTAATATGATTTAATTTAATTTAATTTGATTTAATTTAATTTAAATTAATTTAATTTTTTAATTTTATTTTATTTAATTAATTTAATTTTAATTTTAATTAAATTTAATTCAATTTAATTTAATTTGTTCAATTTAATTTAATTTTATTTATTTGATTTAATCTAATTTAAATTAATTTAATTTGTTTGATTTAATTTAATTTAATCTTTAATTTAATTTTATTTTTTAATTTTAATTTAATTGAAATTTTAAAAAGAGTTTAATAATTTAACTTTTAACTTATTTTTAATGATTAAGTCCTTTAACATTTTAAAACTTAAATTTGAATTATCATTTTAATTAGGAAGTAAATATTATTGAGGTGATTAATTTAGGGATCCTTAGATCAAAGAATAAATTTCTTCCTAATAATAATATCCCTATTTAATAATTCCAACTTTATTATTCTTCCAAATTTAATTAATTATTTAATTAAGGTTTATTTCACTTATTTTTAAATTGTTTAATAGGTTTCTACTCTTTAATTATTTAAATTTCAATCATCCAAATCAGATTAAGATCAAATATTTTACTCTTTAATTTTATTAAACCTAAAGTTTTAATTAAGGGTTAAAATTTTAATTACCACTTTGCCCTTCAAGCTTAACAATTTCATAACTCACTAAATTGAGCTTAAATGAACTTGAAATTTTTATGTGACTTCACTCATATGCCAATAAAGACATGAGTGGAGAAAATGTGATTTTTCTGCATTTAATTTATTTAAGTAATTATTTTTGGTAGAAAATAGAGATTTCCAAGGAAAATTTAATAATATGACCAAGGGAAAGTTTCTGTCCTTAAGAAAATTATGGGACATTCCTAATGACCAGTGGACCACTTGGACCAATTTTGGTGATTTTTTGAACTATATTATTTTTATTATAATTATTTTAAGTTTTGGAGTATTAATTAATTTAAAAGTAAAATAAAGTTTAAAAAATGAATTTTATATTTTTTAAAAATCTCTCTGATATCAAGGAAATCGAGAGAATCAATTTTTACAATTTTCTGATTTTTCTATGATTTATTAGAATTATTTTAGGGGAAAGACTAGAAATATATATATTTTTAATTTTAAAATTACCTTAGGGCTTTAAAATTTAATATCTCATTAAATCGACCTAAGAAAAATATGGGGTTTGTTCCTAAGTGATTAAAATTCAAAATGTGACATTTTGGTGAATTTTATTATTTACTGTGATTTTTATTATTTTTTAATTATTAAAATATTAAAATAATGCCAAAAAATTCAACTTTTTTAGAAAATTGAAATTTTAATTTTCTTAAATTTCCCTGATATCAGAGAGGCTCCAAAACCAATTTGGTGAATTTTTGAAAAGTATTTTGAAAGTTATGAATTTTTAAAGTTCAAATTGACTAAATGGCTTAATCAACCCATTTAGTAGGGCTAACCAAGTCCAATTGACTTCAAATTTTTATGGTGGGTTCCTCCGGCCCTAAAGGTCGAGTGGAGAATTGATTTCAAGTCAATTTGATGTATGATTAGCTCTAATTAAATAATGACCTATTTTGGGTGTTTAAGCCGATTAGGGTTATTTTAAATGAATTAATTCAAAACCTATTTTTCCTAGGGTCCTGCTGGTCATAAGGGACATCACCAAATTTTCCTAGAATTTATTTCACAACATGCTAATTATTGGATTTAAAATACTCAAAACAGCAACATGAATTTGAAAAATCAATAACTTCTCATAGGGATGGCCTCTGACCTTGGAAAATTCAGGGAATATTCCCAAGTTCAGAGGCTTCAAAAGCCCTGTGGTCTCATGCCATGGTGAATTTCCCATATGCATGGAGAATTAAAATAATGTAGAGGGTAAATAAATCATTAAAAATAAAATACTTGATGAACTTAAATGATTTCTTTTCCACATTATTCTCCTCTGTTCACTGAGCAAGAGGGTATTTTTATTTTATTTTTCTGATTTTTCTACACAAAGTTATGGATTTTTGAAGTTTAGGGAATTAAATAAATAGAAAAATACCCTAATTTTCTATTTATCGATGCGGCGCCGCGTCAACCTCGGCAGCTCCGAAACGCCACGTGGCGCTCTCTGATTCGACTCCGCCATCCGACTCAGCGCTCCGGGGGCCCGCTGTGTCGTTCCGTCTCCTCATCTGGCGCGATCCTGGCCGTCCGTCCGCTCGTGTATTAAATGAACGGCATCCGTTCATCGTCCCCAAGCGTCCTAGCCCAAGAACCGTCCACACTAAATCCCTAATATCTCACTCAATACTTAATGGATTTTGGTGTTCTTGTGCTCTATGGATTCGTCTTGAAGACACGAACACATCTATACGGTGATCATGCATTGAAATTAAAGCATTTGAAATGGAGAATCTCCAAAAGCTCGGGATGAAGAATTAGCTCATACCTTTGCTCAGAGAAGTGTGGCTTCAATCTGAGGGTTGTGTCACCTTGGATTGGATCCCAGCAAGCACCAAATGAAGTCTCCTGGTCTGGTGAATTTCCTAGCTATGAAAGTGACCACAGCCAATCACAAAGCTTGGAGTCTGGAACAACTGGGTGGCCTGGAGATGGGGCTTTCGGTGGGAAACTTCTCCTCTTGGTCCAGGTGAAGGTGTAGGACCGGTCAATTTGAGGATTGGCTCATCTGTGGCAAAGTGTCCTGGTTTTGGGTGAAATTTTAGTTGAGAAATTGGATTCGTTGGTGGGGATTAGGACAAATTGACACTTGGGATCAAGCTTGCTCTAAGTATGGAGTAGGGTTTGGAACAATTTTGGCGAGTTTCGGCAAGGTTTGTGCAACTCTCTTCCATGGCCGTGAGGGGGTCGGGTTTAAATAGAGGTGGGCTGGAGAGCCTCGCGGGGATGGCCGAGGGTTGGGATCAGCTGCTCCGGGCATGGGAAGAATAGCCATGGTGGCCATTGGGCATGGGGCGGCTCGGCGAGGTGGAATTCCAAAGTTTGGCTCCTCCCAAGGCCTCGGCCATGGTGATTTCCGGTGACACAGTGGGTGGCCGGCCGAGCACTCGGTCACCATCTTGTTCGGGTGGGTCGGTCTTTGGGGTATAGTGTAGGCAATTGGCAAATGCCATGTGTAAAAGGCTTGGATTAGAATGGTATGAGAGAAGGCTCATTTTGGCTCAAATTGGTCAACCCATCCCTTTGAGCTAGGTGGGCCACCCAAGGCTTGGTTTAGGCTGAAGAGAAAGTGATTTGGCTCAGCATAATCAGTAGGGTCAAGTCACCATCCAAGCACAATTAGGCATAAGCATGGTTAAGGGGAATCATGGGAGTGGTTAATCACCTTTAGGAATCAAGGAAAGAGTCTCCTCCTTTTGCCCAAAATGGCATGGTGACATGTAAAGAGGCTCTCATGGCTTCCATGTGGCTCATGCATGGCTTCATGGCTCATCTTTGGCTTGGGAAAAGTTAAGTCAATTTCATGGAAATGGATTTAAGAAAATTTTGGTATTTTGATGGGAATTTGTATGGGGCTTAATTTGGAATGGCTTCATGATGAGTTTTGAAACTTAGGGATTGATTTAATTGAAAATATGGTGTAGAGCAATTGTCATACGGGCTTTGGATTGATTTTGGCCCTTTGGATTTTGGTGGAGATGGGCTTTAGGAAGGTTTCATGTAAGTGGGCTTTTAAGTTTCAAAATGAATTCATGGATGGGAATTTTGTAAAAGTTTGGGCCAAATAATTTTTGGGTTTGGTTTAGGGATATGTCATGAGTGATTTGAAATAAGTTTGGAGTGATTTGGGTTTGAATTGGGTTGAATTTGGGCTTCCTTGGTGAATGGGCCAATACAGGTCAAATTGGGCTTACTTGGGCCAATGTTGGGCTAGGGGTGAAATTGATGTAAAATAAATGTTGAGAAATGTTTATGAGAGTGTTTCAAAGAGGTTTTGGCTTTGGTTGGGTTTTGATTTTGGGGTTTGGGCTTATTTAGGTTAGGTTTGGTTTTAGGTCAAAATTGGGCCTTTTAGCTTTGGGCTGAATTTGAGTGGGGTTTGGGTCTAAATTTTGGGCAAATCATGTTAGTGTTTTGTTTTTGGGAATGTTAAGGAAGGTTTAGAAAAGATTTGGGGGTTAATTGGAGTTGAATTGGGTGAGTTTGGGTTAGGTTTGGGTCATGGGTCCAAATTGGGCTTTAAGGCAAAAAGTGAAATTGGATCCAAATTTCAATCAAATTGGACTTGGATTTGGTCTAGATTGGTGTTGGGAATGTTGAAATGAAGTTTATAATTGAATTGGGCCAGAATTTGCGTCAATGGGGTAGGTTTGGTTTGACATTGGGTTCACTTTGGGTTAAAATGGGTCAAATTGGGGGTTTTGACAAAAGTAGGGTAAATTGACAAAATTGGCCCATGGTTTAGTTGAACAAAATGAAATTAGGAATATTTGGGATTTTTTGGAATTTTCTGGGAATTTTCTGAATTTTTGGGTCAAGAGGGGTATTTTGGGTATTGGGAGGGTATTGGGAGGTATTTTTGGAATTTTTGGTATTTTTGGCTATGAGTGATCAATTTGAGTAATGTGGAAATGTGTGGGATTGGTTTTGAGGAATTTTGGGTGATTTGGGATTTTTGAAAAATTTGGGTGATTTCAAGGGTTTTGGGTAAGTTAGGCGGGTGTAGGGTCCGGGGGTCGAAAATTGAAAATTTGGAAAATTGTAGATTAGGTGATCTGTAAGTGGAATGAAATTATTTTGGTTGAGCCATGAAGCCATATCAAGCCCACATGAGCCATGAAGGGACTCATTTGAGGCATCCATTATGTTGTTCCTAACCCTCTTGGCCGGGGGCTCGGGGGTTAAGGACCATCCATGTGAATTACCTACATGAGTCGGGAGGTCGAGTTGGGTATGGGTGTGGTTTTAGGAGGTGTGTGGAAGTGTAGTGCATAAGTGTAGTGTATGTGTAAGTCAGCCCTCACCAGACCAGGCTACCCAGGGCAGTCCTAAGGCCAAAGAGTCCTATAAGAATCCATCCTTTAAACTTCCACATTTGATTTTAACCCTCTAGGTGATTAGGAGTCTACAATCAAGTTTGTGGAGTTTGCAGGGAGTTAAGAAATGGTTTGAGTTTCTAAGTGGTGGGTCCCAATTCTAATCCTCTAAGATAGTCAAAGGAAAAGCCTAAGGCTAGATCCTAAGTACTAAAGAGAAGAAGAGAAGACCTCATCAAAAATGAGGTCAACAAAGCCTTTTCTATTTTAGCTTCACAAGTGGCTGCGATATCTAAGAAATTGGATAATTTTGCTATTAACGTATTGCATGTAAGTAATGAAAATTTTGCAAATATTGATGATTCTTAAATAATGGAGACTTTGCAAGCTATTGCTAGAAAAACTAATAACCCTTGTTTGAATTATTATAATACAAGTTGGAAAAATCACCCTAAGTTTAATTGGAATAATGGACATCAACAATGGGGTAATAATCAAGTTAATCCAACTGGGAATTGGAACAATCAAGGAAGTTCAAACTTTAGACCTAGTTATCCTCATGGTTTTAAAAATCAACAAAAATAAGATAATAGAATTTTGTTGGAGAAATTAACTTAAAGTATTTATAAAAATTATGATGATTTTAATACCTGATCTTAATTTACTTTTTAAATTGTCCATTTAAATTGTTAAAACCTGTTGAAGAACTTTGAGACCTATCTAGAGATGAGTTCTTAACTAGTAGATATCACATGAATCCTTGGGTAATGGAAGGCTTTATGTGAGTTATTCAAGGTGAAGTGCAAATAAATAGGAAGATATGATTTATTGGGCGTAGAATTAATTATTTTTTAGAGTGATAGAATAAATTCTAATAATTTGATCTATAGAAAGGGAACAGGTTACTGGTAGGGCCGACGATAGCCACCCTTGGACATCTAGTAGTGTGAGCCTAAAATAACCCATTCTAATAATAAAACATCCTGAACCGATCTATAGATTAGTCAATGTTCTTTATGTTTGGACCAAAGGGTAAAGAATAAGAATGCTTCTATTTGGCACAATACCATAATCTAAATTCTCCATAAATGATAATTATTCTAAAAATCTTGGATTAGTTGAAAAGGAGAAAGTTATTTTATTAAATTTAAAATCTGAATTTTGAAAAGAAATAAAAATAATAATTACTTTTAATTTGAAAAATATAAAATATTTCTTAATTTTCTCAAAATCTTCCCTGTGGGATCGATAACCAGGAGTCCAATAGAGCCCAGTATTACTTGAAACGATACATACACTTGCATTTGAATTTAAGACTTTTACAACAATTAATATAAATATTTAAATATAAATTCATAAATTCATACATAAATAAAAGTCGTACGCACATCAACTCTACCTATAAAAATAAATTCTAGAATGTCTTATCCTAGAAGTTCTATATAAGGATAATGAAGGATTAGTAACCAGAGATTTCTAGATATAGTATATAGCCTGAGTTCTATAAATCTCTTATAGAAGCAAGCTCCTATTGTTAATTACATCTTAGACAATTATAATTTTTTAGGGAAACTTATGATTAATGTTAATCACTTGTTTTCTAAGAAGTTTAAAGGAAGGAAACACCAACGTTCAATCCTAAGGGTAATATGTTGTGCTACCCTAAAATTTTGATTTTGTCAATTTTTGTTTTTGTTTTGTTGTTTGTCATTTTAAATTGTTTTGTTAATGTCACTATTTCATTTTCTTGTAATTTGTTATTTATTTTAGTAGCTATCCTAAAAGTTTTGGTTTTGTTTCGTCTTAGTTTTATCATTTTAATGTTGTTTGTTTTGTTTGGTTTTGCCAATGTCAATATTTTGATGTCGTTATGATTTTGTTTTGTTTTGTTGTCGTTTGTCATGTCTTCGGAATGTCGTCCTGCAAAAGAGATTTAGTACACCCTATAACATGCAAAGAAAATCAAAAATGAAATTAATGTCTTCTTTTCGTCATGATTTTCTTGCAAAACAGAGTTAGCACACCCTATAGTATGCAAAGAAAATCTGACACTTATTCTTAACCTATATGAAAAAGTGTGTTAGTTGAATGTAGATTAAACATAAGTTATATTTTGATTAAGTTTAATGTCGATCAGTCTTAAAATCTAACAAAAAGTTAGATTAAATATTTTAGATTCAATGTTGTTTGAAAATGTTATGTTTAATGTTGATTAAACTTAAAATATAAAAATAAGTTATATTTTATTATTTTAGATTCAATGATATTGGAATCTAAAATTTTTAATTTGATTAGAAGTCTGATAATAAAATTCAATGTCCTTTGAATCTAACAATTATGGTTTATTCATTTGGTTAACTTAGGTTCAATATAGGTCAAACCTAATGTTGATGTCAAATTGGATTTAATATGAGTCGAACCTAAAATTTATGTTGAGCTTGACTTAGGTTTAAATTATGTTAAACCTAAGGATTAGATTTCAATTAAGTTCAATTTGTGTTGAACTTAAGTTAGGTTTGTCTCGATTTTAATTTGGATTTAACTTAAGTTCATAAGCTTAACTTTGACTTAAGTCCTTAAGTTAGCTTAGGGTTAACCCAGGTTTACCTTGAGCTTCATTTAGTTTTATATTAGGTTAAATACTAAGCTTAAGTTCAATGTGAGTTGATCTTAAGTTAGGTTTTGTTCAACTTAGATTTATATCATGTTGAACCTAATTTTTGATTTAAATCTAATATGAGTTAAATTTAAGTCAGTTTTAGGTCGACTAAGAATCATTTCAAGTTGAACCTAAGTTTGATTTGACTCAAGTCCAATATGGGTTGGACTAAAATTATGTTTAGGTTAACTTAGATTCATGTCATCTTCTACCAAAGTTAAGTTTGACTTAAGTCCAATATGGATTGAACTTAAGTTAGGTTTAGGTTGACTTAGATTCATGTCATGTTGAACCTAAGTTTAGTTTGACTTAAGTCCAATATGGGTTGGACTTAAGTTAAGTTTAGATTGACTTAGATTCATTTCATGTTGAACCTAAGTTAAGTTTGACTTAAGTCTAATATGCTTTGGACTTAAGTTAAGTTTGTTTTGACTTAGATCCATGTCATGTTTAATCTAAGTTAGGTTTGACTTAACTCCAATATGGGTTGGACTTACATTAGATTTGGGTCTAGGTATAATTAAGCTTTAATTGGTTAAGGTTTAATAATTTAATTAAGTCTGCTGAGTTAGACCTCATTAGGGTTTAAGTTTGATTAAACTTTAGTTGGTTAAGGTTTAATAGTTCAATTTGGTCTAATGGGTTACACCTAATTAGGGTTTAAGTTTGATTAAATCATATTTGGTTAAGGTTTAAAAGTTTAACTAATTCTAATGTGTTAGACTTAAGTAGGGTTGAAGATTAATTAAACCTTAGTTGGTTATGAATTAATATTTTAATTAAGTATAATGTGTTAGACTTAATTAGGGTTTAAGTTTGATTAAAACTTAGTTGGTTAAGGTTTAATCGTTTAACTAAGTCTAATGTGTTAGACTTAATTAGGGTTCAAGTTTGATTAAACCTTAGTTAGTTAAGGTTTAATAGTTTAATTAGGTCTAATGGGTTAGACCTAATTAGGATTTAAGTTTGACTAAACCTTAGTTTGTTAAGGTTTAATATTTTAATTAAGTCTAATGTTAGACTTAATTAAGGTTTAAGTTTGATTAAACTTTAGTTAGTTAAGGTTTAATAGTTTAATTAGGTCTAATGGGTTAGACCTAATTAGGGATTAAGTTTGATTAAACCTTAGTTGGTTAAGGTTTAATAGTTTAATTAAGTCTAATGTGTTAGACATAAGTAGGGTTTAAGTTTGATTAAACCTTAGTTGGTTAAGGTTTAATATTTTAATTAATTCTAATGTGTTAGACTTAATTATGGTTTAAGTTTGATTAAAACTTAGTTGGTTAAGGTTTAACAGTTTAATTAAGTCTAATGTGTTAGACTTAATTAGGGTTTAAGTTTGATTACATTAGTTGGTTAAGGTTTAATAGTTTAATTAAGTATAATGTGTTAGACTTAATTAGGGTATAATTTTGATTAAACCTTAGTTGGTTAGCGTTTAATAGTTTAATTAAGTCTAATGGATTAGACCTAATTAGGGCTTAAAAGTTACTTAAACCTAATGTAAGTAAGGTTTAAGTTGATTAATAAGGTTTAATGTGGGTTAAACCTAATTAGGGTTTAAAGGTTACTTAAACCTTATCTAATTAAGGTCTAATGGGTTAATTCAGTTTAATATATCTTTAAACTTAATTAAAGTTTAATTTTGAATTAAATCTTATGTAATTAAGGTTTAATAAAGTTAATTAAGTTTAATATGTTCTTAAACTTAATTAAATTTAATTTTGAATTAAACCTAATGTAATTAGGGTTTAATTAAGTTAATTAAGTTTAGTATGTTCTTAAACTTAGATAAATTTTAATTTTGAATTAAACATATTGTAATTACAGTTTAATTATGTTAATTAAGATTAATATGTCCTTAAACTTAAAAGTTAGATTTTGAGTTAATTAAGTTTAATAAATTGATTAAAATTTGATTTTGGATTAAACCTAATAAAATTGAAGTTTAATAAGTTTATTAAGTTTAATATGTCCTTAAGCTTAATTAAAGTTTGATTTTGGATTAAACCTTATATAATTAAGGTTTAATAAGTAAATTAAGTTTAACATGTCCTTAAACTTAATTAATTAAGTTAATTAAGTTTAATATGTCCTTAAACTTAATTAAAATTTAATTCTAGATTAAACCTAATATAATTAAGGTTTAATAAGTGAATTAGGTCTAATTTTATGTCTTAAACCAATTAAGGTTTGTCTTGAGTCTATTTTGGGTTAGACTTAATTTTGACTTAGTCTGTTGTTGGATGGGCTAAGTTGAGTGAAGATAGGATTTTTAGCGTTTTAAGTTATTAATTTATAATAAATTTTAACCCTAATCTTGAAAATGTCATTTAAAATTATTTAATGGCTTAAGAATTGTCATTTTAAGGTTATTGTCTGTGACCTTAAATTTCCTAACCATTTTTTAATTTTATTTTCCTTAATTTTTATTTTTATAATTATTATTAAAAATAATTACAAAGTGTCTTGAAAATTAGGAAATTGTGTCTTAAAGGATTTTTCTAACCTAGGAAAAATCAGGGGATATTCCTAATGGCCTAGAGATAATTTTCCTAAATTTTAATCTTTTTCTGTTTTATAATTAATTTTTAACAATAAAAATACTCCATAGAGCATTTTATTATTTAAAAATTAAATACAGAGTATGATTTTGGTCTCATAATTTTATCCTCTTCAGGTTGAGTTCAGAGGTATTTTTGTCATATTTTTAGGATTTTTCTATGTCAAGATATATAGTTTTGATTGTTTTAAGGTTTATCTGGATTTAATTAAATCGAGATAAATCTTAAGCTGTCGCGTGTCCTCGGTTGGGTCAAAAAGCGGTAAATCTTACGCGGGTATCTGAATAGCGGAGACAGTGGGTTTTATCACAGCGGACTGTTTCCAAAATACAGAAACGGACGGCATCCGTTCATCCTGCTCATCCCCTTCGATCCCGCACACCATCCATGATCTAGGAACAAAATCTGTCTCAATTCTTGATGAAATCTAGTGAAATTTATTTCTATAGGATCGTTTTGAGATGACGAACCCATCCATATGGTGATGTATGGGTTTTGAAATGGTGTGTTTCACAAAGTGTGAAACCCGGACGCCATTAAAGTGGATAATCCATACCTTGGCCACAGTCGATTTAAGATTGATTTGATTGGTTTAGAAGCTTCGTGTGGTCCTGAGAAGGCTTTTCCCCAACTCAATTTTACGTCAAATTGGGTCCATATGTGATTTTGATTAAAAGGAGCTCGGTTTGAATGGGCTTGATCAAGCTATGGGGATGGCCAATTTCGATTTGGCTTCTCATCACACAGTCCCTAAAAGAATTTAGGATGGTTAATTTATAGTTTTACAGATTTTGGCTTCACACCCCCAAAATGTCCTATTTTGGTTGAGGAGATTAAGTGGGTTTCATTGCCTAAATCTATTGGGGATCAATTTTCTAGGTCCTAAAGAAGTACTTTAGTGTTGAAGGTTAAGGGATTTGAGCAGTGTTTGGCTATCTCCTATGTTGGTCTCCTTCATGGATGCTCTTGGGTTTGGGCTTATTTATAGCCATGGGAGGGCTTTGTATGAGCTTAGGTTGATTAGAATCCATTTGGGGGAGTTATTAACTTCCCCATTAATGCCTAGAGATAGGATTTCAATTGTTGGAATGATGGTTTTGTATTTTCCAATGGTAAACCATGTGTAGTTTACCCATGGTTTATGTTTGATTCATGCATTTGCTTGCCTCTATTGGAAGGTTTGGGTGGTGGATATGGCTGTCTAAGATTGTCTTGAATCACACACTCCAAGCCATGCCTTTAACTCATTCAATGAATTGAGTGGTAAGGTGACACTTAAGCCTTCTTTCCGTTATTCCCATGATTTAGTCATGATGAATTTCAAATGATAATGATGAGCTCCTATTTTGATAAAATTGAAGTGGTGTATGTTTATAGGGTGGAGGAGAGGTGTGTAATGACTCTAAGAGGGCAAGCTATCCTCTATTCAACATGTCATTTAGAGCCTAGATTGTGGGGGAGAAGTTGTGGGAGTTATTTAGGAGATTCTAAATGTGTTAGAGAATATTTTAGCATCTCTCAAGTCTATAAAAAGGTCCTGACTTAATAAAAACACTTGCCCCAAGTCCTATTTTCATTTCTGAAGTCTAAGAAGAGAATTTTGAGCACCATGTCTTCCTGGGAGAAGGAGATGAAGAAGAAGCAAGATTCTGATAAAAGTAAGTTCATTAGTGATAGTGCTAAGGAGTTATTTAATGGATATCTGGCTGCTAGATTTCAAGGTATTGCAGAGTTGATTGTAAAAATTGAAGCCCGAGTGACTTCAATGGAAGCAATAATCAATGATATTACTTTACATCTGGATCACATGGGATGGCAACTCAAGATGCAATTCTATCATTCAAAGTATGTGGAAGAAATAGATAAGGCGATGTTTGTGAAGAACAAATGGATTGAAGATGATGTAAGAATGAACAATGATTACCCGTTCTATCAAATTTATATTCCTGAATGGTCAAATGAGAATAATAGTGGTCCTGGTTATATTCCTCCTAATGGAGAGTGGAATTAAAAGTGTTTTGTTTCTATTTGTTTAGTGTCTTATGTGTTATGTTAGTGTTCTTGCGAGTTCATCTTTGGCATGTTTAATGTTTTTATATATGCCTGATGATGTGATGGGTACATCTTAGAGATGTACACTTATCAGTTTAAGATTATAGTGTCTTGTATTTTGAGAATTTTATCCTTTATGTTTGGATAAAAATTCTAGTATTGTATTGAATGTTATGTTTGTTTTAATATAAATTTGTTTTTGTGAAATTTGTGTGGAATCAATGGTTATTAAATTTTGATTTGGAGTATTAAAAGATTCATGTGGGGAAAAATAACTATTTTGGAGTAATTAAGGGTAATTAACCAAATGATTTAGTGCATATACTTTAATTATAAAAATTTGGATATTGGCAGCTAAGTGCCAAAATACCGGCGCTTACGCGCCAGATTTTGCAGCTAAGTGCCGATAGTTTGCGCTTAGGCACCAGTTCTCGAAAATTGATTCCGAAAGTTAAAAACTCAAAAATTGTCATTTTAAACCGCGCCATCCTCTTCAACCTTTGCTTTGCTGTGAAAGAGGAGCCTAGGGTATCATATTGTGGATCATTTAAGATCCGATCTCAACAAAAATTGTTAGATTTGGATTCCTTGAGGTAAGAGCACTACTCCTAAGTAAAAATTTTTTATTTTCACCATGTATTTTGAGTACATTTTGGAAGATCTTAAAATCACTATTCATAGTGAAAATTTTAGGAAAAGCTTGATAAATTGCTTGGATTTAGTGAAAATATTTTTTGGATGATAATTTAGCAAGTTTAGTTTGATTTTGGAATTTATGGTGAATTTTTCGTGAATTTTTAGAGATGGCTCGAAAGTCAAAGCGTGCACGAGAAAAGACGAAGTTTGACTCTGACAAATTTGTTAGTTTGAGGGCTGAGGAACGATACGTCGATGCATTACAATCACGTAAGTTGATTCCTGAGCGAGTGTTTAGTAAGCCAGGAGAGGTGATTGAAGATATGAATGCAAGAAGAAACTGACAGAATTATTGTTGCTTCTCTACTGTTGCTGTTGTTTTTGTGGTAAGAGAATTTTATGCAAATTTACCTTTGCGAGAGGAAAATCGAGTGATGGTTAGGAGGCATGAAGTAAACTTTTCTTCGGGTGCAATCAATACCTTTTATGGACTACCTCCTGACATGTTCTGTTTTTATTCTAACTATCATCCTTCGGAAGGAGAATTAGATGAGATTATGAAGTTTCTGACTGATGAAAGTGGATTATGGAAAATTAAAATGATAGAAGAGTAAACTTTCCTGGTTCCAAATTGAATGCCATTTCTAAGGCATGGAATTATTTTACCTCATCTAACTTGTTACCTTCAAGTCATACTTGTGAAGTGACGAGAGAAAGAGCGGTGTTGAACCATTGTATTCAGCATGGGAAGTCTATTGATATTGGAAGCATAATTTTTTATTATGTTTTGAACTGTGCTAGATCAACCACGATTGCAGGTATGGAATTTCCTTCTTTGATTCATTCACTATATGAAAGATCTGGAGTGAAATTTGAAACCTGGGAAGAGGTACTTCGAGCCATTGAGACCAATTACCGGTGTAAACGTTGGTGCTTACACTGTACATTCAGAGTTTGGTTAGAGAGGAGGATTTGGTAGGGCTTCTACTGCTTCTGCTTCTCGTGCTACTACATCACGTGCTTCGTCATCTACTGATTCACAGACTGGTTTATTAAGAAAGATTTTGAAAAAAGCGAGCCTTACTCAAGAGCATATGAAAGATATGGATGGTAAGCTGGATAATGTGTAGAGATATATTGTAAAACATGATGAATATGAGGAGAATTATCAGCAATATTTCGATAGACTGATTAGAGGATATCAGAGTACTGAGATGCCACCTCATCCATTCTATATACCTTATGTGTCATCCAGAGATTGGAACGAGCAAGATGATGAAGATGATGAGGATGAAGAGTAGATATATGTTGTTTGTTTTAGTTGTTGTATTGATGTGTTGTGTCACTGTGTACTTTATCTAGTATTTTGTTTGATGATTTTGTTGTGATGTGAACCTTGATAGTATGCAGATTGTAGTTGTACTGTTTATCTGTTATGCATATTCAGGTATTATTGTTGTTTTATTGTTGATTTATATGTTGTTGTGTGGTAGTGTGTAATAGTAAATGTTTTTATGTGTATGTTATGTCAGAGTTTTTAGTAGTGTGTACTTTAATTCCAAAAATTGTTAGGAAATTATAAACCTCTATTAGGAACTTCTACTTAGGAAAACTACATGTCTAAAATTCTTTAAATTCCACTATCATCTGTTATCTGTATCAGTGTGTTATTTTAGTTGTTGTGTATTTGCTTTGAAAACCTCCACTACTGTAGAAGTCTTCTGAAATTTTTAATTTTCTTATTATTATAAAAAAAATAAAAAAATAAAAAAAAGAAAAATGTTTTGAAAAACTAAATTTGATTCCACTCCTGTATTTAAATTGTTATACTTGCATAATAAGATATTAAAAATTCCTACGAACATGATATGTTAGTTTTTATTTCTCACCTATGTATCATTTCTTATGCTTAAATGTTTTATCTTAATTAAAATTTTAAAGTTTGGGGGGGATTTTAAAAACAAAGATTTTTAAAAACCTAAAATTTTATTTGATTCTCAAGAATACTTAAAAATAAAACTATCTTTAGAAAGAGGTTTTGTATTTTTGGATAAATAGAAGATTTGACTTTAATTCTTCAAAGCTTAAATTTCTTTTATTGAAGAGTAATTTTCAGATACTATTATTATTATGATTTTTAAGTGAAAGATGTATATCTGATCTTTATTTTAAATGGAAGGATGGAATTAAAAATCATTAAAGGTCTATCCAGATATAGTAATCCTTGCCATATATATATATATATATATATATATATATATATTGTGTTATTATGGAGGCGGGAACTGGTGCTCTGCTAGGGTTTGAATGGCGGCGGGGGTGACTGCCGCTGGTGGCAGTGTTTTGTGGTTGGTGGTGTGGTGCTTTTTGACTTCCTGGGTTGTTTCAGGGGGTAAGGTTGCACCTTGGTCTCCGGTTTTGGTTTTTTCTGTTGTTTACTTAAGTTCTTGTTCCATTGGTAATGGCTCGTGAGGGGTTTGAGTGATCCTTCTTGGGGAGCTAAACGATCTTATGCTGAGGTTACTGTTAGAAATGAGGGAGGAGTCACTCTGGGGGACAAGCTGGTGTTCCCGCAACTTTACCATGATGCAATAGATTGGAAAGCAGAATGTGATTTCATTAGAAGGTGTACAAAGAAGGCTGGAAAGCTTGCTTTGATCTTTACGAAGGAGGAAATCGGTAAGCTAGCGAACCTTACAAATTTACTTTGGTGGGGAAGTTCCGGTTGGGCATCCCAGAACTTGACATTGTTTGGAAGGTGATTGATGATCTCAAACTCCTTGGACAATGGAAAATTGGAGTGTTTGATAGTAGACACATTATGCTTCAACTCTCAGAGAAGATGATTATGCTCGGAGTCTTTTCAAAGAAATTTATCATGGTGGATGGGAAAACCATGAAGGCTGTTGAAATGGACCATGGATTTTGATCCTTCACGGGAACCCCCTTTTGTTCCTGTTTGGTTTAACCTCCCTAATTTAAAACTACCTTATATCCATCACCAAATCTTATATGACATAGTCGACTACATGGGGAAACCACTCAAGTTGGATATGCCTTCGCAAACCTTTCCGGAATCTCGAAGCCAGATTTACGGTGGAAAGGGATATAACCCGACCATATATTGATGGGGTATGGCTGGGTACGACTAATAATGGCTATTGGCGACCAATTGTCGTTGGAATATCAACCTCTATATTGCAAACACTGCCATATTTTTGGGCATGCTGTGGAGCGAGTGCTATAGAGTACATCCAGAGCTCGGACCTTTTAAGATAGCCCGGAAGAACCCTCCAGAGGTTAATCGACCTTCAACCGATAAACGACAAGCCGAAAATGGTCAGAATTTCTCTGCACTATCGTTGTCGACGGGAGTAATAATGAGTCTCGGGGTGCTTGGAATTTACGAAACCGAGTGCTAGGAGGAACAATCAAACTACTCACTATAATTCTAATCCTACATACTGTGGAAGATATCACCGAAAAGAACCACGATGAAAATAGATTAGATGGATCGAGAAGATGTGGCTACGATAGTAGGATTGATCCTTTATCAAGTGCTCGAGTGAATCCCTTGGGCGATGCGAGACTCGGTGTCCTCCCTATCCTCCCTCCGGATTTTTCGAGTGCCAACAATACGGTTTATAATGAGGATCTTGTACCACGAAGCTCTCGAGCGATCCTCTTTAGATCATTTGCCTTCGGAAATGGAAGGAGCTCGGACAATTCGGAAAAGCGAGAAAAAAAGGAAAGATGTCATGGAACTCGAATACTTGTCTCACACTAATATCATTGATGCTGCGGATCCTGATACTTCTAAGGCCCCTCCCCTAGGTTGACTAGAGGCTGGTAAGGCTACTCACCATGATTAACTTAATGTCTTTGGAATGTTAGGGGTGTGAAAAGTCCTGGCACCCTTAACAGAATCAAAAACATTATCAGGACTTATAGACCTTGGATCATTGCATTGCTGGAACCTACGGTTAATAGCAACACTCTCAGATTCAACAAAAAGTTTAAAGGTTATAATTTCTCTGCTAACTGTAATAATAAAATGCGGCTCTACATTAGACAAGAGATTACTTTCCAGATTCTTGCTGATGACCTCCGGTTCCTCCACTGCACTTCAACATTGATCATTTCTACGGGCTGGCTACTTTCATCTATGCTTTGGTTGCACTTCCACTAGATAGATCCATGCTATGGGATAAGCTTATTAATATTAGCGAGTGTTATCCGGGAAAATTGGTTAGTTGGTGGTGATTTTAACGATATTGTTGATCCTAGTGAGAAATTTGGTGGGAGAACCACTAACCTCCAGAATACGTTGCAATTCACTTCCAGAATCCAAAGTGCTCAATTATTTGACTTGGGCTATATTGATACTCCCTTCACTTGGCAAAGAGGAAAAATTTTAGAGAGACTAGACAGATTTCTAGTCAACGGTAATTGGATGAATACCTTCCCAATCACTAGAGTGCACCATTTAAATAGGACTTGTTCGATCACTCTCCCATTATTATTAAGATATCACTTTTTCGGCATAATGGACATCCTTCTTTCGGATTTCAAAATGTTTGGGCTAAACATCTGTAACTTTCTTGAAGGCTGTCAAGATAGGGTGGAAATCCCCATCTTCTTCTTTTGATAACCCTTTAATTAAGGTTGTGGAGATTACGAAACATCTATCAAGTCATTTGAAAAGTTGGAACAAAGTCTGTCTTTGGTAATGTATTTGAGCGAGGCTAAGCGATGAGGTTGATAAGGTACAATTTCTGGAGGCTGAACAGGCTAGGGGGCTGGATAATCTTGATGAACTCATGGATGCCCAAGATAAGTATTTACATGCCTTGACTATTGAAGAAGAATTTCTTTCACAGAAGGCTGCTATTAACAAACAGCTGTATGGGGATAGAAACTCCAAGTATTTCCATGCGGTGATCAAATACGGAAGACAAATTAATGCAATAACCAAAATCAAAACTCGGGATGGACGGTGGTTAGATGATCCTCTCTGATTAAGGAGAATGTTGTTCGGTACTTTCAAAGCCTCCTTGCTGCAACCCCTATAGAACCTGCTTGTCTTTAAGGGGGATTTGTTTAATGACCAACTGAATACTTATGCAAAATCTGCGGTTGCTTCATTTACACGATGAAGCTGAGATTCTTCATGCTTTGAAATCAATGGATGGGAACAAGGCTGCGGAGTCTGATGGGTTTACTCCTGTTTTCTACATGTTGCACAGGATATTGTTGGTAAAGATGTGGTGGAGGTCTGTTCGAAGCTTTTTCGGTGGGATGACTTACCAAACTATTTTGCTTGCCACAAGTATTGCTACGATTGCTAAAGATGAGAAGAGAAGTACCTGGAATGATTTCGAGACCAATAAGTATCACCAATACTCTCAACAAGATTATTAGTAAGATCATGGTGAGAAGACTTCGGCCATCTCTACATCTTTTAGTCGGTGAAAACCGATGCTGCTTTCATCCGGAATAGGAATATAATGGATAATGTAATGCTTGCTCAAGAATTACTTTTGGAGATTGACAAGCCTTGTAGAGGACATAATGTCATATTTAAGTTGGACCTAAGGAAGGCTTATGATTCTATTAGGTGGCATTTCATCCAAATCATGCTACGAGGCGATAGGCTTCGACCAAACTTTTTGTCGGTTTATTCGGAGATGGTTAAATAACACTTCCTTCACTATTCTACTCAATGGTTCTAATTATGGGTTCTTTAAACCGGGCGAGGGCTTAAAGCGGGGGGATCCCTTATCTCCAACAATCTTTATACTTGCTTTTGATTATTTTTCTCGATTTATTAATCGGGCTCATAGAAATTTTCCATATCTATGTTATCATCACAGCTCTAAACCTATCATAAGTCACCTTGCCTATCTTGATGATGTGATCCTCTTCACTAATGGTGGCAAACAATCTATAAAGAAGTCCTTGGATATTACGAAACATCTTCGACAAGTATCGAGGCTGGAACTCAACAAACACAAATGTCAATTCATGGTGGGAAACATTTCAGAAATCTAAATTGGATAAAAGATACTACTGGTTTTTCTACTTCGATAAGCCTTTAAAATATGCGGGGGTTCGGTTAATCGAAGGTAGGAAGAAACAAACTCGGTATGATGAAGTGGTTCACGAGGTCACGGCTCGGATTAACGGTTGGACCAACGGTTTTCTCTCCAATGGTGGGAGGGTGACCCTTCTCGAGAGTATTCTTACCACCTTCCCATTGTTTACTATGGGGATGGTCGGAATGAAGAAAAGCATACAAAGACTGTTGGAAACTACCTTTAACAAATTTTTGTGGGAGGGGCGAGCACAAACAAGCACATTGGGCCACATGGAATAAGATATGTCAAACCCATTAAATCCGGTGGCACAGGGTTCAAGAGCTTTAAACACATCAGAAAAATTTTCCTTTGTAAGCTGTGGATGAAATTCGGGAAACTTGATACCACAGTGGGCTCGATTCTTATTAGCTAAATACTTGTAGAACCAGCCATCACTGATCTTTGTGAAGTTGAAAATTGGGGATTCTCAACAATGGAAAAGTTTACTAAAGATCGGGACTGAAGCTAATAATTTTTTCTGTTGGGAGATTAGAAATGGTTACGCAATTTACGACTTGACAAGCGGCTTTTGGATGAACGACTGTATCCCATCCCTAACATTTCTCTGAATTATGATTCTAGAGTTGCTGATTTCTGGACTAACCATCAATGGGATGAAGACAAATTGAAGGAGGTTGTGGATATTTCATCCATTCAAAAGATCAAGGAGATCCCCATTATTAGAGTACAGGAGAAATCTGATAAGCTTATTCTCAAAAACCTCCCTCTCAATCTATTAACTCCTACATCTACCGGTCCACACATCATTGGCCTCAAAATAATTGGGGTTGTCACCTATGGAATAAATATTTGACCCCCTCTATGTCATTTTTCAGTTGGAGATTGTTTCACAGATTCTTGCTATTGATGATATGCTGAAATTGAAGGGCCTTAGGCTGGTTTCCGGATGCCATCTTTGCTTTGTGCTCGGGAGGAATCATATGACCACCTATTTCTTCAATGTCCTGTAGTTAGGGAAGTATGGAATAGGGTCTTTGGAGCATTTACAACTCACACAACACTTAGAAGCTGGACATACTGTAGAGAATTCATTAGGTGGCCAGGTTAGGCCCGAGGCTTCCAATGTATCCACTTATCATTTGGTGGTTTGTACGGATGGCAAGAAACAAAAATAAGTATGAGAACTGTTTATGTTACTATAAACCAAATCCTTGCTAGCTGCTTGCTCCTTCATACACGGGGCTAATATTAAACATGAATTGAGGAACAAAACCGGGATCCAAATTAAGTTATTTCCTTTGGATCCCTCCCTCCACTTCTTGGGTCATAGTTAACATTGATGGGAGTTATTCCCCTAATTCTTCGGTTGTGGTGGTGTGTGTAGGAACCACCAAGGTAAATTACTGTGGGGATTTCAAACTTCTATTGTCTACGATTCTCCTCTTCGATACTGAAATGACTGCTTGCCATTTGGGCTCTTAAGGTTGCTAAGGTTGCTTGGGCACTCTCTTATTTGGATGGAATCGATTCACTTCAACTAGTCGATATAATGGATGGCATTACTGATGTTCCATGGATGCTTATTTACCTTCACGAGATCTTTGATGGGCTTAACGAAGGAGGTAACAATCTACGGAGTCATTTGCATAGGGAGGGAAATCAACCGAGCAAATTGGCTTGCAAAAACGGCTTCAAAAGCTGCAACTTTCAAATGTTTCAATTTCTCTTACGGGTATCTAAAACAACTACTTTTTGGTGATTTGCTTTCACTTCCTTTTATCGGATGTAACTAAACTTTGCTCCTTAATGCATTTTATATTTTGCTAAATATATATATATATATATATATATATATATATATATATATATATATATTTTTGGGGAAAGAAGCCACAAAGGCTCCCTACATGTTACTACAAACTATAATTACAAAAATCCTTACCAATAGTGGTAAGACCTCCCCATCAACATACTCACCCAAACTAAAACTAGGACATAAACAAATAGAACGAGCCTAACTAAATAGCAAACGAGAGAAACATAATATAGTCCACTCATCCTGGAAGCGGTACACGGGTGCGGTAGAGAAGCGGCGGTAACTCGGTAAGTCCAAAACGACTTGGTGGATGAGATAAAGATCCATGCATAAGTCCGAGAGGCTCGGACATGAGACCAACGGCCTTATGGGGCCAGTGGGGACCTCGAAATAATCCCGGCACCAAATTTGGGGAGTCGGGTAGTAGTCTTGATGTAAGGGGCAGAAAGATTGTCACCTGTTGATAAGGGTCTTTAGGCTGTGTAGGAATGATGGTTGAGGCCCTCACATTTTGGGAAGAAGCTCCGACTTTGGCTAGCTCGACCGGCGGGTTGATTACCTTCCTTGTGAATGAAGGTGAATTGAACATTGAGTTTGGAGACAACGGCGAGGATTCTACTCCTCCAGGTGACCATGGTGCCGGGGAGGGTTGGAGGGGCGGGGGTTCGACAATGTAATAATTTCCTCATTATCACCTTCCACAATAATATTATACCGAGTTACAGCTAATGGCCATGGAAAGCCCCCAAAAGATGGAAATGAGATCGGCTTCCAAAGTATCGGCGGCATCAACGGGTGCATGGAAGAAGAGCATGCGATCACCCCTGTGGTTCTCGAAGATTCCACCGAATCCAGCACCTTCCTCATTGCGGCGGCCATTATAATTTAGTTTGAGGAAGGGGGAATAGGGGGCTGCCATTTGACCGAGTGTGATTCTATGGGAAGGTGCCTCATGAGTGGTCTCTAGCCCACAAATATTAGAGAAATTATTATATACGATGAGTTTTTGGATGTAGGAGAGACAATTGTGTGCAACTTTTTGTTCCTTGGGTAGAATGTCATCGAAGGTGGCTTTGTTCCTTGCCATCCAAAGGAACCGAGCACAAATAAGAGGATCTGCACCAATCCCTTGCTTGTTCCAAGCTGCCCGACAAGAGTGAAGGCGGACCAGAAAGACTTTGTGTGTTGATTTGACGAGTCTTTGGAAGATTAACCTCCAAACAAGTGAGAAAACCTGCATTTAAAAAACGGGTGTTTGATAGATTCTTCCTCCCTCATGCAAAGTCTACAACAAGAAGGACCTCTCGGACCTTTTAATTTGAGGATGTCATCGGTAGGAAGGATCTTCGGGAAAGTTCTCCAAGTAAAGAAAGTCATAGATGGTGATAAGTATTTGTTCCGGGGACATTCACTCCGAGGGACGAGCTCCCACTCATAGAGTTTGGAGTAGATGGCTTTAGACAAGCTATCTTGGGCACGGGAATGCCGAGATGATAGAGTCACAGCTTCGCTGTCAAAACTAGTGGTGGCCACACTGCTAGCAGATTCGGGAGTAAGCACGGTTTGAAGATCCTCCGAAGACCAATTAGCCCCAGCCGACACTCGGATACTTTTAGTTTAAGGTTGGGAATATTAGTCCCGGGGTTGAGCCATTCGGTTGGGCACCGGTTATCTAACCGAGAGGTGAGATCCCCTTTACCCAGCTGCCGGCTAAACGGACTTTCGGCTTGCGGCCTAATTACGAGCATAGCTTTCCATAGCTTAGAGTCACCCACTTCTTCGCTAACCGGGGTCGGGTGGATCGGTTTGCAATATTTGCCCATCGAAATTTAGCCCGTAGGGAGTTACGGGATCTAAATTTGATCCACAACTTACATAGATTCACTTGAATTATACGCTTTATAGTTTTAAACCCCAGTCCACCAGCCAAGTAGGCTTAGCCACTTTGGTCCAGGAGGTCCAATGACACTGCTTTCTTTGGCCAGCCCAAAGAAACTTGTTAAACGCCTTTTCAAAGAGAGTTTGGATTCCTTTGTTCATAGTGGTCATCTGGAGAACATAAGCAGGCAAAGTGGTGAGAATACTTCTTAGGATAGTTATCCTACCTCCACTGGGAAAGGTACTTGTGAGTCCGATTTGCCGAATAAGAGTTGATTTTCACGGGATGCCTTGAAAGTGCCTTTGCTTTGTTACGCTCATATCAAGTCGAACCCCTAAGTACTTGAGAGGCGAGTGAGTGCTAGTAAAGCCGGTGAAATTACTAACCCGAGTTTCGACCTCCACGAAGTATTTGAAGAAAATAGGAGATGGCTTTTGGACTTATTGAACACCATACCGGAAGATTCTTGGAAGGAGTTCGAGGCATTTGACAATCATTTTGACGGCATTCTTGGAAGCATTGGAGAATACCATAACATCATCTGCATACACTAAGTGAGATACTAAAATATTAGACTTGTGGTGATACTGTTGGAGGGGTGTGTTATGCTAGTTTGGTTCGATAATTTGGAGAAATAATCCATAGCCAAGATGAAAAGGGTGGGAGAGAGTGGGTCTCCTTGCTTGAGACCCCTAGAAGCGAGAGAAGTAGCCCCAAGTAGACCCATTGAGCGAGAATAGAGTGGGCATTAGCCCTCAGCCATCTTCGATAAGATTGCGAAAGAATTCGAAAACCCCTTGCTGTAAGAGTGTCTATAAGAAAGTCCCGAGTGGATGGTATCATATGCCTTCTTAATATCAAGCTTGTAAATTAAATTGCCACTTACGCACTTAGTATTCAAATTCAATAGAAGCTCTGTGCTAACAAGATATTATCGACAATGGACCTACCTTTAACAAAAGTCGCTTGATTAGGGCTGATAACTTTCTCCAAAATGGGTTGTAGTACGTTGACTAACACCTTGCTTATAGTTTCTGCGATCACGGATGTGAGACTAATAGGTACGAAGTTATCCCAACTAGTTTGTGCGGTGTCTTTGGGGATTAAAACAAAGTTGGAAGCATGGAAGTATTGAGGAATGTCTTCTCCCGGAAAAGAAACTAGTGATGGCGGCAGTCACCTCGGCTTTAATGATCACCCGAGCCTTGATGTAAAAATCGAAGTGTACCCATCGGGGCCTGCAGTCTTAGAGTCATCGATAGAATTAATGGCCTTCCGGATCTCCTCTTCGGATGGGGGAGTAGTGAGATTAAGGCGACTAATGTAATCATAATGATCGAGTGAAAAGGGCGAGTGTTTATGCTTGGCTCTTTGAAATGGGTATTGTTGAAGTAGGGAATGAAAGTATTGGGTAGCATCCCTACCAATCTCAGTGATTGGAGATCCAATCCCCATTCTCCTTTTTGATGCTATGTATGAAATTACATTTCCTCTTATATTTGAGGTAGGCATGATAGTAGGCGAGTGTTCCGATCTCCCTCTATGAAATGATTAATGGAAGCCTTCTGTTGAAGAAATTTATCCTGAATATCAATAGAGTGCATCAGTTTGGCTTCAGCAGCAAGGAGATGGGACTGGAGGGCACTGTTATTAAGGCTTTGCTCTTCCAATTCTAAGACATCCCTTTCGGCTGCTCCACCACTTTAAATACATTGCCAAATTGATTCCGGCCAGTTAGATAATTTCCTACTTAGCTTTGTGATGAAGGAGGCACGGCTTGTGCCATGGGTCCATACGTGTAGAATCTTGCCGGTTATCTTTGACCACTGCGGGAAGGAGGGATGGGTAGACCGGATATTCGATATACGAAAGGTTTAAAGGAGGGAGTGCGGGGGAGCGAGTAATAGATATGAGGAGAGGCCTATGGTCGGAGCAAATAAGAGCAAGATGAGTGATGCGGGTATGCGAGGAAATGAGCTGTGCCGAGCTCATTGGCTAGAAATCTATCCGGCCTTTCTTTAGTAGAATTCCTTTTCCAAGTGAAACTAGGACCCCTAAATCCCGGATCATAAAGCCCAATTTGCATCAATATTATCATCGAAGGTGTTCATTATAGTTACATTAGGTACGTGGCCACCCGGTTTTCAGCGGGAGTAGTAATACGATTGAAATCACCCCCGATGATCCAGGGGCGATTAATGACGATGCTTAAATTATGGATATGATCCCGGAGCGAGTTACATCGAGCTTTTACGCACCCGAAGCATACACAAAGGTGGCATTAGCGACTGTCCAAGCAAAGGAGATAGAGATATGAACCATCTGCTGAAGATCCGGCAAGACGAGTCCAATTAAGTTCTTTCTGCAAAAGACCCATATCTTATTGTTGGAATTAGCAAAATGAGTGAACCCATGAAAAGAGTTGATAATTTTATTGGAATGCTTGGTGCACCGGAGGCTCAAGTAAGGCAAAGCACCAAAGGGAGTGTTTTTTGGTAAGATAGTGAATCCTTTTAAGTGAGGGTGGGTGGGCCACACCTCTAATGTTCCGGCATAGAAAGTTTATCATGCGATAAAGTAGGTAGGAGGGGTGGGGGAAGGTGGATGGGATTTTGACCTGGTTCTCCCCCTTAAAGGGAGTGAGGAAGAGGGTTCGGCTAGTAAGGAATGAGAGGTAGTGGAGCCGGAGTTGATGTCTAATTTATTTCTTTTTTTCTTTTTAGCATTATGCACTTCCCAATTATTTTCCAAAATGTTCTGAATGAGTTGGGTGGGGGGAGGTTGGGGAATAACAGTAGAAGGGGCTAAATCAGGAGAACCAATGTTCAGGGGGGGTAGAATAGGAAAAGGAGAGGAGGGAGGGTCAGGCTGAATGGGTTTACTGGGGGGGGTGGGGATGGAGGGGACTGTCAAAGGCTGAGGCAAAACAGCAGTGATAGGAGATTGAATTGGGTGAGGGTCAAGGCTGAATGGATTTGCGGGGGGTGGGGATGGAGGGGACTCGTCAAAGGCTGAGGCAAAACGGCGGTGATAGGAGATTGAATTGGGGTAGAAGAGGGGCTGCTAACGAAGGTTCAGCCACTAGGAGCCTTCTACGGGAGGTGGGTGTAGTCTATAACACTTCTACATAGTACGCCCAGAACATCTTGCAATTAGTGCGATAGTGAGGTTTCTGCTGCATGATAACTTCTGCCAAAAACCCTCGGCGAGCGGTACCCACCCGGATTCTATTGACTTCGAGGTAAGGAGATGTCTCTTTCAATTTGGATCCTAGGCTTGCTTCGGGTAGGCCTCTATTACAAGTGGTCGCATCCATTCGAGGGGGTTCCAATAGCTCTAGCAATGCGGAATAAGGCATTATGGTTGAAATATACGTATGGGAGATTAGGGAATTTAAACCAAATTGGAATGATGGGTGGTTCCTTGCTAGGATCAAATCACGGTGTCCATTTTAGAAGTTTCATATCCATACCGGCAATAGTTACATTTTGTTTTGCAAATAGCTTAGCATAATCTTCCTCATTGGAGAAGTGGATAAGGAGGTGCCTTCCATCAGAAGCCCCATTCTCCGATTACCGGTAAATGCCGAGTGACTCGAAAAAAGCCACGACAAGCTCCATCTTTGGATGTCCCGGGGTGAATTTCCCTATAAGTGTTAATCCGACTTCTTCATTCGAGTGTTAATTTCCTCATCAGAAAAGTAGACAGCTGGGCAGCCATCCTTGACATCAATGGGATGAATGAAAGGGCAGGATACTTTCCCTGCAGCAGCATCATGAAAAATCTGGGGGAAGAAAAGATTGGAAGGCTGGTTCAGATTAGGGCCTTGGCCCAGCACACCTGCATAAGATGCCTTAATCCAGTCACTCCTGGTAGCAGAATCCACAGGGTTTGCCATGGACAAGACCAATCCAGGGAAAAGATCAGTAGCAAAGTGACAACAAACAGAATCTCAGCAGTCTCCAGTAATTAGCTCAGTAGAAGGAAAACTAAACTTCCCGGTCACGACAAGTCTCCAAGAGCCAATGGAACGAGTAGAAATTGAATTATCGAGCCCGGGAGAGCAAAAACCCGGCAAAGAGGTCACCAACACTACTACGGATCACGGGAGGACCACACACCCAACACCTCCTCAAGCCCACCACCACCGGCGGGTCGGCCGCCGGCGAACTCATGGGCGAAACCCTAGCGAGCTCCAAATCCAGCCGCCATGCTAAATATATATATATATATATATATATATATATATATATATATATATAGTATATGTTGTAAGTATGTTGTGCAGCAATGTAATTCTACCACCAGAAGATAGGAAAGAATTATGTTCTTCAAATGACCTGCATGAAGAAGAGCTCTAGAATCCAAATTGAAAGAATTTTTAACAGATTCTTATGGTCTGGGCAAAGGAAGCAGATGCACTGGGCTAGCTGGAAGAAACTTGCTAAACCTATTGAGGCTGGTGGTTTGGGATTCAAGGGTTTACAACACCTGTAAAAAGTCAATTTTTGTAAACTTTGGATTCAATTCAGACAACAACATTCTTTGTGGGCTATCTTTATGAAAGGGAAATATTGTAAAGATAGCCACACCAATTTGGTTCAAATCAAACTCGGTATCTCCGGGATATGGAAACATATGCTCCTGAATAGAGACCTTGCTGAATCACTTTATTATTGGGAACTTGGAAATGGGAAAGTGCTCTTTTGGCGTGATAACTGGTGCCCTCCTGAGATGAAGATAGCCCTCCCTCATATTATTAAACAGCAATTTCCTGTTGCCAGCTGCTGGGACAACCTGCATTGGTCTCCCACTATTCTCCAGGAGCTGCTTACTGAGTCTTCTGCCCTTCAAGTGGCCTCCATTCCTATTGACAATTCTAAACCTGATAGAATCATTTGGCAAAAGGGTAAACTCCATAGTCTTACCAAACACATCTACCTAAACATTTTCAACTGGCCATCTTTCAATTGGGGTAGGAAAGTCTGGAACAAGTATTTGACAACCTCCATGTCTTTCTTTATTTGGAGAACTTTTCACAGCCTACTTCCAACTGATGATATTCTTAAACTCAAGGGGATTAGAGGGCCATCCAAGTGCTACTTCTGTGCGGCTAATGCTGAAACTATTCAGCACTTATTTTTAGTCTGCGGCTTCTCACGAGGAGGTGTGGAAGGAGGTTCTTAAGTTTATGAAGATCAATACTCTTAATCTTGAGTGGCAGGAGTTATCCACTTGTTGGTTGTCTTGGCATCGAGCTAAAGTGGGGGATATCCCTTTCATCCTTGCTTGGTTTATTTGGATGCACGAAATAGTGTTAAATATGAAGACAAAGGGTGTAATGTCCTAACTGTGGTGGGAAATTGCCACTCATACTTGAGCAAGCTCATCCTTCGAAGAAGTATCATAACATCCTCAACATTCCCCAGCTGACCATCCAAAGCGATCGAAGTCATGTTAATACATCTGGACGGCTCCAACATACCCAATTATTAAAATTAATGCGATGGGGCATTCTCGATCGAGGATGCGGTTGTGGGGGTCTCTTCGGGAGGCCGGGATGGTCACTTGTATTAGTTTCTTCCACACTCCCATTATTCTTGTTGATGCCACTAGAATTTGAACTATTAGCGGTTTTACGGGCTCTCGGCCACAGCCACTTCTTGGCATTGGAGTGACCTTGTGGTGGAATGTGACTCGCTCTACTCATTCAATACATGCTTGAATAATCTTCACCTTTGTGGCACCATGCCAGTTGGATCACCAGAATCAAGGCACTTGCTCAGCACATTAATATTAATTTCAATTTTATCTATAGAGAAGGCAACAGACCAGCTAATTGGCTTGCTAAGAGGGCTCTTTACTCCCAGGAAGTTATTATCTCATCTGATATCCCTCCACAGCTATCTTACCTTATTGAAGCTGACCGTTGTAAGGCCCCTCATTTCAGAGTGGTAGATATCTAATTTCATTGAATCCACAGCTCTACAGCTGTACTGTACTGGTTGAGATTTTGGCTATGGCTGGTTAGTTGGAGCAGATGGTTGTTTTGTTTTTTATCTTTTCTGATTTTTTTGTAGATGAGTATATGTGCTAGAGGTTTTAAGGGGATTTTGGGCTGCTTGTCTTGTAGCAGCCATTTTTTGGTTTAGTTTAGTTTAGGCTATTGTGTAAAGTTGGATTTTAAGTCTTAACATGTAGGGAGCCTGTGGTTGCTCCTTTTCTCTAAATAATATATATATATATAGTATATGAAAAGAGAGGAGAAGCTTGGGATTTAAGGGCCTAATCAAAAATTGGTTTCATACATAAAGTTTAAGATATAAGTTCAGAGAAAATCTAAAGCTTAAAGTGTTGACCTCATTTTTAATGAGGTCTTCTTTTCTCTCTTTAGTACTTAGGATCTCACCTTAGGCTTTTCCTTTGACTATCTTAGAGGACTAGAAGTGTAACCCACCACTTAGAAATTCAAACCACTTCTTAACTCCCTGCGAACTCCACAAACTTGACTGTAGACCCCTAATCACCTAGAGGGTTGAAATCAAATGTGGAAGTTTAAAGGATGAGTTCCTATAGGACTCTTTGGCCTTAGGACTACCACGGGTGGCACTAGTACGTTGAAGGGCTGGCTTACACACACACTACACTCAAACACTACACTTGCACACACCTCCTAAAACCACACCCATACCCAACTTGACCTCCGACTCATGTAGGTGATTCACATGGATGGTCCTTAACCCACTAAGCCCTTGGTAAGAGGGTTAGGAACAACATAGTGAATGCCTCGAATGAGTCCCTTCATGACTCATGTGGGCTTTATATGGCTTCATGGCTCAACCAAAATGATTTCATTCCACTTACATTTACCCAATCTTCGATTTTCCAAATTTTTAATTTTTGACCCCGGGACCACTACACCTTCTAATGACCAAAACCCTTGAAACTGCCCAAAATTTGCAAAATCACCCAAATCACCCAAAATTCCTCAAAATTATTCCCAAACATTCCCACATTACTCAAATTGATCATTCGTAGCCAAAAATATCAAAAATTCCAAAAATACCTCCCAATACCCTCCAAATGCCCAAAATACCCCTCTTGACCCAAAAATCCAAAAATTCAGAAAATTCCTAGAAAATTCTAGAAAATCTCAAATATTACCAATTTCATTTTGTTCAACTACACCATGGGCCAATTTTGTCAATTTACCCTACTTTTGTCGAAAACCCCGATTTGACCCATTTAAACCATAAGTGAACCCGATATCGAACCAAACTACCCAATTGACCCAAATTCTAGTCCAATTCAATTCTAAACTTCAATACAACATTCCCAACACCAATGTAGACCAAATCCAAGTCCAATTTGATTGACATTTGGATCCAATTT